>CM077227.1:30696773-31019273 GCA_039654775.1 Spinibarbus caldwelli | reverse complement strand
CCTGTCGTTTGGGCGCAAGCGGTCCAGATTCCACAGAGCAGTAAAAATAACCTCCATAAACACAGGAACGCTGTCCTTGCACCCCTAACCCCAAGTCCCATGGCTCCCCTGAGTCGCGTAAAATCCACTCGGTCGGGAGGAAAAGAAACCCCAACGAGAGCAGAGAAAGAAGTTCAGTCGCACAGACTGAAAGAGTTTGCGTGCCTCTTCAGTTAGTGTTCCCCGAAGGAACGGCGCATGTAGCGGACCTCCTGGGCTTCTGCTCCTCTGGTTGGCTGGAGAGGAAAGGAGAACGTTCTGGCTGAACAATAGAGAACGGCAGCCACTGCTTCTACTGCTGCCGCTGTCCTCTGCCTACTGCAGCTGACTGACGCCGCATCTCTCCTCCCTCTGCCTCACACTCTCTCTCTCTCTATCTCTCTCTCTCGCTTGAGCTTAGGGCACAAGGACGCTCCTTCGCCATGCTCCTGTGATGCTAAAGAAGACAAGATAAGAGGGGAGTGCTGTCGCTAAGGGAGGGAGGGAGAAAGAGGAAGATTTATGAACTGCATATTGCACATTTTCTCTGTCTGCGTGCTGAGAGACTGGAGTTGCATGAAGCTAGAAGAGTAAATGAAGGAAATTATTCATACAGTGAAAGATTCTTAAGATTTTTTGAGATGCCACAAATGCTAAAAGGGCCACTGGAAGAAAATAACGCAAGTAAAAGATAGTGTCAAGTTGCACTGTCTAAAAGCAGTGAAATTAAAATCGACCACGTTTACTTTCTTAATACATGTGTAATTTCCTGGGTGTGTAGTGAACAATGCATGTTACTTCGAAGAAATAAAAAGTTTGTTTTTAATATATCTTTTAAATGCAATACTTGCTCTGTCTCTTCTTAATAAGAAAATTAACTGATTCTGATTAATGTACTACAAAAAAAAAAACTAATTAAAATTGTTAATCATTAATGTTTTTGTTGTACTGAATTAATGCATATATAAAGTGTGAGATTTATGAACTGCATTAGCATATTTTCTGAGTTTGCTTCCTGAGAGACTGGAGTTGCATGAAGCTAGAAAAGTAAATGAAGGAAATTATAAATACGGTATTGTCTAAAAACATTAAATCAAAATTGACCCCATTTACTTTCTTAATTTTGCTCTGTCTGTTCCTTTTTGGATAACATTACCAAGGAGGTCTGAAAAATCAGTTCATTCAATCGCAATGTGAATTGTGCCATCTTTGTTCATCCACACTCAAATCTGAATGAAATTATTTCTGAGCCAATCACCTGTGCAATAATTGCCATGTGGCTAATTACTCTGGAGCAGGGTTATAAGAGTTAACTAAAACCATTAAAAAATCATTACTTGAAATAAATTTTAACTGAAATAAAATTTTAAAAAACTGAAACATTTTATTTCAGCTGGTTGTCAAGGAAACACTTTTCATTTTCATTTAATTTAAATTTATGTGCTGAAAAATAAATAAAGACTATACAGACCTATTTAGAAAAAAACTAACAAAAATGACAAAAACAACTAAATTACTAAAACTTAAAATGAAAACAGAAAATCTAAAAATAAAAAGTAGTTCAAATTATTAATAACTATAGAAACCATAATAGCACCTCAATAATACCAATATTACATTGCTCTGAAGCCACAAAAATGCTAACATTTCACTCATATTAGAAAAGTACAATGGTATTTCAATTTGATTTTAAAGTGCATTTTCAAATGATCAAATGTTCAAATGCATTTTCTGTATGCTTTTTACATTATTTTAAACCATGTCAGCCATGAACAAACAGTACGAGCAAATGATTTTAAACCACACAATCTTACTGTACCCAACATACTCAATCCATTCTCAGTATATCGACAGACTACGGATTGTGATGTCACTGCGCAGGCAGAGATCACTAAATCTTAATGACTGTCTTGTTAATCCACTTTCCTAAGCTCAATAGCTCAGGTCATGATCTTGAGTGGTAGATACTGGCACTGGCATGAGAGGAGAATAAACATCAGTGCGTGAGGCTCAAGAGTCAAGACACTTTCATACAAGAGCTTTTGGTGTGGATTTGAGTTCAGTTAACACCAGAGTTTAGTTTATTTGGCTGTTTAAGTGACTGCTCTGCACTCAGATGTGAAACAGTGAACAGCATTAGACCCTACTTTAAAAAGAGTGTAACAAATTTGCTATAATAAAAGTCACTAAATACATCCAGGCGCTGTTTTAGATGCTCAGTACTGGATCTAGTGTAGATCAATCATAGCTTTGCTGCTGTACACACTCACACAAAGTGAAAAGCATATAGGCAAAAATGTTTTAAAACCTTTCTCACAAGGTACAAAAATAGTCAACTCGCTAAACTCGCAAAAAAAATAAAAATAAAAAAACCTTTAAAAATTACCTTCGCAGCAAGTTACTTTTTCCTTGAAACTTACAGTTTATTCTCTGTATGTGCTGTGCATGTGGCAGAATTGACAATACAGCAGACTTTGACTTTATGTCCAAAATCAATCCACTACACAATTATTTAACAAAAACAGATCTGTTTAGGGGGTAAAAAAACAGTAGGTTAAATTTTTTTATTAACATAATTACGCTCTATTCAAAATAAAACAGAATTGTTTTCAAGAAATAGTTCAATCAAAAATTATGCCATTTTAAAACTTTCTGAAGTCATGCAATAAAGCAACAAACAGAAAATTATATGTTCTCTGATCATTTCTCTTCCATTTAAACTGTCGTATCAAATATATAGCCGCTAGATCATGAGACACATCAGCTCATGACAATTACCCTTGGTCACGAGACATTCAAGAACAAATGATATGTCATATCACTTGCATTCAACCTATAGGCAATATATCTGTTGTACAAGTAAATAATAACTGGTTTTTCTATTTTGGGTGAACTATTCCTTCAAACATTAATCAGAAAAGCTATCCTTTAAGCCAAATAAATGTGTTAATGAGAATAAAAAAAAAATAGAAAAACATAAGTGCACCTTCAAAATTTTCAAGGTCCACTTATATAGCAAAAAACATCTAAAGTTCATCCAAAAATCTAAGCAGCATATACCAAAATGCATGCAAACGTCTCTGATACATCAAAAAATACATCTCATTCATTAAAAATATGTCAGAGTTTGTAGTGCAGTGGTTGGTAGTTTTATGAATGACAGTTGAACCCTGCAGGAGATCTTCTCTTCCACTCCGGTGGTCAGACAGGCCATGAGTGAAACCACTCAAGCAGAACCTGCCCCGGTCAGGGCTAATGTTCACTCGACACCGCTGTGAAGCTCCCTGAGCAGAGACATAGCCCGTGCCAACATGGAGATGGACTACAACACTAATCACTTTGTTAGGGACTTTAGCCGTCAGTTGTATTTAAAGGAGATTGTGATCTGTTCGTCATTAACTGTGTTTCCATCCAATTATTTTAATGCAAATTTTGGAATATTGCATAGGAACACTGGATGGAAATGGCAAGATGTGCATAAAATATTAAAATGCATGCACAAAAAATGTATGCACTCAACTGAGGCAGATTTTTTTATTCAGTAGGAAAACGTGCATAGCTATGATGGAAAGACATTTACTCATAAAATTCCTGAAAGTGCAACCAAAAACTCACATGACTTTGCCTCAACAGATCATTTGATTGGATAATTCGACTAACCAGTGGACCAATCTCATTGCACACTGTCTACAAGTCTTTATGAAACACCTAAGCCATCAAAATTATTCTGTATAATTACCTCCCAGAGCTTTCTCAAACAATTGTATTCCCAAATATACATTCACTTCTGAAAGCAAGATAACATTGTTATTGCATTTCATCAGCTCACAGGCTTCACCAGTTGCAGCAGCGTTTTATTACTTACATACTGTGCGCCAGTTTAGGAAGGGCAGATTTTGTCCTTTTGAACACTTGGAATGGAAGTGGTGTTTTATTCACAAATGTTTTATGTGGCATTCCAATTTTTTGGCACAGATTTAATTCACAACTTTAGATGAAAACATAGCTAGTGACAGAAGATATTAAAAGTTTGCACACAATTGGTAATAAACATCCACTTTTAAGCAAAATAAAAAGTGCATTAGTCAAACGTCCTACAATACAGGATAAACTCATTCATCAAACAGATGTCTATATGTCTTGTTTAAGTCATCTTTCAAAAATAATGTATAGTCGAAAATCTAAGGTACCAAGTAGGAATATCCCACATTTGACATTGAATGGTATGCAGCATTAGAATCAGCACCATATGTGCAAATTGTGGACAAATCCCTCTTTTAGTCTTTCAATGAACCTCTATGATTCAGTTTCTAATCCAGGTCTAATCAGCAATGCCATTGGGTTCTGAATCACTGCTTATAGCAATCTAAAGGGAACGTGAATCAAAGCTATCAATTTCATCTTATCTAACCTGATGCATCACAACTGAGCTGAAGTCAAAGGTCACGTATGAAGAGATGATTGCACTGAAATCATGCATTTTTTATTTCTGCCCTACCTTGTTTACTTGTTCTACCCTCACGCTGATGTCAATATATTTTGTGGCTTTAACGTTTATGAAAAAATAGTGGGGGTGGGGGGACAAACTAAAGCGATAAATGGCTGTTCCCTGAATTTTTTGCTAAGTCTAAATCTGCACAGGCTGAGAAGTACAGAACACTGCCAGAAGAGGATGACAGTTTGTCTGGCCGCAGTGACAGGCCTGCGATAGATTAGACTGCTGTCCGTGAGTCACAAGGCAAATGCATTGACAGCAGTGGCAAAGTCTTGCAGGACTGACAGTCCCTGAGTCGCCATAGTGATGCCTGAAGCCAGTGACTCATGTTCACAGAGGAGGAAGAGTCCAAAATAGACAGCCGATGCTAACGGTTCAAATGACTGAACAATCACAACACTGATCCTGCCGCCTGGCACTCACAACCCGATTACCATATATTAATGTACCATGGTATTTACATAAATGCCTTGGAAAACATGGTAATACCATGGTAATACTGTCGAAAAATGTTCTACATCATTTAAAAGTGGCATGTGCGAGTGTTGAACTTTGTCAGTTATAAATGCTGTTGTCCGTTTTAAAGTATTGTTGTGTTTACAGAGTGAAAAGCCACTCTAAATGATTCAGTGCGTGAGTGAACTGTCTGGATTCGAACCGATTCGGAACATTTTCGCCAAACCGTTTGACTCTTGTGTGGAAAAGAACCAAAGGATTGATTCATTTCATTCATGAATCGAGCATCGCTGCTTCTGATTCTAAACAGACGACAGAAAATTCTAACACATCATATGATATGATTGCAGATATAGGCCAGATATAGGCCTATCATGAGACAAAATTATTATAAGGTCGGTCAACAGTAATGTCACTTACCAGACAAGGTTTTATTAGAAAATCTTTACTGAAATTACCCTAATTTTCTTTTTCATCATTTCATATCATTCACAACGTCATTCACAACACTAGTAGGTATAAATAAATATATACAATTCTATTTTATGTAGTCACACTACTGGTAAATAAATAAATAAAATTCTACTCAATGAGTTACACAACTGGTATGTATGTAGGCTATGTATGCATGTATGAATAAATAAATAAATAAATAAATAAATAAAAAGATTATTTTCTTTTGCCGAATAAGCAAAAAGACCGAATAAATTGTACCGTACAACATTAGCACCGACAGTGAGAGACCGTTTAGTACTGTATCTCATGTCTTCGATGAGAAGAGGAAGGGGTGGATGTTGCTGGTTACTGTATGATGAATAAAATCGCGAAATGGCCTTAAACAATTAAATAAACTGCAGAACGTTGTTTTCTAATACACGCATGAAGTGCATGTGTTCAAACAGCGCTGCAGCAGCTCGCGACGCTGTCTCGTTAGCAGGGTTGCCAGGTTTTCACAGTAAAACCCTCCCAATTGCTACTCAAAACTAGTCCAATCGCTTTTCAGGGGGGATTCCCGGTAAAAATCGCTTTCCGGTGGGGTAAAATATACGTTTTTTTGGCGGGGTTCCCCTGATAAAACTCGCATTCCAGGGGATAAATATCACGTTATTGGGTCGCTTCAACCCGCGGACTTGGCAACACTGCTGGTTAGCCAGGGTTCAAAGTCCAAACCGCGAGGGAAATCTGCGCTGAAACTGTGTTACTCCTAAGATGCTCAGAAACACTTTTATGACTTTTTACAAGGCATGTGACAATGTGATACGTGCATCAAATTAGTAATGAGAATAATTTATAAATCTGTGAGGACTTCCTTCGGGTTTCCGTCAAAATAAAAGCTCCTTCATAAATGTTAGTATTGTAATTTTACTGTTGTTCTGTTAAATAAAATTAAAAAGTAAGACAATAATAATGATAATAATTACAACATCTCTATTAATACATTTATTATCACATTGACACATAGTGTTTAAATTGGGATCTGTAATATTTTTTAATGTTTTAAAAGAATTCCCTTCTGCTCAGCAAGGCTGCATTTATTTACAAGCCTGATTCAAGAAGGTGGTCTCAAAAATGGCCACAAAATATTATTTAAATTGTGCTTTGTTGGTATAATGTCTGCTAGAATGTTAAAAAATGTTCAGTGTTAAATAAGTATTTTTAAATTGTTGTTTTGTATTAGTGTACGATGTTTAAAAATAATAATTTATTGTAACCTCCATTTCATTCATTTCACATTTAATATTGGAGGCATCCAAGTTATTTGACATATTTGAACTTTTTTTTTTTTTTTTAAAAGTAATGCAACAGTTACTTTCCCTGGTAATTGGTTACTTTTATAATGATGTAACTCAGTTACTAACTCGGTTACTATTTGTGAGAAGTAGCTAGCAGCTATAACTAATTGCTTTTAGTTAACTTTAAGTAACTTGCCTAACACTGGTCACTACTATTGCACTATAATACTGCTTCTGCCACCTTATGACAATAGATTTACAATTTGAATTCTGTCTGTCATCAATGACAGTAGCTGGAAAAGGACGGAAAATGCCCTTCATTGTGTTTGCACTAATAAATGCTGCTGCCTGCCAGCTGCAATCACCAATAAAACATTGTTCCAGATTTTTTCTATATCGTCATAAATATCATTAACGCAAATATTCTTGAAATATCGTGATATAATTTTGAGGCTATATCGCCCACCGTTATACATACATACCTGTACATACATAAATACAAACATTATTCAACATTATAATTTTTTACCCCTTATTTGTTAGACCAGCATTCAAGCATCACATTTAATTTATTTTGAATAGAGTTATATGCATCTAAAGGTATGTGTGAGAGAGTGTGTTTTGTGGGTAGGGTCTGTGCTGGATTATGAGCTTAAATCATCCAGTTACCTCTCTCTGTTGACCTACTCTGAGCTCATAGAGGGGGAAAAACCAATTAGTCTGATGAGATTCTTCAAATGCGATTCTGCTCTCCAGAAGCGATGTGATTCTTATCCACATAAATGCATCATTTTCATTCTCTTATCTGATGACCAGAAACACTACAAAATACAGACCATCTCCACAAACTCCTAGTTTCATCCATGCATCTTCATCTGAAACATCTTCATGAAACCAGCTTAAGTGTTCCCATACTCGTGCTTAACTTGATCTTTACACAAATCCACCAATGCTGTAATTCCAGTGAAAGCTCAACAGAGCACAATGGCAATGTGCCCTTGTTCAGACAACTGTTGAGCAAACACAGAGACAAACACAAACAGTGCTTTGCTTGCAGCTTTGCATGACTCAAAATGTGTAATGTATCTTTCCCATTCAGCAACACAACCACAAGTTACTCATTTCTGAGGTCAATCAGCCCTTTATAAAAGTAGTGCTATAAGCAACTGGCAAAAAGTCAACAAAAAGCGTTTGCCCTCTTAAGTAGCATCAGTTTATAAATATCTGCTAACGTAATTAATTTAATAGGAGCTGTATTTTTCTGGCACAAAATAATGAGCTTTTAAAGAATGAACCTCAATTAGAATGAAAGCTTTAAACTATATAACAGATTAATTTTAAACAGATACATTTATACTAAATATAAAGAGAAGAAAACACAACATTAATCATTTACAGTGCTGGGTAGATTACAAATTGTAGTCCATACTGATTACAAATTACAAAAATTGCAGTTATAACAATCTGGATTACACATATTAGGGAATGTAGTCTTAACTCGTTTATCACATATCTGAATGGGATTGTGTACCATAATGATTAAAAAAACAGAAAGAAGTTATCAGCATGATTAAATGGAATAAAGATTATTGGAGCAGGGTTTCCCAAACTGTATACTGGTAGGTTCATTTAGATAGGAACATTACACAAAAAAAAAAAAGGGGGGGGAGAGTGGGGGTGAATCTAAATGATGAATAATTTACTGTCATTGTGTGAATAATAAGTAATCATGTAATCCAAAAAAAAAAAAAAAAGGAACTAATCTGATTATTAGCATTTGAAAACGTAATATACTCTAATTGCAAGTACTTAATTTTTGGAATCAGATTACGTAATCCAGATTACATGTAATCAGTTACTACTGAAAAATGTAAAGTTGTAGTATCACCAAGTATCGTACTTAATTACTCCACAAAACTGACTCTATACTGATTAAATCAAACATTGGACTTCAAAGTTAAATTCACTGTAAATTAAGTTCTGGATGACACTGAACTAGAACATACAGAGTAAAGCATCTTCCCATAAAAGGAATTGTTTGTGTCTGTGGATTTTACACATTTGTCATTAGGAAAAAAAAGTTTATCTACCCATTGACTGCTCCCTGAAGTTGAAAATCCAAATGTCAGATTTGCATACCAAATGCAATGAAAAAAAAAATCATTTTCTGAACCAGTATTTTTTTTGTTTGTTTTCCAGTATAAATATCTAAATATGCTTAGAACAAGATAAATGTACTTGAGAAGCAAAATTGTTTATAAATAAGACTTGCTTTCAGTGGATATATCTTTATTTTTCTTGTTATTTTCACTTATTTTAAGCAAAACACAGAAATGTACAAAAATAAATAAATAAATAAATAAAAATCTACAGTATGCAAATGTAAATATGCACACAGAAATGTAAATCTGACCAGATTTAACCCATCCATAAAGAAAAAAAAAATCTTATTTTAAGTAATTTCAGAGCAAATACATAAATGTTTAGATGTTATGAATGCTGACTATCATCAAAAGGATTTTACATCCTTCAGACTTAATATTCACTAAATTAAATATAATGGTGATAACTAGCTATTATAAGAAAGGAGTGGCATGATTTGGGGATTTTAAAAGGTTGGTTATCAGGTAGCTGCATGTAAATAATATGCAAATTCAGTGAATAACATCTTGCCACTTCTGAGGCTGCTGGAAGGTTTGAGTTCACTGAGAGTATCAAAGTAAATGTGGGTCGACAGTAAAGTGAACCGACAACAGAGCTGAGAAAGAAACAAGTCAAATTGAACTGCAGTCCTTGGGATTAATCTGTCAAATTAATAGTAAAAGATCCAGCTGCCGATTCTTGTTTCAACTACATTTAACATGGCGTTTCAAAGACAGTCAATTCTGGTTTGCTGAACAACAAAAGTGACTGCCGAGATACACGATCGGTGATCAGAAGAGCCTGTGTTTCATTTTGACTCATATCTATTTAAATGACAAAGAAAGGAAGAAAAATGAATACGTATATGACTCATGTTGTCCTTGATGTTCATTTGTTCTTTAAAAGACGAATTTACTCTGTCTGTCTGGGGACATGATGAAATTACAGACAGCACTCTTTGCCTCTGACCTCTACTGTAACTGCCTCATTAGGAGATCTCACAAGCAGTGGGACACGCCCTTCGTTATCATTGCCAGAGTAACAAACACTGATGGCTAATGATAGGCAGTCGTATCAAAAACTCGCTGTCACTCATGGCATTTCAATCAAGGGTACAATATCAAATGCTTAATGTCAGCAGATGGCACTATCCATGAATACACTACACTTTATTAGAGACACAAAGTATTTAATGTTTATTTCTTGTACATAATAAAACTGTATTTAGACATGCCCTAAACTTTGGAAATTGGGTGCAAAAATTGTAAACCTCATAATAAATTTATAGAAAATAAATTATGCATATAATGTTTCATCTGACCTCCTGAGTTCAACAATCAACATTTTATGAATGTTAAAATAAAGTGGTGGCCTTTTCACTGACTGTTTCTAAAGAAAGAAAAAAAAAATCTTCATGTCCAATTTTGTGCTTTTTCTTACAGCCAAATTTTTGAAAGCATCAGAAACAATTAAACAATAACACTGTTTTTTGTTTGTTTGTTTATTGACTGAACATAATAAAAATCTAAACACACACACACACACAAACCAGGGCTTTTAACTTTAGTTAATTGGCTGCAAAAATTGTAAACCTCATGAAGAAAATGAACAGAAAGTAAATGACTCCTACAATATTCAATCTGACTTCTAGAGTAGTTTACTGATATGTTGAGAAAGGGGGAAAAATTACATTTTCATGCCCAGTTTTGTACTTTATTCCTGCAAAGTGCAAGAAACAATCTAGTCAAACAATAACCACCACCTTGTCACATGTAAACTCATTAATCTATTTTAACTACTAAAACATACAATTTTATTAATATTTATTTGGTAATGTTAGTTTAAATATATTTTGATTTTCAAAACACTGTCTAAATTTATTGCTTTAACTTAATAAAAATCACATAAACCAGAGTTTTAAACTTGGGTAAATTAGCCGAAAAAAAAATGTGCAAATCTCATAAAAAAATTTAAAAAATGAATAGAAAACACATGAATCATATAATCAGTGCCGGCCTGTCCAACAGGCAGTTAATATTGTTTGACCTCCTGAGTTTGACATTTTATGAGTGTTAAATGAAGCAAGTGGTCCTTCCACTGACCATTTGTTAACAAAGAAAAAAACTGATTTCATTTTTCAGGCCCAATTTATACTATTCATGCAAAGTCTCAGAAACAATCTACAATCAAAGAAGAATAACCAAGTACCACCTAATCACATGTTCCCTTTCAATTTTGTCCCTTACATTTTTGAATACAAGCTAAAAGACTGTGAGCAACATAATGCCACAATTAATGAATGTAAATAGGCCTATATGTAAATACAAAATGTGAAATTTCTAGACTCATACTGAGTGGCACTCTATTCAGCAATGGTTTAGTCTCAATTAACATTTATAAAAGCAGTTTGATGTTCTGTTTGGTCCTAAAGTCCTTTGGCTGAAGTGTGAGCTCATACTGGACACTGGAGCACATGCAGTCAGTCCACTGGACCACCAACACAGGGATGCTGGGGGTCATAGCGTCTGCTTCCAACAATCTGACCAACAGCAGCCACCGCTTTACAAGCCTGCCAGCTCAATGTCCCTCATCACCATCAAACCACACAGCAATCTGATAAATTAAAGGGTTATTTTGGAGATCAGAGTGGATGGACCATAATTCAATCCCATTTTCTGTTATGCTTTGGCCAACGCCATGGGAAAACATGGCATTCATAAATGACAACTAAACTGAAACGTGTTTGAGGCTGAAATAAGTATAGTAATGCCAAGCTTGCACATCTGGTCTAGAAGTTCTTCAGAAGAAAATATTATGTTCTTCTGCCATTAATGTCCATATTATAAAACAAACAAAAAGACATTTACACCATCTTTTTTCTTTTAAGAAGGTGAAATGGTAATATAAAACTGGTCGTAAATGAACGAACAAACAAAAGTTCAGCCATTAAGTTCACTATTAACAAGCCACAAGTTGATTTTGTGTGACATCTGTTATAAATAATTAATTTTGACAAGACAAGGAGGTTTAAAAAACAATGACAGAAGCAATTTTAACAGGTTGTGTCTCTTAAAAGAGACAGACAAATTAAAAGAAACCGCTATATTAATACTATACCACTATATAATAATTACTGTTCCAGTAGCTCATGCTATTATATTAAAACTATAATTCAAAATTAAAACGGTGCTCACATTAGAAAATCAATTTCACTTTATTACAACACTGCCATCTGTTGGTTTCAGAACATTGGGCTCAACAAATGCACGAGGACCGAGGTTTTTTTTTTGTTTGTTTGTTTGTTTGTTTTTGTATCTTTCGGGAAATGTTCGTATTAAATATTGATCTTATAACTTATTCCTGTAATTTTACGGGATGGATGTTTTAAAGTGACAGAAACCAACTAACCATAAAACATCACAAAGCTCAAAGTCATTGCAAATACTCACTGATAGCCTATTTGTGCTGTTGTTGTTTTCCCTCCAAACAAATCGATGTCACTTCCTGTAGGGTGATGACGTTAAGGAAACTGGCTTGTTTTAAAAGGGATTTTACAAAATACTAACAGGATGGAAAGAGATATTGAGAAATTGGGGAAAACCTATGGAATGATTTTCCGGACTATTTTCAAATAGAATTGCAAATTGTATTTTCAATTGCGTTTTCCATATGTGGACGCATAAATTGTGACATAATCCAAATGCAATTGCAAATCTTGCATTACCGTTTGCATTTTTGCTTTCGCGAACACAGTGACTGCCACATTTCAAATGAAAAAGCAAAGTCTATTTGCAACTGTATTTCCCATGTCTTACGAGTTATGAACCTGTCATATTTAAATAGCAATATTAATTACCACATTTGCTTTTTCACTCTCTCTGCGCCGCGCATATAACCTGCCAAAACTCAAATGGAATCGCAATTCCTTTTGCATTTGAATTTTGTCTGCACTGAAAGCTGTCAATCAATGTGAGGGGGCAGGACTAAACTAGGGGGCGTGTTTGTTTTGGGAGGTGACGTCACTCACAGACGACCGTGCTGAATGCTTTGATCAATGGAGGTAATCGGTAAAGCCTCCACTAAAGGCAGCTGCCAATCAGTTAGTGCCTGTGTTAACCAACAGACAGTGCAACCTTCTTGGCACAATACATAATTCTGTCCTTTTTACCCCAAATACAGCGATTATCCCCTGATAACAGAGTCACAAACGGTACGCACAATAGGTCAAAATTCACTATTACCCAAACGTTTTTCACCTGTCTCAACATCTCTCACTGTTTCTCTCACTCTGATTGACGCAAGTGCAATTCTACACTTATTACAGTACATTTTATTCCTTTCTTTTAATCTGTAATAGTACGGAAGTTCTAAGCGGCCGCATATTATCATTTGTGACCCTGGAGCACAAAACCAGTTTTAAGTTGCTGGGGTATATTTGTAGCAATAGCCAAAAATACATTGTATGGGTCAAAATTATCCATTTTTCTTTTATGCCAAAAATCATTAGGATATTAAGTAAAGGTCATGTTCCATGAAGATATTTTGTAAATTTCCTACCGTATATATATTAAAACTCAATTTTTTATTAGTAATATGCATTGCTAAGAACTTCATTTGGACAGCTTTAAAGGCAATTTTCTCAGTATTTAGATTTTTTTGCACCCTCAGATTCCAGATTTTCAAATAATTGTATCTCGGCCAAATATTGTCCTATCCTAACAAACCATACATCAATGGAAAGCTTATTTATTCAGCTTTTAGATTATGTATAAATCTCAATTTTGAAAAACTGACACTTATGACTGGTTTTGTGGTCCAGGGTCAGATTTTTTCTTTCTTGTTTTCTCGTGATCATGACTTAATTTAGTCTACTGTTGCTATAGTAACAAATGCAGCCTTGACAGGGACATTCTAAAACGCTTAACCTGGCGGGCCATTCACACAGAACGCGTTTTTCCAAAAGTAAAAGTAAAAGTTGAAATTATTTTAACTTGTCACGGCGTCTTAAGTACGCAGCGCTCATGCGCGAGGCGCTGCAAAAGACGCGAGATGCGAGCGTAATGGTCATGCACGTCCGTAAAGCGCGTGTTTACATAGAAAAACAATGGAAAAGTAGCGCATTGGAATGGAAAAACGCGTTCTGTGTGAATGGCCCCTTACACGGAGCGCCGATCATCAATGTCATTTCCAAAGCAATGGACCAATCAGAAGAACTGGGCAAGCATTGCGAGCTTCTGTTTACAGTAGCAAGTTGGCATGACAGCTGTTTTATTTGACTGCAACAAAAGCGTGCCTCGAGACCCTTTTTTAAAAACCATTCCTGAGGCCTGCATCTCGCGTTTTTAGATGCAAAGACGCATTCTGTGTGAATGGCCCCTAATGCTGCGCTTTTTTTAAAACCATTCCTGAGCGCTGTGTCTCGCGTTTTTAGACGCAAAGAGGGGCCATTCACACAGAACGCGTTTTTCCATTCCAATGCGCTACTTTTCCATTATTTTTCTATGTAAACGCGCTTGACGGACATGCATGAAAGTTATGCTCGAGTCTCGCGTCTTTTGCAGCGTCTCGCGCATGAGCGCCACGTTTTTAAGACGCCGTGTCAAGTTAAAACAATTTCAACTTTTACAAGCAGCGCCGCTCATCAATGTCAGTTCCAAAGCAGTGGACCAATCAGAAGAACTCGGAGTAGCAAGTGGCATGACAACTGCTTTATTTGATGGCAACATGGCCGTCAAATAAAGCAAGTTGTTTACAGACAACTTGCTTTATGTGGTATTTAATATTGCTATTTAAATATGACAGGCTCATAACTCGTAAGACATAGGAAATACAGTTGCATTTGCTTTTTCATTTGAAATGTGGCAGTCACTGTGTTCGCGAAAGCGAAAATGCAAACGGTAATGCAAGATTTGCAATTGCATTTGGATTATGTCACAATTTATGCGTCCACATATGGAAAACCCAATTGAAAATACAATTTGCAATTCTATTTGAAAATAGTCCGGAAAATCCTTCCATAATAACCTTTAAAATTATGACTAATTGAAAAAAAAAAAATTCTAAGAAAACATGTTTTGTTTGAAACATTTAAGTAAGAAACATCCTGATTTTTTAAAATAAATGTAGTGGAATTTATTTAAAAATTAAAATATTGTGATAAAAGAAAACAAACTAATATAATTTCCATCTTTGCAATTTTTTTTTTTTTTTTTTTTTTTTTGTCCAATATGTTATACATATACAATGGCAACATTAAAATGTACAACTAGAAGGAATAATACACATCTATGCAACATTTCCAATAAACTTTGGACTGTGTTATTATATGTCTATCTATACAAAATAACTAGTAAAAAATGTGTCAGCCACTAGTCCTAATAACATTAGAGAAACAGAACAGATTCAAGATGTTTTTGAGGACACTAGTCTCTTCTTGCTCAACACTTAAAATAGGCCTAGTCCCTGTCCTGTTCTGACTTGACCGACATGACTCTTCTTTCAGGTGTGTGTAATTTTTAGTTCAACTTCAAAAACCTGTTGTAATCAGTATAACCTCAAATCTGTTCTGGACACATTGTGAAAATGAGGAAACATATTTAACCTAAATATTGTACAGTCAGTTTATTTGAAGTCTCTGGTTTTAAAAAATGAATATATTTATAGTTGATATATTTTAATAATGTAACTTTTAATATAAAAGTAATTTAATAATAATTAATATTACATACAGTATGTGTGTGTGTGTGTGTACCTGGTATTCACAATGTTACGTGGACCAAATGTGCCCATATAATATCATATATAATATAGTAATATAAGTAAATTTTGACTATGAGGAAAACAGCTCATAAATCAAATAGCAGAAAGTTTTGTGTGACGTAAGGGGTAAGGGGATAGAAAATACAGTTTGTACAGTATAAAAACCATTATACCTATGGAATGTCCCCATAAAACATACACTGTAAAAAGCGATAAGCTGACTTTACTTAAAAAAAATTGAGGAAACCCGTTGCCTTAAAATTATTAAGTAAAGGAAATTCATGCAAATTTAAAAGAAAAAAGTTTAGTGAACTTGACAATTCTGAGTTACATTAACAAATAAACAAAAGAAAATGTGTTGTGGTCACTTTTTATTTTAAGTTGGACTAACTTAAATTCATTAAACTGCGATTACTTAAAAGTGTGAATCTACTTAACTTAAAACTAACAAGTTAATCTGAGTTCTGTCTACTTAATTAAATTGAGGAAACCCGTTGCCTTGAGAAAATTAAGTAACCACAACTTATTGTATTTGTGTAATTACAATTCACTTGAGACTGATTTGATGTAATCTTATTTTACTGATTTCTTTCACATTGAAGGCTACTAATACAATTCTCAAAAATACTAAATTGTTCAAAACAGACTGCACACAAACATTTCTATGAAGAATTGTCAAAAGCAAGTCAACTCACTCTTATTTATATATAGCACTTCATACAATACAGATTGTGTCAAAGCAGCTTTACATTGTTAAACAGGAAAATAGTGTCAATAATGCAAACAAAATTCAGTTATGCAGTAAAGCAGCTCCAAAAAGAGGACAAAAGTAAACAGTCAATATTTCAATTAAAGTCAGTTCATCGTTGATTCAGTGATGTCATCATCATCCAGCTCAGTTCAGTTCCCTTCAGAAAGTCTCTCTGCAATCAAGTCGTTAATATTCCCAAAAATGAAGTGTCCCCAAATAAGCAAGCCAAAGATGACAGAAATGGAGAAAAAACCTTGGTAGAAAGCAGGCTCAGTCGGGGGGCCAGTTCTCCTCTGGCCAGACAAACCAACGTGGTGTTTGTCATCGTGGTCTTTGCTGAGGTTTTGTGCCGATGAGTGGTATAGGTGATGAGTCCTTCACTGGGATCTGTCTTTGGGGCTCATCTAGTTGACATGGTCTCTGCTGACATTCAGGGCTGTAGAGTTGTCTCCACCATCTGGACTGGATCCGGACTGGGTCCGGGTGACTGCAGTGACCATCTGATCTGGATATGGACTAGATCTGGATGGCTATGGTGACCTCAGAATAAGAATGAAACAGACTAATATTAACACAGATGCCATACTTCTTACGATGTAACAAGTACATTAATTGACATTGTTATTATTAGTGAACACCTTCAGTATGAGACGTGCCCTTTTTGGGACTAATTTAACAGACACTTCAAACATTACAATTACACTACCTTTTCTTTACATATTGCAAGATTGCAAGTAAATAACTTACCACATATTGCATATTGCAAGTAAATAACTTACCACAATTCGCCCACACGAAAGAAGAATGCATAATCCATTAAATAGTCCCGCGCTGACACTTCTGCTTAAGCGTATTCTTAGCATATGCCTGAAATGATATGAGAGCCATTAACACAAAATGGTTGACCAGGAATAACCGCAGTCTCATTTAGACATCATTTATACTGCTTGACAAAATGAACACTCTTAGGATGCATTCAATTAAAACTCATACAAATCAACTCACAGACATAGTGTGTTTGTATAAAAATAAATAAAACAAAGAATCTTTACTTATCATACAGTGGATAACAATTAACAAATAACAAACAATTTAGTTTAGTTGGGTCCATAAAGAACACTACCAGTCAAAAGGTTTTGAACAGTAAGGTCTGTCAGTAAGTCAAGTTTTTTAAAGAAGTCTCTTCTTCTCACCAAATATTTCAAAATATTTAAATATTTTTATACATTTATAAATATATATTTAAAAATGTTACTATTTTTGTTGTACTTAGCATCACATAAATGCAGGCTTGGTGAGCAGAAGAGACTTCTTTAAAAAACAAAAACAAAAAAAAAAAAACATTAAAAATCTTACTGTTCAAAAACTTTTGACTAGTAGTGCATGTTCACCTGTTGGAGCTGAATTGGGGGAACATTTCTAATTCATTTTTATTTAAACTGCAATTAACCAATTAAAATTCTGGTACATTCAAAGATGGTACCAGGGGTTAAAGCAAAAAAAAATCCTGAGCCTGAATTTTTTTCTGTGTGTGTGTGTGTGTGTGTGTGTGTGTGTGTGTGGGTGGGTGGGTATGGCAACTCATGACTGTGGCAACTTTAACATTTGAAAGGATACTATGGCAAAGTTATTGCTTTCCTTATTCAAACTGATTTTGTTTCATGAATATATGGTTGACCTGGTTGATAGACCTAAAGAATGAAAGCTGTATCATACACTTGGAAAATTATGAGCTATATCACCGCTTATTGACACTAGGGGAGTGACAATACACTTAGCTCACAAGATGAGACAAAATATAGATACTTGGTTCACTATAAAGAGACAATATTTTAATATTATTTTAAAGAAATTTTCAATGACAAAATATTTGTCTTTTAATTACAAAAAGTAAAACAATACAGTTGTATTTTAAAATATTTTAACTAATCTAGGGCTGTAACTAATGATTATTTTGGTAATCAATTAATCTACTGATTATTTTGGCAATCGAGTAATCTGATATGTTTTAGTAACACAAACAAACCTAAGTGAAAACCAGGCTTTAGTACAACTATTTATATATAAACTAACGATGAGGCAATAATAATTGCCTCAAATAAAATATCAAAACCAAGTAATTACATGGTTTTATTGAACAACACTGTTAAAATACATCATGTAATATGCCTATACATAATATGAACATAACCAACTGAAGTACATTATGTATTATAACAAATACATGCAGAGGGCGCCAACGGCCTGTTTCACTTTACAGTGTGATTAAACGACGTTTAAATCCATTAAATTTTTAAATTTGGCTACATGCAAATTCAAACACTTTTATTTTAATACCACGATGTACAATAAATAGCATATTTAGAAATAGGTTGATGTATTCTCCTGTGTTGGCAAAGGTTTATAAATGATTTACGTTACAAATCTAGTGAGAATGCACACTGTTTTCCCAAATGAACATTAAGCAATTCAAATTCACAGCATATGCAGAGGAAGAGTTTAACCCCTTTCACACATACAGTCTTTACTGGTAAATTACCAGAAAGTTCTCATTAAAAGATCATGTGTGAACAGGACCTTTTCAAAAATCCCGGTAAATTTGTTCTGGCAATCATATCGTTCTTATGGAGATGACATGATTAGGGCTGTGACGGTCGCCGTGACAACCACGTCACGTTGTCTACTGCCACCGGCAGTAGTGCACATGACGTCACAGACTCTATAACAAGCATAATACAAAGTTTGTATACAAGTGTAATAACAGTAACAATTGAAAAAGTCTATGCTAATTCACAAATTACCTCAAACGCCATACACGGCGTTTCCTTTAGATTGGCACATTTGAGCGCAGGAAAATACAGTTTATTCTGCATTCAGCAAATTTATTTCATGCTGAGCAATGGACCTTGTTGGGAAACCAAATACTACATCGCCGATCTGGAGCCATCTCCATTCATGTCAACCATCCGCGTTTGTACAAGTGTCTCCAAGTTCACGTGATCGCAAACTGGTCAGGTTGGTATTGGTGAGGCTTTCTCCAAACTGGCCAAATACAAACGAGACAGCGGTAGATGCTAACATGAAATGTGGCAACATACTCCGCGGTTCCCATTCCACAGAGAGCGCGTGCAGAACGGATTTAACACGCCCGCTTGCTTGGTGGCGGAACAGTGAACCGTGTCTAAACCGGACACGACAGGTGTCACGCCGCGTCGCAACCAGACAGGTTGAGTCTGTCTACACAGGACATTTGAACTTTGTCAGTATGTAATAAATAGGACGAGGCAGTTTATTATGTGGGATTTGTCATGTCGCATCCAGTGTAGACTGCATCACTGATTATAATGAGTTCTATTGAATTTTATCTTGTCGCGCCGCACCGCTCGCGTCCGGTAGACAGGGTATATTTAGCTTTCTTATTTAAGGCTACTTTCCTATTTAACTATTATTTATTGGATATTTATTTTAGTGATTTGCAGGCTACATGTTCACTGATGGAAGTGCTAAAATAAACACGTTTGTTAATAGATGATCGAGCCTCATTTTTTTTTTTTTTTTTTTTTTGCGTTTCAAAATTTTATATATATTAATATCACAACACCGCGCCACCGGCGGTAGCTGGTCCATTACCACCGCGGTGGTAAAAATCTGCCACTGTCACAGCCCTAGACATGATTACTCTGAGCCGTTTACAAAGCTCCGCTGCTTTTTAATTAGTTTTTCTATGTAAATATGCGCTAGATGGACATCTTTGACCATTGCGCCTCGCAGCTTTTTTAACGTGTCATGCTTCTCCATTCATCAGAGCTGCCACTCTGCAATTGGATAATATTATGCGCGTCTCGCGTTTATAAGAGCAGAACATTCTGATTGGCTAGTAATGTTAATTTGGTTGAGAGTGAAAGCTGTGCTCCTCTCATACCATTGGTAGGCAAACTCATGGACTAGAAAGTGATAAACAAGTTTTTTTTTTTTTTTTTTTTTTTTTATAAATGTAGGATTATTTTTTTCCGCAGCCAAACGCTGCACGCCGGAGATCCGGCACGGTGCCGGAGAACTTTAAGCCCTGTGGTACATTCATTATTCTTGCAATAGTCAAGTGTTCACGCACCTGAATAATATCTGCATGCACAATAATGAGAAGTACACACATAAGGGCCTCTATACAGCAGAGTCTGATGTGGCAGGTGGAGCTAGAACTGACTTCATGAACTGCCCTGAAACACAATTGAAAAACGATTATCATAAATATAAATATAGTTTCACAATGCTCATTTTGGCTTCTGTCAGACTGATGTTTAGTCTTTACTGAATCGTTTCAGTGTGTTTTTTTAATTCTTTTTAAATTGTAAACGCCTCTCACAGGCTAGCGTGATCCACGACAAAACCTATTTTACTACAAGAACAAACACTTCACACCAGATAAAGTTTTGAAAATATTAAATACATTATTGTAAAGTTACGTGTTTTAGTGACCAATTTAAACAACTAAAAGGGATAAACATAAATTTACCTTAGACTGTATCTTGAACCACCTCAAGCGCAAATACACCAACAGGGATTGCCCTTGTAAAATAACAAAGAGGTGAATTTGAAAACTTATTAACACTGAACAATATAAATTTAGAGTGAAATTTTACATTACATTGACAAAACGACAAATAAAAGTAGATTTATAAAGCTTACCTTTGGCTTAGCACCCGTCCGTCTGTCAGAAGACCGTTAGAGCTGCGTCACCGTCAGAAGACCGTTAGAGCCGCGTCACTGTCAGAAGACCGTTAGAGCCGCGTCACTGTCAGAAGACCGTTACGGTTTGAATTTCAAACTGCGTCATGTTAGTGAAGGTCTCTGAGTCTCGTCCTCTGTAGGTTTGATAAAGTGTCCTCAACGCAGAATAAAGTCATACAGAATCTATCGCGGTGGTATTATCTCCAGTCTTTAGTAATATACAGAATTAATATCTTCAGTCTTCGCGGTTGCTTGCGCCATCATGTTTAACTTGCGTCCCTTCAGAATGAGACAGTTAATTTCGCGGCTAATTTTAAAGGGTTTATTTTGCTTCAATTACCACCTGACAACACTTTAAGCATTACCATTACAGTGTTTTTGCTTACATATTTATAGACTGTGGAAGTAAATAACTTACCGCCGTTTGACAATATATATAAAAAAACATGCAAATATCTTTTGAAAATGCCCGCGGTAGCACAAGTGCTCTCACGCGTCTGTCGGAAGAGCCGGCAACCCGCCAAAATAAAAGCCTGCTGATTTTAAGTTTGAAAATGATGAAAATTCATATGAAAAAAAGAAGTAAATATTAGTAATATTAAGTTTACTATATGATAATCGTATTTGTATTTATTATTCACTTTTTATTTTAAAAATACAGCTAACTAAAACAATAAAACAGAATAAAAACATTAAACATAAAAACATGATTTTTGAAAATTATAAATAGTTATCTGTTTTTGCAAATAAACTATATATATATATATATATATATATATATATATATATATATATATTAGTGCTGTCAAACGATTAATCACATCCAAAATAAACAGCAATTTTATTTATTTATTAGGGTCACACTATGTGCAGGGTGAGGACCAAACCAAATCTCCAGGTTCTCTTATGAGAACCAGGCTGAAAAACTAATGTGCACCTCTGTCTATAACACATGCACAAAGGAGTCACATGTTCGACCTTTTCATTGAACACAAAGAAATTACGTTTATTGAACTTAATTGCAATGCTTTAAGTAACATAAAGTAATAAAAACGCGATCAAACTGAGAAATGTCAACAGAGCAGAAACAAATAAGTAAAATAAACGTAATTTTACTAAGTTAACAGTGCATCATCTTTTACAGTGTAGAAACACAACATTTGCGTGTTCTTGCAAAAAAAAAAAAAAAATACATAAATATTCAGTTAGTGGCTTTTTATGTACTCTCATCTACATCGCACAGAACGTTTCTTAAAAAGTCTCAGGTTTTCAGTCTATTAACCAGCAACTCTCTCTCTCTCATCTGGCTGGTTATGTCATCTTCAGGTGTCCTTCCAGTGTTGAAATGTGAGGGTGTGGTTATAGAAAAAAGGTAATTAGCAAAGAAAATCACTGTTCCTGTTTTATTTGAGCACATTCGTTGCCATCAGCCAAATAATCTGCTCATACAGGTAAGAAAATTCAATGACCATTGAGCCAAACTCTTATTTTGTTGTGTGTTATTATGAAGGTCAGTGATTACAGCTAGATGTTTCATGTCAATGATAGTGATGACATTGTTTCTCTTCTTTCTTCTGGTTTATGGTTATCAAGGAACCACTTCTTTTGTCTGTGTAATTGCTGTAGGGTATTTGTAATGGTTGGATAATAATAACACTGAGGATATGGGCGGAAACATACTAAAACTATTTTGTTTCCAGGGGGTGGAGGGAGGTGGGTAGGAGGGTTATTTAAGCTAACAAATATTCAACCATAAACTTAAAGGAAAGATGGCTTGATTTTATTTTTTGTGTGAAAGGGTTATGATTTCTTTTGCAATCCAGATCCAGTTTGACAGCATTTTCCCAGCAGCATGTACAGTCTTAATACAGCAGGTTTTGCCTGAAGGCGTTCCAGCAAAACTCCCTGTGTTAATGGATGTGTGCTAATGAATTTTTTATCTTTAAAATTAAGTTTTTCTACCACATATGTTAAAGAAACATGATCAGGTACACCGTAAACGATTTCTGTCATTTGAACAGTATTTACTGTAATATGTACTGTAAGATACTGTAAAATGTGTGTACAGTATTTTACTGTAAACAGCAAAGGATTATGGGAAAATATACGGTCACTATGGTATTTCTAAATCCATTTACAGTAAACTACTGTAAATTTACAGTAGTGAACTTGCCCTCGAAAAACTGACCAATGACAAGGAAGAACCACCGTTTACTTTTTTCACTGTTTGGTGGAAGTGGGGGTGTTGTGCCAAATTCTGACCCCCGCCAGATTACTACCCCCCTAGTATTGGTAGGTTAAGGGTTAGGTGTGGGGGAGGGGTTAGGATTAGGGGTGGGGTTAGGATCAGGCAATCAGGTAGCGATTTCAACGAGAAGGGGTAATAATTTGGCAGGGGACGAAAATGGGCACAACACCGGAATGCCGCGGCAACGGTGATAACGTCGACTGGTGAGTAAGTTAAGGTCACCTATACTAGTCAACGTCGACTGGTGAGTAAGTTAAGGTCACCTATACTAGTCAACGTCGACTGGTGAGTAAGTTAAGGTCACCTATACTAGTCGAAATAAACCTTAGTTAAACCGATAAACACGTTTATACGTTCTACTGTCCTGTAAAGCAAGTTAACTAATCTGGCGAGTCTTAACCTTAACAGCGAACTAACGTTAAATACTGAGGTAAAGTGCGATAGTCAACACCACTGTTTCAGTGCAGATTTTAAACAGTATTTTCAAGTACATCTTTTGTTTGTTATTTTCAAGTTTCTACTCTGGAAGTCTTCTGCAACGTCAGAGGTGTATTCTGGATCCTCTTCTTGTGAATGCCATTGTATCGATGATAACATCAACTGGTAAGTTAATAATGTCAGTTAGCAGAAGTTAATTAACTTAGTTGAACACAAAGAAGCATAACTTTTCTACACTGCCTCTTTATTGCAAGTAAGGTAATTTTCTTCAAATGCTATTTAAGCTAGAAACGTGTACACTAATGTTGTCGTGTGTAACTTTAGAGACGGTCCCTAAATTCAGTGACAGACGTAAGGTAACATAAACCAGGATAGATTTGGGTGAAACATTAAAAGTAAAATAGCATTTGATTTAACAGTCAAGATGTTAAAATGGACTGAAAAGATCTCAATAAATGGGCTGTAAAGGAAAACAACTTTTCTTTACATTTATATGAGTAATCAACTGATGAATTATTTTAAAACAGAGCAGAAATAGTAAAATCAGTAATAAGTTAAAGAAAAGTCACTGGTTGATTGATTGATATTTTTGTTTCCATTCGATTCTCATCATTTTCTTAAAAGCATGCATATTTTAAGCCCTTTGACTTCTGGTAAATGTTATGAAACAGGCTGAGAGAAACAGGACACTTGCAAGAATGTACCTAAGAATGCTTTTTTTTTTTTTATAAATGGACAAGTTTCTTTAAAATGACAAGAGAATAACACATTCTGAAGATGTCTTAGAAAACACAGCAACTCCGTTTCACAAATTTTGTAGCTAAATTTTTTTTTTTTTTTTTTACGTCATTTTCATTATCATTTAGGGCTCAAGTGTGTTTATGATCATGTTAGCAAAGAGATGTTACAATCACACCTTTTCATACTGTGATTTTGTTATTCACAATACGATCTAAACCAGCTTTACTGCAATTGAAAGAACATTTTATAACTTATTTTTCTGTTATCTAGTGGTGGAACTAAAAAAAAAACTGCAAATAATTGCACTGTTCACAGTTCCATTTTCTTTTAATCTGAAACAAATCTGATAATTAAATTATATCTTCTGAGTGATGAAAAAACAACTTTTGATCAGTAACATCTCAAAATTTCTGAAAGTGAAACATCTTGTATGTCAACCAATGAAAACTGAATCAAAAGACTCCTTATTTATGTAACCAACTTATTACATTTCAATCATTTGTGTAAAAGTACTAATCAACAAATATTTTAAAATGACCAAAACATATCTGTTTGGCATTGTTTGAAAAATGTTTTTCAATTTTTCTGTTTTTCAAATGAACCCTGTTTTTATTGCACTAAACTGACACTGACCATAATCAACCAATATACAAAAAAACTAGACGAGATGGATGATATTCTTGCTTTTCATAACCTCTGGTTATCAAAACAGCGTATACAAGGAAGTTCAAATGCTAGTTACTGGAAAAGTGCAAAAATGTTGTCCCTCTTGTTTCTTTGTTGTGACAATGATTCCTCTGGCATGTGGAATGTCAGACAGTACGTACCATACATCATCTCATTGATGATTGATGTTTTCCTTTCATTATCCACTTTCGTATTTCATAGTTTTTCTTTTCTTTTTTTGTAATGAGCGTTAGTAGTGATGGATGTACATTTTTTTCATTTTAAAGAACTATATATAGTTCAATCTATATATGCAGGGTTTGAAATTAACTTGGCTATTAAAGTCTCGATTATTAGATTTTATTTGATAAACTAGATTATCAAAATCACTGCTTAGATTTAAATAAATTTATTTTAAAATATATTTATTTGTAAATTTGGATTTGAATCATTGAATGGCTCTCAGTTTTACAACTTATTTGCAGATACCATAAAATTAAAATAAATAGAAATAAAAACAAACTTTCTGTTATCTTATATAACAACTTTAATTTTGTTGTAATTTCCAAATATGGAAATTAATTTAAAATAATTAGTGGTAAACACATTGAAAATTAGCAGACAGGCTGTCAGTTAAATAATGTGATCAGCTGTTTTTTTTTTTTGTTTTGTTTGTTTGTTTTGTTTTTTTAAGCTTGTATGTGTATAGAAAACAATGTGTTCGAATTTCAAAGATGTTTCTCATCCAGTGTGTGTGCACTGCTTTTTACTCTTTGTTTTGATAATGTTGGAGACTCCTTGTTAGAGGACAAAATTTATGACCTACAACCTGCAAAATTGTCTAAATGATTTGACAATTTTTGATTTTTCACCTACATTTTGCAGGTTGTTATTTTTAAACTATGCCTACATGAGACTGAAATTATGTACTGTTTTGGATTAAAGGCCTGAAAACAACAAGTGTGGTATTCTGAACATATCTCAGAATGTTAAATTGTTAGTTCAATCAAGAGTGTGAATGCATAAAAATGACTTGTATATGAACCAGTAAATAAACTGCAAACATTAAAAATTCAGATTTGCATGAATTGGAATCTATTCACAGACACTAGCCATTTTTAACAGCCACAGAACAATTTTACTTGTCTAGTAAAAGAGTTTTTTTTTTATCTTAAGTAATAGTGCATTGTTACATATTTTTCTATAAAATCATGCTAACTACAAACTAAACCTTATAACTGCAACAGCAATGACCGAATGCACTGCATCTGCAACTGTCCAATTTTCAAAAAGGTCTCAAGAGCTTCAATACAAACACACAAAAATTCACACAAAAACTTGAATCAGTCTATGTGAGATAATCACAATCTATAAAACAGAAAGGAAAAGCAACAACAGATTACAGAGAAGAATGACTGGTATTACATATTTGGGCTTGAAGTGCAGATTTCTATCAGTCAGCATAGTTCTTTGACAACAGCATTGTGTCATTACAGACATCATTTGACAGAACAACACAGAAAAATTTTATCATAACACAAGAACACTTTGAATGTCCTAAATTGTCATTACTGCAACATCTTTTTTATATATCCTGTGGTTTCAGAATCTAATGTGTATGACACATTTAGTCATTAAATCATTTAGTTGTTGTTGAACTTGGATCTCAAACATCCTTATTCACATCCACTCACTGTGTTCTCAAAATATGGTCACAATGTGGTCACAGCGCACTCACTGTGTGCTCAAACTGTAAGCTCCCAGAATACTCATGATGTGGTCACAATGTGACATCATTGCGAGCTAAAAGTGTAACCGCACAGCGCACTCACTGTGTGCACATACTATGGTCAATGTGAGGTCAGAGCGCACTCACTGTGTGCTCATATTGTGAGCTCACCATGTGAGACCACTGTCCTATCATTGTGTTAAACTCATTCTGTTAGTTTAGTGTGAGTTCACTGTGATATAAAAGTTCTCTAATATTGGTCAGTAATATCACAAACATGTAGAATTTCATCTTTTATTTCCTTCAAAGTATTTCTGCAATTCAGTTTCCTTGTTTATTTTGATTTATTTTCAGTTTGGTGTTGGCATGTGACACAAACATTTCAATTTGACAGATACGTTCTTCTTCTGGTGTTGTATTTGTGACTCCTTTTCGATTCTTAACTTCGATTTCTTTGTCCCCTTGGAAAGACTTGACACATCCTGAAACACAGAACAATATGTCATTGCAATCAGTTGCTAACAACCAAACACGTGAAAATTACTATTAGTTAAACAAAATATGAAACAAATCATGCATCCATGGTTCTGTCACGGTGCACACACGAGGGATGAACGAGGAGGTGAAGGTAAACTCAAAATACAGCCTTTAATAAATCCAAAACAGACAGGGCAAGACAAGGCAAGGCTGGGACACACAGGAACACCGGGAAGTAATGAGTAGACCAGAAAAAAATGAACAGAACAGGCAGGAACTAAATACACATGATAATTAACACACACACCTGAAAGAAATCATAAACAATCAAACGAGACAAGGACAGGAATAGGAAGGACCAAATAAGGGCAAGGAGGGAAACACATGACACACACGACAGACATGACTGTGACATTACTCCGCCCTCCTGGAAGGCGCGACCCGCGCTGTAATAGTACCACCGGGGAGGGGGGGTGGGTGCTCTGGAGGCCCCTCAAGACAGACACAGACAGTAATACAGGACGGGGCCTCCAGGATGGACAGACAGGAACGGGCGCCATGGCGGATCAGGGATCTCAGGAGGCCATGGCGGTGCAGGGAGCACAGGAGGCCATGGTGGCGCAGGGATTTCGGTTAAGATGGGAGATCTTACTTCTAGTAATGCTGTAATTAACCTGTGGGGTTCCCCAGGGATCTATTTTGGCTCCCATCCTTTTTTCTTTATATATGCTTCCACTTGGTTCCATTTTTAGAAAGTATGGGCTGTTGTTCCACTGTTATGCTAACGATACACAAGTCTATCTGCCTATAAAACGGAATTCGGATGGACTGGATGCTCTCCTGGCCTGTTTGACAGATGTTAAGGCATGGTTGTCGCTAAACTTTCTGAATTTCAATGAAGAAAAAACTGAAATTAATGTTTTTAAACCGTCAGATTTCTTGACTGCTTCAAATCCAAACCTTGGTGGGTTATCCTCATGTGTTAAGCATTATGTGAAAAATTTGGGTGTGGTTTTTGATGAACATTTGAAGTTTGATAGGCAGATAAATTCTGTGGTCAAATCATCCTTTTTTCAGTTGCAGCTCTTGTCTAAAGTGAAGACTTTTCTTTCTTTTAAAAACTCTTGAGAAAGTGATTCATGTTTTTATTATTTCTAGATTGGATTAGGGACTAGTCAAACAGCTTTATCCCGATTATAATTGGTTCAGAATGCGGCAGCTAGACTTTTGACCGGGATTCGTAAACGGGACCATATTACTCCGGTCTTACAGTCTTTACACTGGCTGCCTGTGCGTTACAGAGTAGATTTTAAAATTTTACTTATTGTCTTTAAGTCACTAAATGGTATGGCTCCTTCATATATCTCTGATTTATTGATTGAGCACAATGTAACCAGATCCCTTCGGTCCTCCAACCAGAGAGTCTTGTTTATCCCCAAGACGAGGCGGAAGTGCAGGGGTGATCGTGCATTTGCTGCAATTGCGCCAAGACTCTGGAATGATTTGCCCATTTCTATTAGAATGGTTTCATCTGTGGCTATTTTTAAGTCTAAATGAAAAATCTATCTGTTTGATAAGGCTTTTTATTCTGGTTGAAGCACTCTTTATCCTTGTCCTATGTTTTTGTTGCATGTTATGATGTTTTTTCCCTTTTCTTCTTGGTTCTATTGTTTTAATTTCTTCGTGTTATTGCTGTTTTTAGTTATTCTATTGTAAAGCACATTGGTCAACTCTGGTTGTAGTAAATAGTGCTATATAAATAAAATTGCCATTGCCATCTCAGGAGGCCATGGTGGGGCCGAGAGCTCTGGAGGCCATGGCGGAGCAGGGAGCTCTGGAGGCCATGGCGGGTGGTCTTAGTGGCCGTGGCCTCGGTCCCCTCAGCCCGGCCACTACAGCCGGAACCCCTTTGTACCCCCCCCAAAAAAATTCCTTGGGGGAGCTAAACTCGGGAACAGATGCCCTCCATGGGTGAAACAAACAAAGACAAGACACTTAATTTCTAACGATTATCGTCAATTTGATTTCATAGATACTATTTAAACTAAACTGAGCTAGACAATGACATCTCTGAATTCAATAATGAAATGCCTTTAACTGAAAATTGAGTGTTTAATCTTATTATTATACATTACTGACACTCTATCCTCCAATTTGATACTGTTAAGTGCTTTGACACAATCTGTATTGTTAAAAGCGCTATATAAATAAAGGTGACAAGACAATCCACAGGAACAGGAAGCCCTCCGTGGGCTAAGCTCGGAATCTGAGGCCTTACTGGGAATGACAGGAGATCCATAGCCCTTCCTGGGCTGAACATGGAGTCATGGGCCCTCACAGGGACTCTCAGGAACCACTCTACTTCAACGACAGGGAGGCAGGTGGCTGGGAATGGCCTCTGTGGTCATAACCAGAGGAGCCACCTGCCCCAGACGAGTCTCCGTAGACATGACAGACATGACTGGATGATTAAAATGTTCCTGTGGACACGACTTTAAAAAAGCCTAGACTTCGGTCAGGGGCTGGAGCCATCACTGGACTCTTTGGTCAGGGGCTGGAGCCATCACTGGACTCTGGTCAGGCTGGTAACGGTACTCCTGGCCGTGACTGGGGAACTGGAGTCAGTGGCGGTCGGCGGGCTTAAGTCAGCAGCGGACGGCGTGCTTGGGTGAGCCATGGACGGCGGCGTGAATTTCCCCATGAACGGCGGCGTGCTCGGGTGAGAGGCAAGTTGGTTCTTGAGGGAGCCGCGGACGGCTGGTGGGGCACGCTCATCCGTGGGTGGCACGCTAATCCGTGGGCTAGAGCGGGAAGGACGAGTGGCGACTTCCATGCCGCGGGACAGACAGACAGGAACTAAAACAAAAAACTTTCAAAAACGAAAAACAAAATGAGGTGAAGGGGCGCTGCTTACTGTTAGTTTTGGTCTGGTCTTCTTGTCACGGTGCACACAGGAGGGATGAACGAGGAGATGAAGGTAAACTCAAAATACAGTCTTTAATAAATCCAAAACAGAGAGGGCAAGACAAGGCAAGGCTGGGACACACAGGAACACTGGGGAGTAACGAGTAGACCAGGCGAAAATTAACAGAACAGGCAGGAACTAAATACACATGATAATTAACACACACACCTGAAAGAAATCATAAACAATCAAACGAGATGAGGACAGGAACAGGAAGGTCCAAATAAGGGCAAGGAGGGAAACATGACACACACGACAGACATGACTGTGACAGCTTCCACAAAACATGTTTGTACAGTATAGTTACTGAAATATGATCACGAGTTAATAATGCAGTCTAGTAATGATCTGATATGATAAGTATAACAAATCATAAACACTGATATGCAACCTAAAGCCAGGGACACACTTAACGACTAGCTGAAACATTCTAAGCCTGAACTGAAAACACTTATGATTTTAAATGCTGATTGTAAACACCAACTGAACATAACTGGCTCTGACGCGTTTGGGTGTGATCAGTTGTAAGTATCAAATTACATTCATAATAAGTCTTGGCTGAGCTGGCAAGATGGCTGGTTCACATGTACCTGGCTAACACGGGGCCAGGCCACAGTGCATATTGGCATTATAATATCATATCAGCGTATGTGAATAGCAATTAAAGAAACCACTCACCATTGCTCCAGAACAAAACAGCAATTCCACGGTTGAAAGGCTCTGCCACAAATGTAAATCACTATAGTGATGTTCGATTCCTGAAAGAATTGTTCTTTTAAGCCTGTTCATTCAAAGGAAGTTACGGAACTGAATCGAAATTTAGTTCCGGGCTGATGACGCAAGACGCACAGCCAAAGTTTGCTGACCCATTCGTTGATCCGTTGATGAATAATATTTTATTAAAACCTTCAAAATCTTGTTGGCGCCGATCAGAGCCGATCCTCCCTATACGCAAAGTATGCAAGCTGCGTAGGGCCCCCGAAACACCAGGGGGCCCCCTTGCTCTCAAAGACTATTTCATTTTAGTTTCATTTTTTAATTTGGCCAGCGGTTATGAAAACATGAATGTTCATTTATTTTAATGCGGTGCGCTGTCGCCCTTTCTACGTAAAAATCAGTCAAATCATGTAACGTGAATGTCATACAATCTCTTGCTCGAGACAAAAAAAAACAGTTGAAAGCGTATCGAGCTGCGGAAGAGACACTGTTTCTCAAGCGCTTTCCGTAAGCGCGATTCGAGATGGAGTGAACACGGACAAAGGCGTTTCCTTCATAACTTGCAAACAGAGTAATTTCAAATAACTGAACACCTTTTCCCGCGGCGGACCCAGCATCTCCTTTGGGGCTCCGGAAGAGGATAAGATGTCTATCGCTGCATCGGAGGAGGGGTTTTCGTCTTCAGAAGCCGAGGACTTTGCTGAACAGCCCCCTGTCTCGGCAGCTGTCCAGTCGGAGTTGGAGGCTGAGTTGACGGCCATGCTCCTCTGGGCGGCCAAGAGCATCGGGTTGGAGGTGAATTCTTCACCTTCGCCCAAGCGCTCAGGGCTTGACGATTGGCATCTGGGCTCTGGACGTGGCTGAACCTGGCTGAGATGTGTGACACTGACAAAGTTTGCTTTCTCGACGCCTCCGTCTCCCAGGCTATCCTCTTCGGCCACACTGTCGGGGACTTTGCCAAGCAGTTCTCGGCAGTCCAGAAGCAGACGGAGGCCATTAAACACATCTTACCCCGGTGAGACGTTCCGAACACCAAGTCGCCGAGGGCCAGGTCTTCGTCTGCCTGTCGCCGAGGGTGCCCCTTTGCAGCCACAACACTCTGCTCCGCCCACCAGAAAGCGTCCAAAGAGGTAACTCCTCAGCAGGGGCATTGAGTTGGCCGCAGGAAGGGGGCTTCATAGGGCACCGTTAAGTTTGCCCGAAACACATGTCCTGCATGTCCTGCATGAAGAGATTACGATCGTCTTGGCGAAGGACGCAATAGAGCCTGTCCCTCCGGCCGAAACAGACCGTTTCTTCGAGGGTCGAGCATATCAGTACAAAGTCCTCCCCTTCGGTCTGTCCATGTCTCCCCGCATTTTTACGAAACTCGCAGAGGGTACCCTGTCCCCGCTTTGGGAGAAGGCCATCCGGATCTCGACGACTGGCTTATATTAGTTCACTCGCCAGAGCTGTTGTGCAAGCACAGGGATCTAGTGCTTCAGCACCTCAGCCGAACTGGATTCGAACGAGCATGCGCAGTCAGTGCTGAATTGCCTGAATTCCTTTAGGGGCAAGACAGTGATCCCTCTACAAATATTTCAGAGGCTCCTGGGGCATATGGCAGCTGCAGCCACAGTTACACCGCTGGGCCTGTTACATATGAGACCGCTTCAGCAATGGTTGCAGGACCGGATCCCGAGATAGGCATGGCAGCGTGGCACTCTCCGGGTCGGCATTACCCCGGTTTGTCGCTGCAATTACTCCCAGGAGCATATGTCTGCAAATGTCTGCAAGTGTCTGCAAATTTCAGAGCTGCGGGCTGGGCGACACCAAACACCTTTGCAAGATTTTATAATCTTCGGGTGGAGCCTGTGTCCTCCCGTGTGTTGGGTGCTATCAGGCTATTAACGGGAGTCAGGCTCGGTGCTCGACTTGCTGCACCATTCCTTTAGTAGGATACGTGCGCTTGATTCCCAGTTGTTCCCTACTGGTGGACTCTGGATCCTCCATTGCCCTTAAGTTCCAGACTTGGCGGAGAAGTCTGTTGCTGCATCCGGTGGTGAGGATACCATCTTCTTCGTCCGGACCTGGCATTGATGTCTCAGATTGTGCCACGGTTGTCTGTCCACCATTTTCCCCTTGATTTTCCTTTCATCTCCAAAGTTTTCTTATGAGCTTATACTCTGTCATTGTGCCTCCACCCCCCAATGGTTGCTGATGCTTAATTTAGAAAACTCCGGCACCCCTGGCAGGTCCGCTTATCTGGCTTACAGGGCGTTGGGAAGGTTACGAATTGAGATTTGTCTGACATGCTTGCCTGTCAGCTTTTGCATCTTCAATTTACCTAACTCAGTTCAGGTTGTGGTGTTTTCCATAGGGACCCCTAACGTCAGTCGACGTAATGTCGAATGTGACTGACTGAAAGGGAACGTCTTGGTTACGTATGTAACCCTCGTTCCCTGAAGGAGGGAACGGAGACTTTACGTCCCTCATGCCACAACCTTGAACTGCGCTGAATGCCGCAAAACATTTTCAAACACACATTTTCAAAACTTTGCCTCTTTTTTCAAAACTTTACACACAAATTCAAGAATTGTACACACAAAATTCTAAATGCCTCACATCTCTTGCAAAATGAAGCACTGGATTCAAAATATCAACTCAATGTAATAACTGCACATAAAGTAATAAGTATAACATTAATTTTGTACTAAAATGTTCATAATGTAATAATTTTCTCAAAACGTAATGAAATCAGCTCATAATGTAATAATAATTTTTCAACGTAATAACAATTTTTCACATAATGTAATAGGTTATTGTATGAGAAATTTATCACATTATGAAGACACTGTGGCAACTTATAATGTAATCACAGTTCATAAGGTAATACCAGCACATAATTTTAATTATTATTTACAATATTATAATTATCTTTCAATATAATAAATTTGATCACAAAACATCATAATAGTTTTATGTAAAATAAGCTATTACATTAAAATAAAATTAGGTTTATTAGGCTACATTGTGAACTATTATTGTGAAGAAATGTTCATTTAACTCGTGCTCTTTGCTGCCGTTGCCTGAGGCAGATAACGTAATCTAGTTTCTTTAGACTTTGGAAACTTTTTTATTTATTTATTTATTTTTATTTTTTTCAACATTTGTTCATAAAAAATACCTTCAATTCAAGGACATAGAATTTAGTAGGGGTGCAGCTGAATTGTTCCTAGCAATAATTTTGATCAGACAATTAAAATATATTTATATGTAAACATGGACATTACCTGAGAAGTTAAAGTAAATACGTCAGCAAACTGCAGTCTTTCAAGGACGTGCATTTATTACTTGGCCAAAGTAAGAGCATTATCTAAGTGTTTAAAACATGCAAAGTAGGATTGCTGTTCCCGTATCTAAGTAACATTCCATATTAAATCCATACGGAAAGCATCATATCACGCCCAGTTTAGGGAGCTAAACAGTCTCAAAAAAACAAAAAAAAACAAAAAAAAAAACAAGAGCACTCTTAGTTAAAACTCTAAAAATAACATTTGGCAAAGTCTTCTGTGCATAGTTGCATTTGCGCTCTGGAGAGAGTCAAATGTTTCTGTTTGCAGCGTTGAGCGGTGTAGCCAATCACAGACACGTCTGAGATGCATTTTGACATTTATCTCTAAATCTCAATCTCTTATATATATTACACATAGGCTAAATAACAGCACAAATATTTTGACTATCCCTTATACTGGGCTGCTACTACTTCATTTCCCCACAACTGTCAAAATCAACCTTACGCCCTTGCTTCACATAACACAAAAAGAAACTTGTCTTTGGCTTATTCTTCACTATAATACTATTACTGCTGTTTATTATCATTATATTTAACAAGTCGTCTTATTATACCTACACCGGTTATACTCATTTATAATTCATATTCATATTTTTAGGTGTTTTTTCTCCTTTCTCTGATGTGTTCTAACAACATCAGAATTCTGGAACCCAGAATATTTTGATACTTGTATAAAAACAATGAGAGCCATGAGAGCATTCCTACTGTAGTTGGTACTGTGCTCTACCCTTTGGTTTAGCAATGTAAAAGGGCATGGAAAGCAATGGATGATGAAATATTCAGTACAATGTAATTGTGAAAGTACTGATGTTTTTATGTTTAAAAAACTTATTACAAATATGACAATATGACAATATTTTTGGTGAGTTTATGATACATAGGCTGTACTTTTATAATATTATAACTTTAATCTCATAATTGCTACGACTTAATTATTGTAATTTCGACTTCATTCTCAAAATATTTCAACTTTAATCTCATAATTTTGACTTTATTCTCATATTGCTATGACTTTATTCTCAGAATTTAGACTTCTTAAAATATTATGACTTTAGTCTCGTAATCTTAGATTTTTTTATTTTTTTTAACATACTAAAATGCTGTCATTATTGAGAATCTGATGAAAGATAAATATCATTAGGATAGTTCACCCCAAAATGTCATCATTTAAAACCTGTATGACCTTACTTTTTCCCTGCGGAACATAAAAGAGGATTTGAGATATGTCTGTTTTTTCACAATTAAAGTTAAGGGTAACAAAATGGTTTAGTTACCAACATTCTTCAAAATACCAACATTTTTTTTTAAAAAAAATTGTGTTTCACAGAAAAGAGAGAGTCATACAAGTTTTGAGAAACATTAGAATAAATTATGACAGAATTTAATAGTATTTTTTACTGCATGCTAGTTTAAACTCAGTGCTTTACTGTCAAGTGCATCTCTATGTGACAAAAATGCTATATTAAGTTATGCATTTGCAGTATTTTCAATTGTATCTATCATTATTTGTTTTTGTCCTTTTTTATTTATTATTTTATTTACTCAAATTTAAAGCCCTAACCCCAACAAAACATTCACAGGTGAACCTGTGTGCCGGATGGGCTGGATTTGTCTGAAACTGAATTTTAGCACCCAGTTCAGCACTGCTGTCAGTCATGACCAAAGACAATAATGGTAAACCAGCAGGTGCTTGTGTAGCGCCCTCGCCACCTGATGAGGGGAGATGTGAATAGTTAATAAAACACAGGACACGGAGCTGCTGCTTCACCATCAGAGTCTCTGTATTTTCTTTTTGATGAACATTAAAAGCATTGCAACACATTTTATCAAGTTTTTTTCCATTTCAACATAGCTGAAACTGAAGCTGAGTGACATGAGAGTGTTTTAACTACATGAAATACATTTTACACATACACATTACAACTGGCAACATGTTCATGGTACTTTCCTTTAAAATGTTCTTTCAAACATATGAACAGTACAGGTATTCAAACACTTTATACACCCTTTTTACCCATTTAGAATATTCTCAGTTTTTCTTTTAGGTTTCAGAGAACTCATAACAGTTAAATTTAGACAAATAATCATTTTATATACTCACATAATGTGAACATGACTTAATGAACTGTTACAATCGATTTGATATACACATTTTAACTGATAAGCTCTTCGGGATGCCATCTGCATTTTTTTAACACAGGAAAGTAGGTGAAACTTATTGAACTATTTAACTTTTAGAACACATTTGTAACTGATACCATTTTTTGTCACATTTATCACAAATGTGTTATATTTGTATTTCGCTCAAATACATTACATCGCAGTCATTGACTACGAGAACACGTTGTCTCTATCATTAGCATGGCATGTGTGATTAGCACACGCTGAACTCGATACAAACTTTTAAATATCCGAAAACAACAACATATTGACCCTTTAAAGGATAACATTTGCATTTCTCATAATGTCTACACATTAGGAAGGCATTCTCTTTTGACATTTTCAAGAATTTTATACCTGATGAGGGGAGATGTGAATAGTTAATAAAACACAGGACACGGAGCTGCTGCTTCACCATCAGAGTCTCTGTATTTTCTGAGCAGCGCGCCCCCTCCCCAAACAGGTGAACACTTCCCAGGGAAAACAATCAAGCAATCAGTGAATCATTCAAGGCTGAGCAGGGAACATTAATCGTCACAGATAAGACCCTATAAAGTGCATACAAAAAATACATTCACTTGTTTTAAGTTCAGTGTTACTCTAATATAATTTATTTACCTTTTTTCTTAGTTTTACACATTTATTTATTAATTATTACTTTCCTTTTTTTCTCTTTTTTGAATCACCACACTCTCCCCTTCAAAAATAAATGTCGTCCCGACATTACACCCCTTTTTTCTTCACAGTTGATGTTGTGTTATCCATATGTTCTAAGTTCTAAGTGTATGTACTGTGTTTACTGTATCTACAGGTCATCAATAAAGGTTTATTTTGAGAAATGCATCTCAGTCTCTTGTCTTCCTTATGGACACTTCCTTTTCACCTTTTAATTCATTCTCTTCAGTATGCAAATAAGTCTTTATATGTGTATAAATATACTGGCTGATATGGTGGTACTGGTGGAGCCCATTGGGTCAAGTTCTGCATCTCATATTGAATGGGCTGAAACGTTCCTGGGTTTAAATGCTCTACACCATAGCATGCCGGAGTACCAAGGTAGTCATAGGTAAACGTCTTTGGTGGTCTCCTCTCTCTCCTAGGCCATCTGCACCCCTGTTCCCCTTCATCATTAACTTCACTCGGGGCTACATGTCCATCTGCTATAACATCAGCTGCAGGTTGTTCCTCCACCCTCACACCTTCTTGCTCATTTCTTTCTTTCTCCACTTCGCAAGGCTGGACAAGTGGTAAGTTTGTTGCCTCTAGTCCTTCATTTCTCTCCACAGGTTGCTGATGCTGGACGGCAGGTAAGTTTTCATTTTCTAATTCATTATTTCTTCCCACAGGTTGCTGATGCTGGACTACAGGTAGGTTTTTATTTTCCAATTCACGGTTTCCTCCCACAGATTGCTGATGCTGGACTACAGGTAGGTTTTCATTTTCCAATTCATTGTTTCCTCCCACAGGTTGCTGATGCTGGACCACAGGTAAGTAATAGTAGCCACGTTCTTCATCTTCTTCCTCTGAGCTAGGATCATGCCTTTCCATGGAAGTTGGCCCCCATGTTTTCCTCTTCACTCTTGGCTGTGGTTGGAGTTCCAATTCCAGTGGTAGGTAATCGCATGGTAGCAGGAGATTCCGGTGTAGAACCCTTGATCTCCCTTTCCCTCGTTCTGGTTTCACTTAATAGACAGGGCCTTCTTCTCCCACTTGGCGAAAACTGTGTGTATCGCTTCCTCCCAATGATTCCGCAGCTTCCCTGTGCCTCCTCTAGGTGTGAGGTTCCTCACCAGAACACGATCTCCTGGGTGCAACACCGAGCTCCTTACTTTTCCTTCATGGTTCCTTTTGTTTCTCTCAGCCACCTTTTTGCTGTTTTCTTTAGCAATCTCATATGCTTCATGCATTCCTTGACTCCATCTCTTTACATATTCCTCGTGGTCCTCAGTCCCTCCTTCTGGTGCCAATCCAAAAAGCAAGTCTACAAGTCTTGGTGAACGCCCAAACAGAAGATAGAACGGCGAAAATCCAGTTACCTCACATCTTGTACTGTTGTAGGCGAAGGTAAGTTTGTTCAACAATTCCTTCCAGTTAGACTTCTGTGTTTCCGTCAAGGTCTTTAACATCTGGAGCAACGTCCGATTGAAACGTTCCACCTGCCCGTTTCCTTGCGGGTGGTATGGTGTTGTTTGCGATCCTGCAATTCCACAATTCCTCTTTAACTGAGAAAGCAACTGATTTTCGAACTCGGCTCCCTGGTCATGATGAATCCTTTTGGGAAATCCGAATTTCAGTGCATAGTCATTGAAGATTCGTTCAGCAACAGTTTTGGCAGATTTCGATGTGGTGGCGTAAACTTGTGCAAACCTCGTGAAGTGATCAACTATCACCAGGATATATTCATATCCTCCTTTGCTCTTATCGAGGTGCAAAACGTCAATAGAGACAAGCTCAAACGGGTGGGTGGTGACAATATTCATGAGTGGTGCTCTAGTTTCTTTACTTGGCTTCTTCCGTTTCAAACAGGTACAACACTTGGTCACAAAATATTCAATTTCTCCCTGCATTTTTGGCCAGAAGAACCTGTCCCCCACTAAGGACATGGTCCTTTCCACACCTTGATGCCCCATTTTACTATGTAACTCCTGCAAGACACGTTGTTTGTATCTTTCTGGCAGCACAAGCTGAGTTCGGGTAGCTGTCTTTCTGCGAAGGATTCCATCCTCTCCTAAGGAAAGCTTATCCCAGTGGCGCAGCAAACTCTTACTCTGTGTACTTAAAGTCTTCAGTAGGTGTTTGGAGGGTTTTTCACCAGCCAACTTACATTGTACTACTGGTCCAATGTAGGTGTCTTCTCTCTGTGTTTGTCGTATCTCATCAGTAGTGTAGGTTCCACTTGACTCTGCACTCTCTGTTGGGTTATGAAGTGAGGTCATGGCTATCCATGACATGGTCAAATCTTGCGCTTCTATTGCCTGCACAGTTGCCTCAACACAATCAGATGTGAGTTCCTCCGTACACTGCTCCATCATTGTTTCAATGTCCAATGGCATTCGGGATAAACTGTCCGCATCAATGTTGTCTTTTCCAGGGCGGTATTTAATTGTGAAGTGGAAGTCCGCTAGCTCTGCCACCCATCTGCATCCAGTCGCGTTGAGTTTGGCACTGGTTAGCACATAGGTTAGCGGGTTATTGTCGCTATATACAGTGAAGGTGGGTGCGTAATACAGGTAATCGCGAAACTTCTCTGTAACCGACCACTTCAAAGCTAGAAACTCCAATTTCCCTGAATGAAGATGGTAGTTTCGTTCAGCGGCTGTCAATGTGTGTGATCCATATGCAATGACTATAAGTTTCCCCTCTTGCCTTTGGTACAGAACAGCACCAAGTCCCAGGTTTGAGGCGTCTGTGTGGAGTATGAACGGCTTTGAAAAATCAGGAAATCCCAGGATTGGAGGTTCTGCCAAGCAGTCTATTAACTTCTCCAACCTCTGCTGATGATGTTCCAACCATAGAATGGGCTTCTGAGAAGGTATTCCTCTTTTTTTGCTCTTTACCCATTTACTTGCAGCTCCACTACGTCCCTCTCTTAGTATCAGCTGCTCCTTTCAGCAAGTCGTAGAGAGGCCCCGCAATCTTGGAGAAGTCTTGAGTATACTGCCTATAATAACTCAACAGGCCAAGTACAGCTCTCAACTTTCCCACCGTACTGGGTCTTTTCTCTTTCAGGGCTCTTACGGCTACCGTGTCCGCAGGATCCATTTTACTGCCCTCCGCAGACACAATCCTTCCCAAGCAACGTACTTCCCGTTTAAACAGCTCACATCTGCTAGGCTTGAGTTTAATTCCATATTGCCTCAGATGCTGTAGAACTTTTCGCACATCATTGACATGGTCTTCGAAGGATTTACTGAACACTAGTGTGTCGTCAAGGTAGGGAATACAGCAGTTGTCTCTGAGATCTTCCAAGCACTCTTCCATGCAGCGTTGGAAAGCCGCAGGAGCGTTCATTAGACCAAAAGGGATACGGATCCACTCGTAGAGTCCCCATGGTGTCACGAAAGCCATCATGGGTCTACTCTCTTTGGCCATGAAACCCTGGTGATATGCTTTCCCTAGGTCGAGTAACGAGAACCAGGTGTTTCCTCCAAGACTGTCCATGATGTCTTGAACGCGTGGAATGGGCTGTCGGTCAGGATTTGTCTTCTGATTCAATTCCCGGTAGTCAATACACAACCGTAAACTACCATCCTTTTTTCGGACACAAACTACAGGTGAGGAATACGGTGAGTTTGACTTCTGAACCCATCCCTGGGCAATGAGATCATGTAGGTAGTCTTTCATCTCTTCGTAAAGGGGGCGAGGTACTGACTGGTAAGTATGGGTAACAGGGGTAGAGTCTTTCAGCGAGATGTTCAACTGCAATCCTTCTATACAGCCAATGTCGTCATTGGATCTTGAAAAAGAAGCTGCTTCCTCTCTCAACATCTGCTGTACAATTTGTCTTCTTGACTCACTGAGATGGCTTAAGTCTAATGGTGGGTCCCATGTTGAATCAGGATTCTGGGTAATTCCATTTATGATTTGACTGATACTTACAGACTCAGAGCGGGGTGTTTCAAGAGCAGCGGCTGGGTATACAGCCTGTACTGGATGCACTGTACCAATAACCGTCTTGCCATTCAACATTATGTCACGGTCGGTACTCGGTAGGGTTTTGAACAGTGACAATGACATGTGGTGAGGTTTGTCGTCGCAACTTCACAAGGGTTTCACAAAACTCCAATCCCTCAGGCCAGGTAGGATTCACATCAGGCTCATGGAGTAGCACCCTTTCTTCCTTTGGTGCCGATGTCTGTACTCTACATTCAACTTGAACAGAGGTGTGTTTAGGCACATGAACTCTTTCCTTTGTGGTTTTAAGTATGTACTTGCATGACATTTCGGCCTGGACTCTCTCGATGAATGCGGTTATCGTATTTCCTTCCAAGTAGGGAATGGCTGTCGCCAACATCTCACTACTATGTGGCTGGGTTAATCCGTTCCTGTTGGCTACCTGCTCAATCACATTATACCCGATGATGGGATGACACAGATGTCCACCTCTCATCACTAACACAGGTATAATGAGCTCCTTGTCCTTTCGCTCATCAGGCACCAGTCCAAACATAACTTCCATCCATCCAATGAATGGTATATCCTGACCATTCGCAGCTACAAGGCGGAGTTCTTCGGGTGCATCAATTGCTTCTGAAACATCCCTTAATCGTACATTCGGCAAGTGCTCATTTTTCCACACCTCACCAACAATACACACTTGGGAGCCTGTGTATGCTTCTACAAGTAACCCTTGAAAATAGCATTGCACAAGGCACTGTTTTCCAACAAGCGCAGCACAAGGGGATTTGTTTGACTGCCGTGTTATGGTAGCTGAGGTAGGGTTCACACTTATTTTTGAATACAGTCTACACTGTCTCCTATGATCTGCCCAGTGATCTGCTTGACATGCTTTTGAGCAGTATAACGCCTGCTTACAGTTTGTACAGTTTCTCAACAGTAGGTCAGAACAGATGGTGCCACAATATGTACAGCTTTTAGGGGACTCTTCTTCAGCACCGGTCACTGCCTGTCCCGCGGTCGTGACCCAGCCTCGTTTAAAGAGCCTTCCTGATGCGTCATGGGTATCCGTGCTCGACAGCCAGCTGAGAAATGGTCACTACCACCGCACTTGTAGCAGTGAGTACAGTAGACCTCTAGTACACTTTGTTGACATGCAAAGCATTTCCGTACTCGACTTGGAGGGGGCTGATAACGTTGCACTGAGAACCAATGTGGTCGCTGAACTGTCACTCTTCGCTGGTCGTAAGGCTGCCAGTAACCTGGAGGTGGATACTGAACCTGTGGTGAAGACGTATTACTGACATCTGTCACTGGAGGAGGACACGGAGTAGACATGACCTGAGGTTGTTTAATTGACTCTCGGATTTGAGAAACTTCTGCACTGAGGTCTTTTAACAGGGCCATGCCTAAACGCATTTCTCTCAGCTCAGTTAGAATGTCAAGTTCAGTCTTTTCCGAATTTTTTCTGACACAGTGGTTTCCCTTTTTTCTCGATAACAGTGTCACTGGACTGAACGGCATGAACTTTAGGGGCACATGGCTGGACAAGTTTCTTTTTGTTTTGACGCTCGGTTTCGTGGGCACATGCCTGATTGACTTTGTCGAAGAGCAGTTCATCACTTACATCAGCTTGTGTCAAATAGGGTCGCAAGTCACCTCTAATGCTGTCGTTCTGCAGACCTGTAAGGACAGTGTGAAGAAACATACTCTGTACTAACTTTGGGTCATACTTCAAACTGGATTCGGCTTCCTGGGATGCGAACAAAATCTTTTGTCTTAAATCTAGACAGCGGACAAGAAAGCTTTGTGGGGTCTCCTTGCTGCTTTGTACCTCTGAAGTAAGTTGTTTATACAGCTCAGTCGCCCCTCTTTCTTGGAAATGAGCTCGGAGTATCCGTCTTAAGGTGGGCAGGGTAAGGTTTGTTTTTCCCTCCAAATAACTACGAAGCTGCATGCCTGGTGCAATTGCTCGTATGATAGCATCAACGACTTCAATCTCAGAAAAACCCCTGCTCAGTCCATGTTCGATCTGGTGAGCTAGACTAGAGAAGGTGAGTTTATCCTTTTGCCCAGGTTCACCTATCTGGGCAGATATCCTGAACTCTCTATTCCATGTCGGCATAACTGGTCGAGTCGATGCTGAGTGCCAATTCAAGTTAGTATTTTGCTGTGGGTCATAGCTTAGTTGTGTGTTTGTGTTGGGTGTGGCACTAACACTCTGTTGTGTGCTTGTAACAGTATTCTGTTTTTGTTCAATTAATTTTTGCAAGGCTAATTGCAACTTGTCAATTTCTTATTGTATCTTTTCCTGTTCAGTGGCCTGTACTACTGATTCTACAGTCACCTCCTGGACCACCTGTGCTGTCTGTTGCTCTGAGGTATATTCACTACCCTGCTGAAGTTCACAAATTTTGTCTCTCACACACAACAGTTCTGACATGCCCTCATCTTCCAGTTCTTTTAACCCCTCCCTCTCAAAATGTCTCACCAGGGCAGAAATAACAAATGAGCGGCTTTTGTTGATAACATTTTCGCTCTCTCCAATATTCAAAAAGTCACACAATTTCACAAGATTTTCTCTAGACAATGAATACAATGTCCCTATCACTTCCAGTTTTAAGTCCTCTAACTGATCCATGGTTCACTTGGGCTTTTGATGTGTGCAGTGTGATGCAGAAGAGCAGTCTTAGCTGACTTGGAAGATGACAATGCTCCAGGTATCAATAGTCAACCTCAGATAGTGCGTGCTTTTCCTCCAAACTCAACATGGACGCTGGACGTTCCCACTCTGCTGTTCCCGTAAGCCACAAGTTAAGATGAATGACACTAGAGGTAGACCATCATCTGTGGACACCGACCTTCACTGCACTTCATCCCAGCGGTGCCTCCAAAATGTAGCGCCCTCGCCACCTGATGAGGGGAGATGTGAATAGTTAATAAAACACAGGACACGGAGCTGCTGCTTCACCATCAGAGTCTCTGTATTTTCTTTTTGATGAACATTAAAAGCATTGCAACACATTTTATCAAGTTTTTTTCCATTTCAACATAGCTGAAACTGAAGCTGAGTGACATGAGAGTGTTTTAACTACATGAACTACATTTTTAACTGGCAACATGTTCATGGTACTTTCCTTTAAAATGTTCTTTCAAACATATGGACAGTACAGGTATTCAAACACTTTATACACCCTTTTTACCCATTTAGAATGTTCTCAGTGTTTCTTTTAGGTTTCAGAGAACTCATAACAGTTAAATTTAGACAAATAATCATTTTATATACTCACATAATGTGAACATGACTTAATGAACTGTTACAATCGATTTGATATACACATTTTAACTGATAAGCTCTTCGGGATGCCATCTGCATTTTTTTTTCAACACAGGAAAGTAGGTGAAACTTATTCAACTATTTAACTTTTAGAACACATTTGTAACTGATACCGTTTTTTGTCACATTTATCACAAATGTGTTATATTTGTATTTAGCTCAAATACATTACATCGCAGTCATTGACTACGAGAACACGTTGTCTCCATCATTAGCATGGCATGTGTGATTAGCACACGCTGAACTCGATACAAACTTTTAAATATCCGAAAACAACAACATATTGACCCTTTAAAGGATAACATTTTGGATTTCTCATAATGTCTACACATTAGGAAGGCATTCTCTTTTGACATTTTCAAGAATTTTATACCTGATGAGGGGAGATGTTAATAATTAATAAAACACAGGACACGGAGCTGCTGCTTCACCATCAGAGTCTCTGTATTTTCTGAGCAGCGCGCCCCCTCCCCAAACAGGTGAACACTTCCCAGGGAAAACAATCAAGCAATCAGTGAATCATTCAAGGCTGAGCAGGGAACATTAATCGTCACAGATAAGACCCTATAAAGTGCATTCAAAAAATACATTCACTTGTTTTAAGTTCAGTGTTACTCTAATATAATTTATTTACCTTTTTTCTTAGTTTTACACATTTATTTATTATTACTTTCCTTTTTTTTCTCTCTTTTGAATCACCACACTTGCAGACTTCCCACACAATCCTTCACTCTTTCTTCGACTGTAATTTCTAGACATTATGTCCACCAATATTATCTATCTAGAAACTATTGCATCCCTTGCCAAGAAAAATGTTTAAGACTTCGAGGTGGTTAAAAAAAAAAAAGAAAAAAAAAGAGAGAACGACACTGTACAACACTGTGCTCATAAAGGGAAAAAGTTTAATGAACATTAATCATAATAAACATACAAACAACTAAGTCTGATGAGCATTTATTAACTTTCACCTCTGATTACTTTTAAAAAAAGTAAAATCACCATGGACAGCATACAGAAGCCTATAAAAATGCTAATCTTTTTGATGTAAAACAAAATTATTGTGATAATTATATTAGAATTACGATAGCAGACATATGTAAAGAAAGTAAAGGAATCAACATGTAAATCATCATGGAGACAAAGAAAGAAGGTTCCAGATCTTATTAGTAGTGTTTGATTTGTTCAAGATATACAATCTGGCCATTCTTCTGCACCACTTTCCGAAAAACCTTTTGGTTGGGATAATAGCGAGATACCTCGCCATTTGTTGGAGCATTAATTTCATTGCCAAAGAAGGCTGATATCATCTGGTTCGTGGAAAACTGAAAGATAGATGAGAAAATAAGGTGGTTTCATTTTCACAATCATACAGATTAGCACACTAATTAAATGTACAGCATTATTTGGTTTTAAATACAGTACACTGTAAAAAAAGGAGAAAAAAATCAGTAATGATAGGGCACAATGTACTGGATGAATTTGATTAAATATTCCGCATTGATTTTTTTACAGGTGTAATTTAAATTTTGCACTACATTACATGTGCGTAAGGATTTTGTCCTGACAGAAAAATACCAGCATATTTAATTTTTTCCCCCACAGTATGAATGTGCCATCTGTTAGTTAAGTACTTAAGCTATTCATTTTTTAATACTGTAGCATTTTACATACTTCACTGGATGTTTATTAAGAAATATTTTGGGATATACAACATTACCGGTACAACAGACATCCCGGGTACATAATCATCATCATCAACATAGACAATCTGAGGATCTCCGTACCTTTAATATTAAAAAGGGTGATGTAAGTAAATAAGCTCAGTAAATAAGTGAAACAAACTGATCATTGCCATTGTTCTAGAAACAGAATGTACAGACAGTTAATAAAAACCCTTATTTTTCAAGTGATTAATGTATCCACTGATACATGTACTAACCCAATAGCCCTGCCATGACAAGTACAACGGCGGTCCATTGGTGCAGATGTTTTGTACTGTGTGGTAAGCAGGCATCACAGCTGATGAGAGAAACAGGGGAAAACATTTCAAATACCAGCTTTTAAAAGTTTCCTGCACTTTGTCCATATTGCTGAGTTCATTTTATATTTAGACGAAGCCAGGTCATACATAAAATCCACAATGCTACAGAGATTAAGGAAATGGTTTTAAATGATAATGATTTTGCCATTAAAACATTAAACAAAATAAAACCACAAGATTTAAAATTAATTTTCTAATTTTAAGACACATTAAATGTAGTGTTTTATAATGTGATACAGATAATAAAACATGCATTTTTCATAAATGTAATTATATATAATTTTAACATTTGCTTACCAAAGTCTTTGTCCGGCGTTCAATCACCTCTTCAAAGCAGTGAATGTTACCTAGATTCTACCTAAGCTTTTATTTAAGACCCAAAGAAAAAACATTCCTTCCCACTGCTAAATGGAATGTTCCTGAGGCAGCCAAAAGTGAAAGTAAAAGCAACAGCTATGTTCTCTTAGAATTCTTCTATAGTTTGGTTCGAAATATCTTTAGTATAGTATCCTTGTGTATAAATCATATTGTTTGTAAGAAATTGGGTCAAAACAACCCAATCGCTGGTTCTGCCCATATTTTACCCAGCACTGGGTTGTATTTAAACTAGCATTTTTTAGAGTGTAAAGACTGCATTCTTGTAAAGGTGCTGTGTTAATTAAAGCACATGACATAGGAGTAAACCACGCAACAGTCTTGTAAAGGTGCTGTGCTAATTAAAGCACATGACATAGGAATAAACCACGTAACAGTCTTTTAATAATACATCCACAGAAAACAAACACAAGGAATCCAGGAGCAAGGGGTAGCACAACCACTAGGTGCGTTTACATGGAGCATTGTAATCGGTTTAAAAGTCCAATCCGAATGAAAATGCTCCATATAAACACCTCAATCGGAATAAAAATGCCCAAACCGAATGAAATTGTAATCGGTTTGAGAGAGGTGGGATAAACCTTTCTATAAACCGAACAAAATTAAAATTCTGCCATGTAAACGCGTTAAACCGATTACTTTGCGTCTACATCATTACGTCAAGAGGTTGGCTCGTCAGAATGTGAACGTGATGTCGGCAACGCAGTATTTGGGGACACCGACACTACGGTAGAGACTGGGTAATAGTGGAGGTATAAAGTTAAAATTTGAATTATACAGTTAAAACACATTAGAATGGAGAACGCTTGCTGTGTTATGAGCTAACGTATCTTCTTTCATGACCGGAGTGAAAAACGGATCTGAAATGAAGCGCGCTTTTCTGCTTTTCAGCTTAGAAACAACACAGTGATGATAGTGAAAGTATAGCTCAATGAAAATAAACAACTTGACCAAAATTTGCCTTTGTCATTTGTATTTATGTTTATCACAGATTAATAATTTCCGATCTGCTTGAATTTATAAGTGCTCACGCCATGAATATTGTATGAAAACACGTTCGGAAATGTTATGTGTGATAAAGCTCGTTGCGATCACTCTCTGTGTTCATAAAGCGACACTCCTTTGATTTATTGTTAGCATCTCTTGGTAAGAAATTGTTTATTTGTTCCATTTAAGTAGGCTATAGTAAAACCATTTAGTATCAGAATACATTTCATTTCAGAGCGGCATTACAGAGGGTCATACTGTTATTTTATCCTTTAATGCTTTAACATTAAGAAATTAGGGCGGTATGATGATATGCATTGATCAGCTGGCTGAGATCAAGCTATATTGTGTTTATTATTTTATCTGGTAGATATATCTGTGCAACAGTTATTAGAAATGAGAAATCCGTTTGGTTCTGTGTGTGGTGCAGAAGACGGCCTTATACTTAGTGTGTCCCAAAACTGAAAGCACAGGCACATGTAAACACCATATCGTATTAGATTATGTCTCATGTAAACAGTCCACCAAATCTTTCAATCGGAATGATTTTAATCGGAATGACAAAAAAGTGTACATGTAAACGTGGCTACTGATATATATATATATAATGACTGGATCACTCATTGCATTCTAAACTGCCACCGGAAGTGTTCGAGCTGCCATCTTACTATTCCCTACTGGCAGAGAGCACCATTGACCACCAGCAAAAACATTAACCTACAATCACTTGATTTGAATCAGTCACACAGGATTAGTTTTTATGTTATGTATATGTAAATTAATTTTTACTTTAGATGTTATCTGCAATGTTTATGGTCTATTTGGGCAGGATAAGCGACATATTTAAATTGTTAAGGTGGGCGTGTCTGCTCCGCACTTGCCGACACAGGTAACTGATCCAACACAAAATATAGGGTAGAGTGGGGGAAAACGCCCCCCTTAAGGACTGTGTAATTGTTTTTCTTAGAAACAAAAGTTAAATGTGTTCAGAAAATTTAGCATAGTTTTAGTGACAATGACATAAATTATAAACAAAGTATGAAAAATGTCCAGAGTTTTCATGTTATTATATGTTTAACAAAAATTAAAGGGGTGTTGACTGTTTTTTTTCTAGGCTTGATTGTGTTTATGGGGTGCAGTCTAACGTGTTCATGTTTCGTTTTTAAAAACACATTATTTTTCACATAATTTACCTTTATTCCAAACCGCTCTGTCCCTTCTTTGATAAATGCCTCGATTATTTCCTGTTTTTATGAAGCCCCTCCCTCAGAAATACGCGATGGGCTGAGATTGGTTAGCTAGCTCAGTGTGTTGTGATTGGCTAAACCGCCTCTAGTGCATGTCTAAACGTCCCGCCCCTCACCTCAGCAGCATGTGCTCCGGTTGTATTGTAAACAGTGGCGTTGTCTATATTGCTTATCAATTTGAGCCCGATTGAGACAGAGGATATTAGTGAAGAGGATCACGCAGAACCTGTGCAAGCACGGCTCTTAATGGTATGTTTGTTTGTTGTTGTCTCATACTTTTAGATACTCTGTTGTTTGTAAATGCTATTGCTTCTGTTAGCTTTTAATATACGGTTTTATCCTGATTAAAGCTTTAATACAGCACAGCAACCGCACGCGCATCCATGTATAACGCTTCTCATAGCTATGTGAAAATAAGTGTATAATTGGAACAGTTTGTTGGAGCTGATCTGACAATCTGAATGAGAGATAGAGAGAGAGATGCAGAGCAGAGCGTGTGCAGAGCAGGGCGACGCGAGGAACAGGATTGAGAACTGCTGCTTTTGAACATTGACTTTGAAACTTGTGAATCCATTAGAATCGTTAGAAGACAGAATCGCGATTCATATATGAATAGATTTTTACGTGCACCCTAGTTTTCTCTTCCTCTTCTCTAAAGCAACGCAGCATGGCCTCGCCCCCTTTGCTGCGTGTTCCCGGGGGCGGGGTTTACTTGGGTTCATGACATAACGGACCTGGGAAGTAGCTCGTTGTAGTCCCTTACCAGTTGTTTTTGTAGGCATTAAACTTCCAGAATTTTAAAAGACGATATCTCCGTTTGCATTGAACTTTCAGCGCTGCAACTTTGCAGATATTGTTTATGCTCAAATAGCAACATTACACACTAACTAACGTTAAAAAAGTGAAATCGCAATCAACCCCCCCTTTAAATTTGTACCAAGGGAGCGTTTTGCCCCATGGGTGGGGTAAAATGCCCCCCAGTCTGACAAAGCAATTTGCTTTAAACATTTACAGCAAAATCAGAGTACAGGCAGTTTTTGTTAGGGAATCTCTGTCACCAGTCACCAGCTCTGGACTCCATGTCCCAGAATTCTCCCCGGCTCACACCTGTACTCAGTCATGATCACCATCTCCTGGAGTTCTAATCACCCGCACCTGCTGTCTTCAATCAAGTCACCTATTTGAGCACGCTCCTCTCTGTCACTCACCGTCTGTTCCTTTCACATCCATGAACATTCCAGACTCTCTGTACTCAACTTGCGTGCGTGCGTGCGTGCGTGCGTGCGTGCGTGCGTGCGTGCGTGCGTGCGTGCGTGCGTGCGTGCGTGCGTGCGTGCGTGCGTGCGTGCGTGCGTATACACCCCTAGATTCTCCGACGATCCTCGTACGATACTCCTACGTTGCTCTCCTCCGTTCCTGATCTCCGACAAACCAGCAAGGACACCTCATATCAACGGACTCATACCCACCAGCCGCGCCGAAGCCAGTGCCCGCTCGTCCAGAGCGCCCTCCAGTGTCGGCTCCAGCCCCTGAGTCCGCTCCAGTGTTGGCTTCAGCCCCTGAGTCTGCTCTAGCCCCTGACCGGAGTCGTGAGATGGTTCTAGTCCCTGACCCGAGTCGAGAGATGGCACTGGCCCCTGACCTGAGTCGAGAGATGGCTCTAGCCCTTGACCAGAGTCGAGAGATGGCTGCTGTTCCCCCGTCAAGCCCAGAGAGGGCTCCTGTTCCTGAGTTTAGCCCACGGCTCCTGTTCCTGAGTTTAGCCCAAAGAGGGCTCCTGTTCTTGAGTTTAGCCCACGGCTCCTGTTCCTGAGCTTAGCCCACGGAGGGCTCCAGATCCCGAGTTCAGCCCAGAGAGGGCTCCAGATTCCAAGTTCCGCCCAGAGTGGGCTCCAGTCCCCGAATCCGGCCCAGAGTGGGTTCTAGTCCCCGAATCCAGCCCAGAGTGGGTTCTAGTCCCCGAATCCAGCCCAGAGTGGGCTCCAGTCCCCGAATCCAGCCCAGGGAGGGCCCCTGCTCCTATGCCTGGCCCATGGAGGTGATTTTGGGGCCCTTGAGATGTTTTGACATGCCCTGACATTTGTGTTTATTTCAGCTACTTATACTATTGGCCAACATGTTTTTTTTTTTTTTTTTTGTGGTCAGCACAACCTGTGCTACAATAATATGTGAGCAAGATTGATGTATATGTTTGCATTTTTTAGAAAAAAAAAAAAGATTGTGTGGTTAGTAAGTTTTGGGGAAAAAAATGTAGCTGAAATAAGGCCATAAAACACATACTGAATAGTTCTGAACAAGACTTTTGAGTAATCAGTCTTGTTGGCTAGAATATTCATGTCAAAATGATGTGAAAATCATCTTGCTTACTCCTTCACAGAAAACAATATATTGATTTAAATTTTTAAAGACATGTTTTGTGATCGAAAGCCTATATGCGAGGGTCTTGAATATTAAGTGATTCTCACCTGAGAGACAAAGGGCCCTCCCCTAATGGCCCATCAGTGTGACTTTGAGGCAGGTAAAACAGAATGTGAGGAGATTGAAAAAATGGGTTTTTAAAATTATTTGTATTTATTTACAACACAGTATAATCAAAACATACATAATAAAGGTCAAAGACACATTGTGCGCACTGATCTAACCACAGAGATGTGAGCAGACTTTCAGTCATTCCTGCAACAGATTTTGTCCAACAAGTGAAACAAGTAAATCATACCTGATATTTATGTGTGTTATTTAAGTGTTTCTGCTTCTTTCCATGGATTCAATAAGAAAAAAACATAATCAGTAGTCAAGGAGCTTGTTTTACCACAGAATATCAGTGTAGTTGAACATCTGATGTTGGTACAGCACTCTCAGAGGAAAACAGTTTGAAGAAAGTCATCAGGATTCATCTGTGGTCCAGGTATCTGATTCAATAAAATACAAACAACCAAAAAAAAAAAAAAAAACATTTGTGAGCATGTTAATATCAGGAGCATATATATAGCTCACTGTCTCTATAAGAGGGAAAAAGAACATGCACAGAGAAATCCAAATTATAGGTTTTGTAGGCATAGACTTATGCATGCTTTGTAGTATCGTAAAAAAGAAGACATTTTATATCTGAGAAACTAATTATTATTGTTTATCTATCTCAGATCACTTTGACATGGTTGTGTACAAGAGGAAAAAAAGATTTAAATACTGTTCGTTTTCTCACACAAAACCACTCGTTTCAAGTCTTAGGCCAACATTGTGTAGTTACGATGGGGAATTGTTTAATTTGGATTTCTCTGTGCATGTTCTTTTTCCCTCTTATAGAGACAGTGACCTATACCTGCCATTATATGGCTGAGAGACTAGAACCGTTTGACCTAAAAATATCACAATTGGATCTACTGAAGAAAAAAAGACACCTACATCTTGGATGCCCTTGGGGTAAGCTGATAGATACCAAATTTTAATTTCAAAGTGAACTAACCCTTTAATGTCACACTACTGAACATAAATGCTGGTGCTGATTTATTCTAGTTTTGTGTATATCCAGTACTAAATATTGTCAGATATATTTTTAATAACTTTACAGTGATAAAAAGAAAAAATAATGATGCAAACAGAATTCACTTGTGCCGTGAAGCAGTTCTAAACAGTAAAAAGTGTCATTGTTCAGTTGAAATCAGTGTTGACTTAGTTAATTTCAATAACTATATAAAAATCATAAAATATAAAATAATTCTAATGCATCTAGATAGCAGTTGTGCAGAAAACAGTGGTGTCATCATCTAGCTCAGTTCAGTCCCCATCCAATAGTGTCAGTGGAGTCAGATCAATAATATTGCTGAATATTGTGTGTCCCCAAATTAGCAAGCCAGAAGTCGACAGTGGCAAGGAACCCAAACACCATCAGGTGACAGAATGGAGAAAAAACCTTGGGAGAAAGTATGTTTAGTTTAGGGATCAGTTCTCCTCTGGCCAACAAATGAATATGGTGTGATTATGATTCAGGCTGCATCACAATTTAGCATGAAATATATACATGACTGTAGGCCTACAAGTAGCTGGAGTTATTAATCACATTTAAATACTATCTAAAATCAGGTTTACATTTGTGGTTAACTAGAATGTGAGTGACCTTTAATGCATTTCCAGAAATCAAGTCTCCCCAACATCTGTTGAGTGCCTTTTCACTTTCTCTCTTCTCCTCTTTCCTAATGCTTCCTCTGTTGCAAAGAGGGGTACATTGTACACTGAACACTTTTCAATGATTTTTTTCCTCATGTCAATTAGAGGCTGACACTCTCCTAGAAACAAAAAAAAAAAAAACAAACAAAACAAACAAAAAAAAAATACACATTATTCAGTGCAATTTTGTTCATTTCATTATTATAAATGATGTACTGATGCTATTGGAATGAGAACTGAACTGAGCTGTACAATGACACTAATTTCTACAGATCTGCTTAAAACAAATTGCTGAGTCATAGCATAATTAAATGCATCTATACACAGGGTTATCACTAATTGGACAGAGATGTTGATGTTTTATTAGATCACATTTTAAGATTTTATAATATAATTTTAATTTGTTATAGTAAAAACAGCATTAAACCAGTTGTTTTGTCTTTCTATCAGACCTGAGTTCTGTGTGTTCTGTGTATCATAAGCTCCTCGCGCACAGACCCGCGTGCGCTACAGATCTGTACTGAAGCGGCTTTCCTCTCATTTTCCTCTCATCTCAGCGGATTGAATAAGATATCCGTTAAGTCTTTTTACATCTCTCTAAAATCATAACTAAAGATATATGAGGACATTAGACATTATACTCACCGCTAAACTGGATGACTCGCTCCACCTCGCCTGATGAACTTCTTCCGGAAAGCGTTTCTTCTCTTTTGTCACACTTGTGAATGGTCTCGGGGTGTAATGTTGTTATGTCTTTGTACTTTAATTGTGATAGTTCACATATGAACGATGTTGTCAAACCAAAACGTATTTTATACTTTTATATCCATCCTGCAGTAGATACTACGGAAAAGACGCTGATTTACTTTGAGTAATCAGCTGCTTACTGGACTCGTTGTCAGGACAACGACCGTTGGCGCGAAGGAAGATCTCACGTGCGGGCTATTAATCTATGGGGGTGAAATATTCCATAGGCAAATATTATTATTATTATTATTATTATTATTTTATTTATTTATTTTTGTCCAAAAATATTTTGTACGAATATTTTATAGGACGTCTACATAATAAAAAATAATTAAATAAAAAAAGCTTGCCAAGTTTACCGTAACCACAGCACTTGCTACATGTTGTTGCACAATATAGCGTAACTGCAGTACAGGGCCTATACATGAAGACTTTAATGGCAATGAAAAGAACCTCATTGCCATTAAAGTGAGATTACTGAACATAATCGTTGGAGCTTTATTTAAAAAATGCTCATAAAAATAAATAAAGTAAATTTAATCAAACAGACTTTTTTGCAGAAGTTTTTGCATCTGAAATCTTCACATGCATTTCAGTGTATCACTGAACTGCAGTTATATTGTATCTGTACTTCATTATACTGCAAATCTACAGTTGCACTTCATTGTACTGCAGTTTTACTGCTGTTGAACTTTAATGAAATGCAGTTATATCCCTGATAGCACACGTACATCTCGGAGATGTCTTTTTGACGTCTGCATTTACATCTGCAAGATGTATTTTTTTAGGGTGTTTGCTCATCTGCAATACGTCTATAGGACGTCTCCTTTTAGATGTCAAATAGACATCTATTAGATGTCTTTAAGATGTTTATGATTTAGAATGTACGTAAAACTGACATCTGAAAGACGTCTGTCAGACGTTTGTAGACAGCAGATGCTTTCCAGATCAAGAGATCTTTAACAGACATCTTGCAGACGTACGTGTGCTATCTGGGATACTTCATTATACTGCAAATCTCCAGTTGTACTTCATTGTACTACAGTTATACTACTTTCTACTGCAGTTTTACTGCAGTTGTACTTCAGTGTACTGCAGTTATTTTTTGTAAGGGATAGACTCACGCATGCTTTGTACTATAAAAGGATGTACTTTGTACTATATAAAAAAGGACATTTTATAACTGAGAAACTAATTATTGTTGTTTAGCAGGCTATTAAAATCTATTTGTGAACAGAGTATTAATAATAAACATGGTCTAAACATTCTTAGACGCGCAGCATTCATCATGTTGTAGTTTGGGAAAAACCCAACTAGTAAATGTGTTCAAGTTTATGTCACAATAACACCTTAACTAATGCAAAAAAGAAACATTACTTACTCATCAGATTGATCTCCTCTACTGGATGAAATCTTGTTCTTCTTTTGAGGGAAATTCTGCCTTAATCCTTTCTGTATTCTTCCAGAAGCGAACAGTAGCCGTTATGAATGATCTCCTCACGCTTTGTTTACCTTGGGCGTTTCCATGTGCACGCGGCTCAAGTGGATATTTACATATGAAAGGCGCAAGCCGCGAGGGGGGCGGGATTGCATTACTGTGCGTTCACACCGCCGGCGTCGAGAGCTTCAGAAGTCGCTCTGGACGCCCTGCCAACGACGCTGTAGAAAGATTGGCGGACGCTCTGACGCTCTGACTTAGATCGAATGCTTATCTTGTAATTAAAGGGGCCGCAAAGCAAACAAGCATGTTGATCTTGTGCAGGCTGACCACAAGGGTATAAGTTAACTTCATGAAATATTTTAAATGTGATAGTAAAAAAATGATCGATGGAAATAACTTTATTGTAGTTACATGTTTGCTAACGAAATAAACCAATTAAAAGCCATTTGTGTGGTGTGGCTTTTGTGTTCATGGTTAAGTGCTAGTCTAATTTCAACATTATAGGAGACATTTATTAGCCTTGATCTTTAATTAACATTAATATTAATTTGTGTGGACGAAGTATTAAGATCCTGTACTTAATAATGTATAAAGCACTAATACCACACTGTAAAAATACTCTGATGCAACTAAAAGTCTTGCATTGAAAATGTTTCTTAAGTATAATCAGGTATAAACATTAATTAATGTAAGTATAATCAAGAAAATTGATTTAAAGGTTTAAAAGTGAACTGGGACTATTATACTATTATATCATTAGACCAGTTATAGAACACTTTTGTTTTTCCTTGTAGAAAAAAAAAATAAAATAAAAAAATAGGCAGAAGTGACTGCTTTCATTTTAAAACATGTGACATACACCTCTGGTCTCCATCAGATGTAAAAAATGAATAAATAAAATAAATAGTCATAGCTCTCTACAACACCTGTTTTCGTTTAATCCAATATGTGTCGATATGTCAGAAATGTTCTGCAGCAGTAACACTGTTTTGCATGCTCTGGCGCTGAAATTAGCATGAAATTCCCACTTATTTTCAGAAAATATATAACGTTAATGCACATGAGCAACTCACCAGGAACAGCATTTTTTATTTTTTATTTTTATTTTTTTTTTATGTCCCTGTACACAAACAGGGACAAGTCGTAGATTACTGGGAAACCCGCCACAGGAATAATCAGCCTCTCCTCCATTTTGCTTGGGAACTAATGTGGTCGGAACCAAAGTTTACAGGACTGCATTCTCTGGACTCCTTTCAAACGGTGGACTTCTACATTCCGATTGGTTGCCGCCCAACCGTGTCATAGCTCATTACCATAAAGTTGACCTGATTTCAACTCTCCTCGACGCTCTCGCCGGCCAAGACGCGCCGCGCCGCTCTCGCCGCTGCTCGTCGCCGGCTCACATTGAAAATGAATGACTTCTGGCCACTTTGACGCTCTCAACACGTTCGGTGTGAACACACAGTTAGAGATAATGAGTTAGATGGGAAAGACTGAACATCGTGTTGGTTTCATACGGATTACTTTATCACAGAATATTTGTTTTCGATAAGACTTACTTAATTTAAAAGTAGACACTTAAAGCTTTCTATAGATATAACTCCCATGTCTGTGTGCTGAATATTTGCTGAGTTACAGTTCATTTTAGTGACGCGTTTCTAAATGCAGTTCGTGGAGACAGAGATGACAGAGAGCGCACCCTATTTGTTTTCTTTATTTTATAAAATCACAGTTTTGTTGTTATTATGTGTGTATACAAATAAAGGTAGATTCTTTACAGATTCGATTGATGTATTACTCTTATCTGTACGATTAAAACTTACAGAGTAATTTAAGTTCTTTTAGGGGCTTTCAAAAAAAATGCACCAACCCCAGAGGGTTAAGCATGCTCAGGCTGCGCTTAATGGCCTATCTGAATGTCAACACTGCGATAACCTGTGGCTAAAAGTGTTCCGCTCGAGGTTCGCGGCCTTCACTAAAAAGGGAGGCCTAGCGTCACTAAGAAGTTCGACGGCCAAGGCCTCTCTTTCTCAGGCTCCTAGTAGCAGTTCCTGATTCCCCCGGTCGTCTTCGGAGGCCAGGTCCTCCTTTGGAGAGTTTGGACGAACCGCAAAAGCATATTCGCCTCTCTCACTGTGGCCTCCCGGCTCAGATCTTAACTGTTCCGCCGCATACTGCGCCTCGGGCGGTTTTAGATTGAGTCCTAACGACGAGCACATCCTCAGACACTCTGCGCCCTTCGGCCTTCAGAGTTCGGGAGAAAGATCTAGGGTCACGTATGCGTGACCCGTTTATGACGGCCGCTAAAGCCCACACTTTCGAAAAGACGACGCTGGCCCGATCGAACATCTGGTTGTCTTCAGGTTACAGAGGTCCTTGCCACTCAGGTGCTTCGTCACACAGGTGCAAAGATCTCAGGTGCTGATCTCGTCAGATGTGGTAACCCCGCACTTGCTACCTGTGTTGGCAGACGCCAGCGGCTTTCAGCGGAGATGTTCTGGCACCTGCAGTTCAACCACTGCTGAACGTAGAACGATTAAAGACCCCTGGCAGACTATTGGGCCGCGTGGAGACGCTTGCCCAACGTCTCGCAGTGGGTACTATGTATTATTCATTGCGGTTACACCATTCAATTTCGAAAAGGGCCGCCTCCCTTCAACGGAGTTCTTCCCACAACGGTGCATCCTTGGGAGGTCTCAGTTTTGAATCAGGAAATCATGTCACTCTTGGAGAAAGGGGCTATAGAAGAAATACTCCCCGCTCAGATAGAGTCAGGCTTTTACAGCCAATATTTTGTTGTGCCCAAAAAGGATGGTGGTTTACGTCCGATTCTGGACTTGCGTTGTTTAAATCTTGCACTCAGGATGAGCAAATTCAGGATGTTGACGATGAAGTCCATTTTGTCTCGTATCCAACCAGGAGATTGGTTTGTGACCATCGATCTGAAGGATGCATACTTTCACATCCAGATCGTCAAGAGACACAGGAAGTTCCTCAGGTTCGCTTTCGAGTGCAAAGCTTACCAATTTTGTGTTCTTCCATTTGGACTAACTCTGGCTCCTCGTACATTCACACGTCCCCCGCACGTGTACAGTCACTACAGACCTGTCTGAGTCAATTCAGGACAGGTTGTGTAGTCCACGCAGGTTTATGCCTCAGACTGTTGGGCTTGATGGCAGCAGCGTCCCCTGTGGTTCGGTTGGGCCTGCTCCACATGCGGTCCTTTCAGCGGTGGATCAAGAGCCAGAATATTTCACCCCATTGCCACCCGCTCCGCAGAATCATGATAACTCGCAGGGGCTTTCATGCCCTGAGCCTGTGGATGAAGCCCGATTTCCTTCAGAGAGAGGTCAAACTGGGGTCGTTCTGCCGTTGCAAGCCGATTACGACGGACGTGTCCCTGACGGGCTGGGGAGCGGTCCATCAAGGTCGTCCAGTACGGGGAGTCTGGATGGAGCTACATCGCAGTTGGCACATAAATCGCTTGGAGCTAATGGCAGTCTTTCTGGCTCTCAAATAGTTTTTACCCCATTTGAAGGGTTGCCATGTTCTAGTCAGGATGGACAACATGGCTGTGGTCTTGTGCCTGAACCGGCAAGGAGGATTACATTCTCGCCCCCTCTGCAGACTGTCGAGACATGTTCTCCTTTGGGCTCAGACCAGGTTCCTGTCGGTCAGAGCAGCCCATGTCCCAGGCCACCTGAATGCAGGGGCGGACTTGCTCTCAAGGCAGAGTTTAGAGGCCGGAGAATGGAGACTACACCCCCTGGTGGTAAGTCTCATATGGCAGAAGTTCGGCAGAGCGGAAGTGGACTTGTTTGCTTCGAGCATGACTACGCATTGCCCACTCTGGTTTTCCCTGTCTCCTCCGTTGCCTCTGGGTGTGGACGGTCTAGCCCACGACTGGCCCAGGACCAGTCTTTTTGCTTTTCCTCCGATCCGGCTGCTGCCAGCGGTGCTGTTCAGGGTACGGTCGGACAGAATGCAGAGTTTGCTGTTGGTGGCCCAGCGGTGGCCCACTCAGACATGGTTTTCAGACCTGGTCAGTCTGCTAGTTGGCCCTCCTTGGGAGGTTCCCCTCAGACACGATCTGTTGATGCAAGCTCGGGGCACGATTTGGCATCCTCGGCCGGACTTATGGAGGTTGTGGGTGTGGCCCCTGAGTGGAGAACACTAACGTGTTCCGGTCTCTCGGCTGAGATAACCGGCACCATTATTAATTGATGAGACGCTTGTTTGTCCTTAAGTGGAGATTGTTTGCCTTGTGGTGTAGGCGTCACAACCTGGACCCAGTCCATTGCCCTATTGCATCAGTGCTGGAGTTTCTTCTGAGTCATTTTTCTGAAGGGGTGACTCCTGCCACTCTTAAAGTGTATGTGGCAGCCATATCTGCTGAGCATGTACCCACGGAGGGTGTTTTAGTTGGTCATCATCCTTTGGTCTCCCGTTTTATGCAAGGTTCGAGATGGCTTAGGCCTTTCCGTCCTGTACGAGTCCCTTCTTTGGACTTATCTATTGTTTTAGAAGGCTTGGCGGGCCATCCATTTGAGCTGTTGGAGTCTGTGTCAGAAAAACTGTTGACACTTAAGACGGTCCTTCTGTTGGCATTATCCTCCCTGAAGAGAGTAGGAGATCTGCAGGCTCTTTCCATCAGCCATTCGTGTATGGACTTTGCCTCAGGGCTGGTCAAAGTTTTTTTGCGACCCAGGCCTGACTATGTTCCTAAGGTCGCTTCAACTCCATTTCGTTTTCAACAAGTGGTCTTAGAGGCTTTTTCCCCTGATGAAACAGGGTCAGGAAGCCCGAGTCTCTGCCCGGTGAGGGCGTTGAAGGTCTATGTTGAACGCACAGCCCAGTGGCGTGGATCGGACCAGTTGTTTGTGTGTTTTGGTGGTAAGAGTAGAGGGTCTGCTGTCACCAAACAGAGAATGTCACATTGGATAGTGGAGGCTATCTCTCTGGCCTATGAGGCGCATGGCTTGACTTCGCCTCTGGGGCTGCATGCTCATTCCACTAGAGCAGTAGCTTCTTCTCAGGCTTTCTTTAAAGAATCTTCGTTGGATGACATCTGTGCTGCGGCAGGATGGTCCTCTTCTAGCACTTTCGTCAAATTCTACAGTCTGGATGTGAGGATGGCTCCTGGCTCCCGGGTTTTATCCGCTTGAGCAGACGCTTTCCCTGGTCTCCAGCTATCTGAGGTACGTAAGGCGTTATGGTATAGCGTTCCCATAGCGATGATGTCATCGCAGCATCGAAGTAAACCTATGAGAGGGAACGGCTCGGTTACGTATGTAACCCTGGTTCCTGAATAGGGGAACGAGATGCTGCGATGCTGGCTGTTCCTTACCTCCGATAGCGCTTCCTTCGTCATGTGAAAATCTGATGAAATAGCACGCAGCAAGCTGATATAACGTACGTGATGTACGCGAGGGGCGGTGCTAAGCACTATTTAGCCAATAAATTGCCGTGATAGTATAAGGGCTTCAGACATTCGTCACACCGGAGGTGTTTCCCATAGCGATGACGTCATCGCAGCATCCCTATTCAGGGAACCAGGGTTACATACATAACCAAGACGTTTTTTGGCACACGTCAGCATGACATCGGAGCAAGGCGGACGTAACTCGGACACTTTTCTAACCGGCATGCATCTCGCGGTGATCACCGGTGATCGGTTCTGTGCAGATTTTGTTCATCTCAAACAAGCTTCTTGTGTCTTAGGTGATTGTCTTCAGAAACATTTTTTGTTATGCAGTCTCTTTACATCCCGATAGCAATCATTAAGTCAAGTGTCTAAAGGTATTTATATGTATTTATATATTCTGTGGAAGGCGTAGGACCAAGAAATGTTCGTCCAATCAAAATGCTCATTCCGAGCATTTTGAATGACTTTCCTACCTGCCTGTCAACATATGCATTTGCATACCTCTGCGCACCCTGTTCGCGCAGACAGGATATGTCATCAGCGCATTCACGTACACTATGCAGACAACCATCAACAACCTGATCTTCCTTCCTGGTATTGTAATACTGTTACTAACTGTACTATAACGTTTTCTCACCGGTGAATGACACATGATGTATTGTAGTAATGTTGTATCTGGTCGTCTGGTCTGTGCGCGTTCATGCGTTCAGGAGGCGTGGTTTTGAGCGAATTGCAGGGAGGGTGGGACGTTCGCTTTCAGTGTTATCAGGCTAAAGTTATATATATATATATATATATATATATATGTCACAACTTGGTTGTAAACCACATGCACAACGAAGATGACAGTTCAAAGAGTCTTTAATAAATCTACAGAATAGCAAACAAAGAAGCACAACCATACACTGACAAAATTGGACAAACACTGGGGAGAAACACATGGTTTAAAGGGCACCTATTATGCAAAATCCACTTTTACCTGGTGTTTGGACATAAATTTTTGTTGGCAGTGTGTGAACACAACCACCCTACAATGATAAAAATCCACCCACTCCTCGTTGTTTAATCTCATTTAAACTAAATCAGTCTCACTAGGCCTGCCGTTTTAATCCTCTCTAGGCACTGTGACATCACATTGCATAGGGCCGGGCCACAGGGGCTGACTGACAGCACTGCATTGCCATAGTGTCCACCCTCAGCGGTTGTACACTGGCCTCCATTTTCTCCACTCGAGCAGCTGTAACGTCAACAATGCCTCGTAAGCAATCCCCGTGTTCTGTGTTTGGATGTAAGATTGAACATAAGAGTCTTCATTTTCTCCCAACATCTGAGCCACTGAGGACGCAGCGGATTACTTTCATTTTTCAAGGTAATGCACCTCAAAATCTACCTAAATATATTTATGTCTGCGCAATCATTTCACTCCAGACTCCTTTGAATGTCATGTCGTTATAGTGCTTAGTGTATTAACTGTATTTGTATGCATAAGTTAAGTATTTTAATTGATCAGCGGCGCGCTTGTGAGATTAGTTTGCACTGTCGAATAAATGTAAACAGGATATCAGCAATGACAAAAACCCCAAATAAAACCAATTTCACTATAATTGTTTTCAAGTTGGAATTTAATAATTTCACCGGTAAAATGAAAGTGCTTGCCAAAGTTATTTAGAACACAAGTCTATTCAGAAGTCAAAATTAAGTCAGAAGTCAGAGAGAGCGTAATTACCAAGTAGGCTATGTTTACACACAAGGAATTTGACTTGGCGACAGGGGCTTCCAGCGCAGAAGAGAGTACGGACATAGTGCAAACATACCTGATGTGCAGACATACATACAGTACAGACAGAATATAACACTAATATAAGAAAAACAGAAATTATTCACAAGTTATTTCTAAAAATCTTTGGTTATTTGCACTGTCTTATATTTAATGATTCTCCCTCCCTTCGTGATGATCTCTTTATAGTCTAGAGCTCCTTTTTCCTCAATGTAGCGTTCTTGAGTCACTTTTGCGGTTTCTGTGAGAGGCAAGGAAATGACATCAAAGACAGCTGCTTGTTTAAGGCCTCCCCTCTAACCGGTAACATTGCCTTTCCCATCTCTCTCTGTTGAGGTGGATCATGTCGATAATATAACATAGGAGGTTTATTTACCTCCACTTTAGGCACAGGAAGTCCTGGTGGACACCACTTTTGATTTGGCCATATGTCATTCCCATGTGTCACTGTGATGTCTCTTGTGATGTCTTTTGGTCTAATGTCTGTTGGTTGAGCAGAAGCAGCTCTCCTGACGTCTGTGATGACTCCAGCCATACTAGTTCTGTAAATGGGATTGGACTCCAACATCCTGGACACTGGATTACAGTATGGCTGGTCTTTTAGAGTTTCACGAATCTTGATGGGAGACACAAATTGGGTTGGTAACCTGATCCTGGCGCAGAGGTCAGCTATGATTTTACCCATGGCCCAAACATCTGAGCGCTTGTCACGAACACCGTTATTCTGCAGGATCTCTGGAGCTGAATATGCTTCATTGCCCAAGTTTACTGCAGAGGTGAATCCATTTCTGAAGAATTTAACCAGTCCTAGATCAATGATCACAGCACGATGTGTTTGATGCTCCACCTGAAATAGGATGTGAATAGTAAGTTTCTTTGCTCATGACATATCACACATAGGGGAAAAAAAGTTCTTTAGTATTTCTTCTATACAACACCTAGGAAATTAAATTGAGAGAAACTTGAGACTTATAATCTCAAAGTCTGTAATCACAGACTTCAATACAGAGACAGATTTCAATGTAAGTTGAGACTTTACCAAGTTGAAAAAGGCAACGTAACCTCTGAACAGTAAAATAAAATCACATTTTCGATTCTTCGACTACTGAGGAACATTTGTGTCTGTCTCACCATGATGTTATCAGGTTTGAGGTCTTGGTGGATGATGTCTTTACTGTGCAGATAGAGCAATCCTTCACACATGCCAGTGATGATTGTAGCTTTCACTGCTGGAGTCAGCTGGAGAAAACAAAAAGACATGGTTGCACTTTGGCTCCACTAATAATGTAAATCTTTTTTTTTTTTTTTTTTTTAAAGATGTTGTAAAGAAATTGTTTAGCCAATGCAAATTTTGTAAATTACTCATCCTTATTTCATGCTATTTGAGATGTAATTTAATGTGCAAAGACCCAATAAATAAATAAATATATAAATAAGAGTGAAGTAAGATTTTTAATGTTTTTTAAGCCTCTCTGTACTGTTTGCTTTGCTGATTTTTTCCCCATTGTCTCAGACTGAGACATTATGATTATGATCAACATTTAGAAAGAAGCAGTACAGAAAGAAACAGTACAGCACCTTAAACGTCAACCTGTTGCCTTGACACACTTCCTACATCTTTTTTTTAAGTGTGTTTTTTTTTCAAAAGCTGATCTCTTAGAAGTGGTAAACGCCTCACTTCTTCCTACGATTTTCCAAACTCCTGAAAACTGTAGTTGTTAAGCCCCTCCTGAAAAGGAGCAATCTGGATAACACCATATTGAGCAATTATAGACCAATATCAAATTATCAAATTTATAATTTCTCTGTATGCAGGCTTTTGATTGCTTAACTGATCATTTATTTATCTAGTTTGACAGGCTTCAAATCAGCATCAGTAACTTTTGTAAAGAGCATTAATACTGCTGTAAATTGCTATCTTTAATTCTCAGACTGCTAACAATGTTTTGTCTTAGATTTCCTTCAGTCAATCACTGATTAAAATTAAAAAATGTTTAAAAAACAAAAAAATAAGAATTTGTGTAGACTTACTTTGAATTATAATGATTGCTCATTTGCAATAGATTCTGGTTGAAAATTAAGAGCAGAAAATCTGCTGTCACTGTGAACAATATATAATTTACAAATCAACCCACAACCTTGAGTGTTATAATTATTTTTTATCAATGAAAGCAGTGGTAATGTTTTTTTTTTTTTTTGTTTGTTTTTTTTTCATGTTGTGTGTGTGTGTTTTTCTATAGCTAACAAGGACTTCAAGCCTGACAACATTATGGTGAGATGATGATGAGATGCTTTGTGTATCAAGACATGATTTCTGAGCAGATAAGATGTGAATGGAAACAAACATTGAACTTCATACAAGAAAGAACTGTAAACGCACAAGCCATCTGATAATCGCATGATGACATTTCTCAAATGACAAAAGCGTGTAAATATGTATGTTTCCAGTAAATAGAGAGACTCACTGCATGCTTGTCATTTCTGAACATTCTGTAAATTTCATTTAAATCAGAAATAACAAGATAATTATGTAAATTGACACGTTGATATCATGAAGCTAATAGTATACACAACTAATGTTTGATGAAAATGAACATATTAACACATATATAACTACAGAATAGCTTTAGCAAAAGAATATATGAGTGTGTGCTTCCCTAGCTAAGACCTGAGAAAATGAATAGATGGATATTTATTTGGGTAAAAATTAATAGATGAATATTTATTTGGGTCAATGACAGAAATAAAGAAATTAGGTTTTCACTTTATTTTACAGTATGTGCACTTACATGTGTGTACTTACAGTGTACTTACCTAAGAAAGTAATATAAGGTACCTAACTGTAATAAAAGTTAACATGGGTTATGGTTAGGTTTAGGGGTAGGTAGGTTTAAGTACATACAAGTGGAACAGGACTGGAAAATAAAGTGCTACCGAAATTAGTTCCAAGTTCAACAACAACAACAAAAAATTAAATGACTGAATGCCTCACAGCAAGAAGGTCCCTGGTTTGGGCCCCAGCTGAGCCAGAAGGCCTTTCTGTGTGGAGTTTGCATGTGTGAAATGTGTCTATGGTGGCATAATAAATATAATAATAATAAATATGTTATATAACTGGTATGACAAAGCCATTTTAACAGCATGACTGCTTGTTTTTTATGCTACCTTTCTTTGTTCCATTTTAAATAAATCCAACTGAAACAGAGACATTAATAAGCTTTTGTTACGTCCATTATGTACTTGTATCATATAGAGAACAACAAATATGATTCAGCAATGACATTCTTGTGTGTAAAAGACATCTGAGAGAAATTTGGGTAAAAAAAATCTAAATAAAATTAAATAAAATTAACTAAAAACATGACTATAAATAATTCTAACACAAAATTATGTCCCAACACATATTAGATTCTGAAACCACAGGCCATCTATAGATGTTTCAAACCCAGATTTAACTATATAGTTCTTAAAAATGAAAATCCATCACTATTATCCAGCACTACTGATACTCATTACAAACAAAAAAAAAAAAAAAAGAAAAAAAAAAGGAAACACTAAATATGACAGTGGATAATGAAAAGAAAAGAATCATCAATGAGATGATGTCTGACATCCCACATGCCAGGGTAATTATTGTCACATCAAAGAGACAAGAAGGGCAACATTTTTGTACTAGCCAGGACCTCAGTGATGTTGAGGTTTAGGGCTTTTTTTTTTTTTTTTCTGATGAGACAAATAATTCAAGATAATGTGCATGAGAACAAATGCCTTTTGGACAGATACACTGGTTTAAAAAATGTTTTTAAATAATTAATTACATTACATTTTGAGCAATATTTCTCTAGCAATCTTATGTCTAAATTTTTAAAATGAGCTAATTAGGTAATTGGGACATATATTTGTGTCCTACCAAAGCATAAAGATTGTACTATATCACAAAATGGGAAGTTTTGAATGAACTTGAAATGGTTTTTCAATGCAAACTGGTAGCATATGGCAATCTCCTAATTGTGGGTGTCATAATCTCAAACAAATAGTAAATATTTGATCCCCTATTATCAATACATGCGTTTATGATTATCAGATAACAACCATTACAATGTGTTTTATTCACAAAATGGGCCATCATAATTGGCCCAGAGAGAGTGTGTAAGGAATTGTGGGAACAATCTGGTGTGTTACTCCACGCTTGAGATTTTCCAAGGAAATACAGGGACCAGTACTCTGATGTGTGAGTGATGGGTACACTTTCAGAAAAAAAAGTGCAAAAAATTGTACCTTTAGGGGTACAACAGCTTGTCACTGGGGCAGTACTCTTAAAGTGACACCTTTTGTTTTCTGAAAGTGTAGCCATCATCCACATGTCAGAGTACTAGTCTCTGCATGAGTCCCTGCATGAGGAAGGAGTTCATTACTGATCAACTTCAGTAATGCATTTGTTGCATTACTGAATCCAACAAACATAACATTACAACCAACATCAAATTATTTTAAAAGTATCTTCTGTGAATTCCCATGAAAAGTCAATATTTAAATCAGTGTGTTAATTAATCTGAATGACATGAAAAAAATATTTACGTACAAAGTTTGGTCACAGCTGAAACTACATCAGGACATTCCAAGCGTCTTTATCACAAGTCATCTTTAGATACAAAACCTGCAAACAAAGAATTATCTACTTGAGTGCCCCTGAATTACTAAGCCTTTACTGCACCTTTTTATATTACATTACATTTACATGCAAATAATATGGTGTCCTATTGCATATAATTGCATACAGCAAGTGTCTGTGCAAAATCAAAAAAATGCAAACCATTGGAATTTAATTGAAATTTCATTAATAGTCCAGGTTCATTTACTGGTTAACTTATGTAATTTTTTGTATGCACACTTTTGACTGATTAACTAATAATTTAACATTACAGTAGGTATTTGTAGTGTCTTAAAGATGCACTCTTGTCCATCACTCTTCTCAGCAGGGACATCATAATCATTATATCTCACGTTTACAAAAATTCTACATTCTTTATATATTCCTAACATTTTAAAGTGGCATGTTATATTGTGTTTAGCTTTCAACCCCTCTGGTTATCAGAGCATCTTATCGTCTAAATTAAACTTCAAGCAATGGTTACAGGAAAAGTTCTTGTGTAAAAAAAAATGTTGCCCCTCTTGTTCTTTAATTCTCGTCAGCATATTAGATGTCTCAGGAGTTAGTTCATGCTGCACATACTCACTGATGTGATTTTGCTTTCATTATCCTCTTTGACAGGCCTCAAATCAGTAATCATAACCTTTGTAAAGAACATACAGTATTAGTACTGCTGTTAAAAGTTTTTTCTTTCATTCTCAAACTGATAACAATGTTTAAAAATGATCGTTTAAGAATCAAGAATGTTTAAAAATCAAAAATTAAAACCATTGATAAAACCATAAAACCATTTGATAGTCGTGTGATTAATTTTTTTAAAAGTCCAAAAAAAATTAAAAATTAAAAAAGTAAAAATTTTCCAGTAACCAGTGTCATTTCTGAACATTCAGAACATTTAATTTAAATCAGATATCAAGATTCTACCAAAGTATAAAGATTGTACTTGACCTTGTAAATTTTGACCTTGTGGGGACATTTTTTGGTCCCCATGAGAAAACAAGCTTATGAATCATTCAGAATTAAGTATTTTGAAAATCTAAAAATGCATAAAGTTTTGTGTGAGGGGTAGGTTTAGGTGTAGGGTTAGGGTAAGGGGATAGAAAATACAGTTTGTACAGTAGAAAAACCATTATGCCTATGAAATGTCCCCATAAAACATGGAAACTCAATGTGTGTGTGAGTGAGTAATTATGGGAACAAATTGGATGATAGGGACCTCTGGTGGTGAAGCTGAGTTTTAATGAGAGCAAACTGGAAAATTTTTAAATTGTGATTTCCTGGTTTGGAAAAGTAATAATTAAACAGAGTCATAATGAACAATATACAGAAATATAAAACAGCTGAAAAGCAGTTGAGTTGCCTAATAATCCATGGAAAGAAACTGATCTCAACACTGAACAGAAATTCTTAAAAACTTAGAATCATTTTGAAAAGACAAAATGTTCAGGATATTTAACAAGTTACACATTACAAGCAATTAGAAAGGTGTGTGAAGAATGAGGGGAACAAATGGGATGACAGGGACCTCTGGTGGTTGATCTGAGAGTGCATCTTTGAATTACTAAATATAAATACAAAGAACTGAATTCCCACAGACATTAAATAATTGAAAATAAAGAAATTAATTAAAATAGTGATTTCCAGCCTTGGGAAAGTCAATGAAATCAATAAAATCTTGTTTGTTTACACATTAATTTAAAAGATTGGTACCACCCACCAATTTTTGCTGAACGATTTCCTAAAAATTTTATCCTGTAATCACTAACAACTGGAAACAACTTTATTGGTTAAAATGTGTGGAAGACTTGAAAGTAGCCTGGGACTACAGAGCATTTAGCTGTAAATGCACAGAAATGTTGCCGTAAAATTTGTCTATAGTCACATAATAAATGTTATTATAATAATATTAAGGGTGCATTTATCAAGTCCAGCATCCTGTTTGTTAACAGTCAACAACTACTTGTCTTTAAATCTATCTGAACTATAGACAAACTGGCACACACAATAGAAGCCCAATAGAAACCATCAGAGAAATTCCAATGGTTTCTATTAAAATACCATTATGAACCATTAGCTTTTTCCAGTAAAACCATTACAAAATTCCTTTTTTGTAGTGTGTTTTGGGCATTTTTCCAATAGGATTTAACATCCCACCAATAGAATCCATCACATACCAGTAGACACCATTATAGTTTCCATTAAAACCAATACAATTCTCATTATAACCATTAAATCCATTACATTTTCTATTGTGTTTTGGGCAGGGTTATATTGTTTTTTTCAGCAGGGATGTAATTTACATAACTCACAACTCATGTTTCTACTGCTTTCAAGTGTGGGGTTTTATGTCTGTCTGACTGTTAATTTCAAAGCCTGGAGAACGTCTCGGTTACGTATGTAACCCTCGTTCCCTGAAGGAGGGAACGGAGACGTCACGTCGGATGACCGACGAAATTGGGATCTCGCCAGAGAGACCAATCCACTTCGAGTGTAACTAAACGAGCCAATGGACATTGGCATGCGATTATTGCATCCAGCTGCCGCTGATCACAGCGTGAGCATAAGAGGCAGCTGATGCACCGCATCAATCATGCTTTCGCTGAGGAGCCGAGCCGGTGACCCGGCAGCTCAGCGGTGGTACAGCGACTGTGGCGATGGGACGTGACGTCTCCGTTCCCTCCTTCAGGGAACGAGGGTTACATACGTAACCGAGACGTTCCCCTTTCAGTCGGTCACTCCGAGTCACGTCGGATGACCGACGAAATTGGGATCCCTACCAAAGCGCCACAGGAGCTGCCCCTTCCAGTGCCCTGTGTAGGCCTCCTGACCCTTCCTATAAGGCAGAAGATAGGACCGGGCTCTACACAGAAAAGGTCAACTACTGGTGTTCCTTGAGCAACCCAAACAGTAGGACTAGGATAACACTGGGAAGCGTGCCCTTCCACTTGGAAGAGGCACACTGCGGAGTCACCTCCTCCCAGAGGGCGTTAAGTGACATTCAAACATGTGAAGTAACCCCGAAGGGCCCTATTGCACATGGAAGTCTCTGAGATGGCTCAGGCTGCATCTTTAGAGATGGCAGAACGTGGTCCGCCAGGGGAAACACGGCTCTAATAAGCATACCGTGGAATACACATATGGGATCCCGACAGGGTCTCTCATATGGGCACTAGCCTCGCACCAGATTTCAAGAATTCATTGGCTGAAGGCCTGGCGCCGGACGCCCCACCGCGTCCGGACGCCGGAGTGCTGGAAGACTCAACAGGGTTTGCCAGTTTAAGGAACTCTCTGGAGAATTAGGCGTAAGGACGCCGCAAGCCGACTCTGAGCTGGCCCTCTCAGTGCCACTACCCGTTTGAGGTGAGAACACAGGAGGAAACCGGTTCGACACGTAGGCTATAAAACCTAGCGAACGTGTTGGGAGTCGCCCAACCCGCAGCTCTACAGATGTCTGCTAGCGAGGCACCACGAGCCAGCACCCAGGACGATGCGACACCCCTAGTGGAGTGAGCACGCAACCTGAGCGGGCAGGGCACACCTTGTGCTTCGTAGGCCAAGGTGATGGCATCCACAATCCAGTTGGCCATCCTCTGCTTGGAGACAGCCTTCCCCTTCTGCTGTCCTCCGTAACAGACAAAGAGCTGTTCTGAGGTCCTGAAGCTCTGAGTTCTATCCACGTACTGACGCAGTGCGCGTACAGGACAGAGCAAAGCTAGGGCTGGGTCTGCCTCCTCCAGGGGCAGTGCTTGCAGGCTCACTACCTGGTCTCTGAAGGGAGTGGTAGGAACCTTGCCTTGGGCACATAGCCGGGCCGGGGCTTCAGTGTTGCACTGGAGTCAGCCGGCCCAAACTCAAGGCACGACTCATCGACCGAAAATGCCTGCAGGTCCCCCACCCTCTTGATTGAGGCCAATGCAGTCAGGAGTAGGGTTTTCATAGAAAGAAACTTCAACTCGACTGACTGCAACAGCTCAAAGGGGGCAGTTTGTAGGGCTCTTAGCACCACAGCCAAATCCCAAGAGGGAAGGGAGGGAGGCCTCGGAGGATTTAACCTCCTGGCCCCCCTAAGAAACCTGACGACCAGATCGTGCTTCCCCACCGACCTCCCCTCTATGGGGTCGTGGTGGGCAGAAATAGCAGCAACATATACCTTAAGGGTGGAGGGGGACAGCCTACGCTCCAACCCTTGTTGCAAAAAGGAAAGCACGGCTCTGATCGAACATCTCCGAGGGTCCTCCTGGTAAGAGGAACACCATTCGACGAACAGGTTCCACTTCAGCGCATAGGCCCGTCTTGTGGACGGTGCTCGTGCTGAAGCGATAGTGAGCGCTACCTCCTGGGGCAGGTCACCTAGAACCTCCGCGTCCCGTCCAGGGACCACACATGAAGTTTCCACAAGTCTGGACGCGGGTGCCAGAGGGTGCCCCATCTCTGAGAAAGCAGATCCTTCCTCAGAGGAATCGGCCAGGGAGGGGCTGTCGCGAGGAGCATGAGTTCCGGGAACCAGGTCCTGTTGGGCCAATATGGAGCCACTAACAGGACCTGCTCCACGTCCTCCCTGATCTCGCACAGTGTCTGTGCTAGCAGGCTCACTGGGGGAAACGCATACTTGCGCAAGCCCTGGGGCCAGCTGTGTGCCAGTGCATCCGTGCCGAGCGTTGCCTCGGACAGGGAGTAGAACCACTGGCAGTGGGTGGTTTCTGGAGATGCAAACAGGTCTACCTGAGCAACTCTGAACCGACTCCAAATCAGCTGGACCGCCTGGGGATGGAGTCTCCACTCCCCAGGAAGTGCCGCTCGAGACAGCTCATCGGCCGCCTGATTGAATACTCCTGGGATGTGGATGGCACGAAGGGACCTCAGATGCTTCTGACTCCAGAGGAGGAGGTGGCGGGCGAGTTGCGACATGCGACGGGAGCGCTAACCGCCTTGCCGGCTGATATACGCAACGATCGCAGTGTTGTCTGTACGGACCAGAACGTCCCTGCCCCGAAGGCGCCCTCTGAGGCGGCACAGGGCAAGCCGTAATGCCAGCAACTCGAGGCAATTGATATGCCAACGCAGAAGGGGGCCCGTCCAAACCCCTGATACTGCGTGCCCCTTGTACGTGGCACCCCAGCCGGTGGCAGAGGCATCCGTGAATACCACAGCATGCCTGGATACCTGCTCCAGGGGCACTCCTGCCCGAAGGAACGAAGGATCTGACCACGGGCTGAAGGTCTTGCGGCAGGCCGGTGTAATCTGAACCTGGTGAGTACCGCGTTTCCACGCCCACCTCGGGATTCGGCCATGGAGCCAGTGCTGAAGCGGTCTCATATGGACCAGACCGAGCGGAACTATGGCCGCAGCTGCAGCCATATGCCCCAGGAGCCTCTGAAAGAGTTTCAGTGGGACCGCTGTCCTGCCTGATAAAGTCTTGAGGCAGTTCAGCACCGACTGAGCACGTTCCTGGGTGAGGCGTGCTGTCTGGTTGACCAAATCCAACTCCATGCCGAGAAAAGAGATCCTCTGCGTTGGCACGAGTTTGCTCTTTTCCCAATTGACCCGAAGGTCCAACTGCCTGAGGTGCCTGAGCACCAGGTCCCTGTGTGCGCACAACAGCTCTCGAGACTGTGCAAGTATGAGCCAGTCTTAGAGGTAGTTGAGAATACGCACACCCCGTTCTCTCAGGGGAACAAGGGCCGCCTCTGCGACTTTGGTGAAGACACGAGGCGAAAAGGGACAGCCCGAAGGGCAGGACCTCGTACTGATATGCCCGACCGTCGACCTCGCTGCCCCACCTGACGTGCCCGCGGTGGGGCAGCGAGGTGGAACACAGGGACCGGCCCCAGGGCCTGTGACGGCAGGGGGCGGGGTCTGGGTGTGTAGTGTAGCACTCATCTGATTTCTCCTCGCGTGGGAGGAGACACAGGAACCCGGCTTGAGGCTTGTGACAGCCCGGCGTTTGACGACTTGAAGCGGGGACTGGAGTGCTACTGCCCTTACCTGGTTCCACGAATGGGCAGGAGGGGTGCTCTTGGGCAACCACCTGCTGCCTGCTGGCGAGAGAGGAGGAGGGAAGCGATCCTGTGATGCACGGATCACCACTCTCCTCCTCTTGAGACCCAGAGATTGAGGAGACCGCTCTTTACTGATGTTTTGGGTACCGCTGGCTGCTGGGCCAGCGGCGGAACAAAATGAACAAAAGATATTTCACCCGGCCCTCCTCCGGGGGAGGGAGTGGTGCAGTCACCATCTCCCGATGAGCAGTCTCCTCCATCTCTGGGTCGACCGTCCCAGAGCCTCATGCACTTGCGCTTGCGGTTTGGCAGGGGCCTGGACGGGCTGGGCGTCCTGCCTGCGACCGGCTCCACGACGCTGCCTGGTGAAAGGCTGCTGTGGCTGCGCGGGAGCGGGGGCGGCTGCAGGGGGGCGCCCATGGCGACAAGCAGGCTGAGTGGCTGCAGCCGGAGTGGAAGCAGCAGGTTTCCTCCGGCACATGATGTGTTTGCCTCAGTCTGCTTCTGGGCTGCCGAGAACTGCTGGGCAAAGCTCTCGACAGCGTCGCCGAAAGGGCCGGTCTGTGACACGGGAGCATTCAGGAACTGTACCTTCTCCTGCTCCTTCATGTCAGCGAGACACAGCCAGAGATGGCGCTCCTGGACCACTAGTGTGGACATCGCACGACCCAGAGACTGTGCGGTCACCTTCGTCGCTCAAAGCGCGAGGTCCGTCGCAGCACGCAGCTCATGTAGAACCGCCAGGTCGTGACCACCCTCGTGCAGGTCTTTCAGGGCTTTGGCCTGGTGGACCTGTAGTAACGCCATGGCGTGGAGGGCAGAAGCCGCCTCCCCACAGGCTCTATAAGCACTGCCAGTTAGACCTGACGAATACTTACAGGCCCGTGAGGGGAGACACGGGTCACCCCGCAGGGTGGAAGCGGCTGATGGACACAGTTGCATGGCCACAGACCGCTCCACCGAGGGGATGCCGCATACCCCAAAGCAGCCCCACCATCGAGGGTGGTGAGAGGGGAGGAACCACAAGATTTGTTTCAGGCAGTGAAAGGTGCCTTCCACGACCTTGTAAGCTCCTCATGCACTTCCGGAAAGAATGGCACCAGAGGGGGGCGCTGAGAACCAGCGCAACCCCCACCGAGAAACCACTCGCCCAGCCTCGAAGGATCGGGACACGGTGGCTTTTAGGATTCCACACGAGCCCGACATTCTCGGCGGCCTGGGAAAGCATAGCCGTCATCTCTGGGTCTGGCACGGACAACGCTACCACACCCAAAGGGGGCAACGGAGCCGGGTCGTCATCCCCGGAGAGAGAGGGCCCGCCCTCCGATGCAGTGATCGACATCTGGTCGTCAGAGGGGGCACCGAAGGAAACGCGTGGCCAGCGCGTTCCTTCGGCAGCTCCACCGGCTGCGGAGTGCTTGAGGGGTGAGGAGCTCCACTTGGGGAAGCCCTCACCGTAATCCTCAAATCACCTCTGACTCCACCGGATCCAGTGTGCACGCCGGATTGCGGCAGGCAGAGGGACTCCGCCATGTTTGACACAGCGGAGTCGCACTCCGAGATGGTTATGTCCCCGCAAGAAGAACTGAACCATCCACGAAAGCCACCTCAGCGTGCTGAATGCCCAGACACGTGAGGCAGCAATCGTGACCGTCCTGAGGCGCCAGGAAACGACCACACCCAGAAACGCACGGGTGAAAAGACATCTTTAAAAAGACGCGATCACCCGTGTTGCTCTTTTAGAGAAATTGCTCTTTCAGAGAAATGTTCTTTTAGTGCTGAAGCACGCAGGGGAGCTAGCCACCGCACACTCCTAGTGTGGCTGTCAGCAGGAAGACGATCTTTCTCTCCCGGACACCGTGACCACCGCTGCCGCGCCGTAACGCCCGCACTCGCTCGCAGAACACTCTCTTGGAAGGGAGAGCAGTAGTTTCAACCACTACCACTCGGTTCCGAAGCGAAAGGATGATTGATGCGGTGCATCAGCTGCCTCTTATGCTCACGCTGTGATCAGCGGCAGCTGGATGCAATAATCGCATGCCAATGTCCATTGGCTCGTTTAGTTACACTCGAAGTGGATTGGTCTCTCTGGCGAGATCCCAATTTTTCTGAAAGGGGAACTGCATTGGTAAGGACAATAAATTACAATTCACATACATCATAGACTGAGTCTGATTATGATTAATAGTTAACATTTTATTTTTAATTTGAATAGCTTGGAACATGAATAGCTTGTACATGAATAGCTTTTTTTTAATAATGTATTATTTACATAACAAATAAATATAAATGTCTTGATGCAGAAATTGTGTTTGTGTTTATGATAGAATCGGGTGGAATTAATTGCTTATCCATTTTTGAGTTTCTGTTATTTCTTTAACATTTTATGCATACATGCTCGTGATTTCTATACCGATAAAGTAAAATTCTAAAATTTTTAATTTTATTTCTTGTTTAAGTCTTTCACAGTAGGGACTTTTAAATGTAGTGTCTTAGAAATGACAACATTTACAGCTACTACAACTACTAATGCTTTTTACAAAAGTTCATCACTGATTTGAGGACTGTCAAAGTGGATAATGAAAGCAAAAATCACATCAGTAAGTATGTGCAGTATGAGCTGAGTCTCAAGTCATCTTTCTGTCGAGAATTCAAAAACAAGAGGGGCAACATTTTTACACTTTTCCTGTAATAGTGCTTGAAGAACACAGATTTTAAATGCTGTAATTAGAAGGGTTAAAAACTAAACGCAATATGACACAACACTTTTGAAATGTGATAATCTATAAAGAATGTACTAAATTTAAAAAAAAAATATATATATATATATATATATATATATATATATATATATATATAATTATTAGGACGTCCCTCCTGTTAACAATTTTGTTATGCAAACTTGAATGTTTATTCATTCAGAGATACATAATTCAGCTGAAACAATAAGGAAAATACATAAATCAATGAGAAATTAATTTAATTACAATCAAATAATTAAACAATGAATTAATCTGAATTTTTGACTGTTTCTCCAGATGTCTTTTTCAGCTGCTATGCTGAAGGAAACTTTGGAAAGGTGTATAAAGTAACCTATTGAAATACCCATGCAGCTCTTAAGAAGGTGCCTTCCGCTTCTGTATCTAAACAAGAAACTCAGAAAGAGACATATATATACTGGTGCGTATTTGAATATATGCTCATATATGCTCTATATATGCTCATTTTAACCTACTGCCGTTTGTGATATTTCATATTTGGCACATGTGACCTTACTGTAGGTCAATGAATCAATCTAATGTGGTGAAGCTCCTTGCTGAGCCCTGGCTGGACTCTCAGGGCATGTGGAATATTCCATTGGAATTAATCTCTGGGAAAACTCTGGAAAAGCTTATGTTCAGCCCACAGTCATACATGGAGGTACTGTTAAAAATTACATTTTAATTTATCTATTTTTATTTACATTTTTAGTTAAAAATGTAAACTGATAACAGATTTACCCTAACCTTAGTCAAACACTAGTTAAAATTCAAGAATTTAAATAAAGAAAAAGAAATATTTGTGAAGAAATGTGCTCCATGAACTACAAAAAAAATAGTCAGTAGTCATTAAGAACAGCTGAAAATCACAATCTGCCTATAAAAATACTTCTTTCACTAGTATCACTTCTACTAGATACTAGTATCACTTCTAACAGCTAATGATTCAGCTACACAATTTAAAATGACAAAAAATAAATAAACAAATCTTTTATCTCTGTGCACAATATAATTTACAGATCAACCCACAACCTTTAATTATACACCATATAGTTAGATTTTTTTATCAGTGCAAGTAGTGCTGATAGCTTTTGTTATTTTCTTTCTCAGCTAACAAAGCCTGTCATGATCACCATTATCAAAGGCATGTGTGAAGGCCTCACTTACATGCACAGCAAGAATATCGTCCACCAGGACCTCAAACCTGACAACATCATGGTGAGTTAATGTAGGTTTTTCTGGCTGTGAGACATGATTTCTGATCAGACGAGAAAATGTGTGTGAAAACAAATGCCCACATATATACTATGTTAATAAAGTATTAGACACTTTTTAAATAATTTTAATAAACATTCTATTCTATCTGTCTAAAAAAGCTTATTTAAATTAGGTTTCCTGTGTGTCTAATTAACTCTGGAAACATACTCATACCAAAGCCTGAAGATTGTGCTTTATCACAGTTTTTACTGTTATTCATAACTTTCCATATTGTAATACAGTACAGTATTCATGCTTTGGTAGAATATTGATATATCTCAAAAACAACAGTTGTACTGCTTCATATTTTTGGGGAAACCCTGATACACTATCATTCAAAAGTTTGACAAGCAAGAAAAATTAATTAATACTTCTATTCATCAAGCATGCGTTAAATTGATCAAAAGTGACAGTAAAAAGATTTATGTTACTAAAGATTTAGATTTTCAAAAAATGCTGTTCTTATGAACTTCATATTCATCAAAGAATCATGAAAAATAAAATCACAGTTTCCACAAAAATATGAAGTAGCGCAATTGTTTTCATTGATAATTTATTTAATTGATAATAGTAATCAACAAATCGGCATATTTCTGAAGGATCATATGACACTGAAGACTGGAGTAATGATGCTGAAATGGCAATATTTCACAATTTTTACTGTATTTTTATCAAATAATTATAGTCTTGGTGAGCAGAAAAGACATTCAAAAACATTAAAATCTTACCAATCCCAAACTTTTGAGTGGTAGTGAATAAATTAGGAAAAATGATATATATTAGCTCTGGATTTGAAATGGTTTTCCAATACAAACTGGTTGCATGTGTAAGGTTCCACCCGCCAGCCCAAAAAGCGGAATCCAGTGGCCTGGTCGAAGGTTTAATGCATGTTCGGTCTTTTATTTGCGCCTCTGAATTTATCTGGATTTAGTTTCAATTTCAACTCTAACTCTGTGTTCAATCTGACTCCAATTTTAAGTGATCATTAAATTTAGGCAATATTCTTAATCAAAAACTGATCACTGATATCGATTGCACATTAATTTAGATATTTGATTATTCTGGAAATCCCATACTTTCAATTCTCCGTTCATTAGGGACCAGGCATCGCACAGGAATTACACTTCGGCCGATAGTGAATCCACGGACATAAACTCGTCAGTTCTGAACTTACTCAGAGGGTGCAGAGTGGTTATAATACCTTTAAGTGAGCTGCGCCTGCATACTCATAACAACAAGTGTATTTTCCCTATAACCACGAGAGCTACACAGTGTTAAGTCAGTGACAGTCAAAATCAGAAGCCCCTAATGATGTTCCCCATGGTTCAGCATCGGTGCTTCAGTATGATCTGTCCTGAACGCAGATTTATGGAAATACTACTACACACTAATCTACTTGAAAAAATGATTTCAGAAGAGATCAGAATAAATCAAATAAAACAATTTATTATTAGTCAGGTAAAATTATACCATGCCAATTACATAATGAAAATAATTAGAAACCAATTTAGAAAGGATAATGCAATTGTGAATCACATTGTTTGTAACCACGTGGCAACCCCGCTCCTGTACATAGATACTGTAGCTATATGAGAAATAGCCAAGTGATCTACGCAGGAGACAAACAAATTTAACAGTCACATATGTAACAGTTAAATGCATAGCATCAACAGCCTTTTACCTAAATATTGAACTTTTATTAAATATTCAAAGAACACTTACAGCAAAGTAATCATGTGTTTTAAAGAATAAACTCAACTAGTCATATAGTCAACTAGTACATATAGTTACACAAACAACTATACTGTGCTCTATGGGCACAATGTGTTTAACACAGTTACATTTTTGAATAAAAACAAAATGCATACCTGACTTTTAAAAATACATAGTACGGAGTGTAAGAGCACACACCACACTACGGGCTTATTCTGGCTACAGAATCGCAATGACTGATTTGCAAATTTCCCTTAAATACTACCAGAACAAAAGCAAAGAAATCTTTAAATCAGTTGTAAAAACATAAAAGACCTTTTGGTGTTTTTGGTTCTAGTGCTCCAGAGTCGCACCTGGATGAAGATGGATAAACATTCCCGCAGACCCCTAAAGAGGGACACACCACCTCCTCAGCAGAACACAATTCTACAAAAGTTTTCAATATTTCTCATAATACAAGTGACTACTAAATTGAGACCAATTCTATTTTATTTTATGCACATTATGTAACATTTCATGATAAACTTCATTTGAATGCTGACTGTGGCACGTAATACAGTCTGGTAGTCATGGTTAATATAATAATTTAATAATGTAATTTCTATAATAATTAATATAAGAATTTCTTAATTCTATTCTAATGAATTCATATCTGATAATCCCGGGTTGCTATGGTCACGCAGGTTAGTTTACGCATTAAACTCGTGGCACGAGAAAAAATATGTCGTTCCCAAATTGTGGCCACAACATAAGGATGTCGTTACCTCGACAAAACGATCTCGTGGCCACAACATAATATTACATTCCCACGAGTTAATATGACGTTCCCACGACAAAACTAAGTGAACCGACCATGTCACCTCGCGGGGACCGTACTTTATGTTGCACAAGGCTTACAGTGGGTACGGAAAGTATTCAGACCCCCTTAAATTTTTCACTCTTTGTTATATTGCAGCCATTTGCTAAAATCATTTAAGTTAATTTTTTTTCCTCATTAATGTACACACAGCACCCCATATTGACAGAAAAACACAGAATTGTTGACATTTTTGCAGATTTATTAAAAAAGAAAAACTGAAATATCACATGGTCCTAAGTATTCAGACCCTTTGCTGTGACACTCATATATTTAACTCAGGTGCTGTCCATTTCTTCTGATCATCCTTGAGATGGTTCTACACCTTCATTTGAGTCCAGCTGTGTTTGATTATACTGATTGGACTTGATTAGGAAAGCCACACACCTGTCTATATAAGACCTTACAGCTCACAGTGCTTGTCAGAGCAAATGAGAATCATGAGGTCAAAGGAACTGCCTGAAGAGCTCAGAGACAGAATTGTGGCAAGGCACAGATCTGGCCAAGGTTACAAAAAAATTTCTGCTGCACTTAAGGTTCCTAAGAGCACAGTGGCCTCCATAATCCTTAAATGGAAGACGTTTGGGACGACCAGAACCCTTCCTAGAGCTGGCCCTCCGGCCAAACTGAGCTATCGGGGGAGAAGAGCCTTGGTGAGAGAGGTAAAGAAGAACCCAAAGATCACTGTGGCTGAGCTCCAGAGATGCAGTCGGGAGATGGGAGAAAGTTGTAGAAAGTCAACAATCACTGCAGCCCTCCACCAGTCGGGGCTTTATGGCAGAGTGGCCCGACGGAAGCCTCTCCTCAGTGCAAGACACATGAAAGCCCGCATGAAGGACTCCAAGATGGTGAGAAATAAGATTCTCTGGTCTGATGAGACCAAGACAGAACTTTTTGGCCTTAATTCTAAGCGGAATGTGTGGAGAAAACCAGGCACTGCTCATCACCTGTCCAATACAGTCCCAACAGTGAAGCATGGTGGTGGCAGCATCATGCTGTGGGGGTGTTTTTCAGCTGCAGGGACAGGACGACTGGTTGCAATCGAGGGAAAGATGAATGTGGCCAAGTACAGGGATATCCTGGACGAAAACCTTCTCCAGAGTGCTCAGGACCTCAGACTGGGTCGAAGAGTCTCCAACAAGACAATGACCCTAAGCACACAGCTAAAATAACGAAGGAGTGGCTTCACAACAACTCCGTGACTGTTCTTGAATGGCCCAGCCAAAGCCCTGACTTAAACCCAATTGAGCATCTCTGGAGAGACCTAAAAATGGCTGTCCACCAACGTTTACCATCCAACCTGACAGAACTGGAGAGGATCTGCAAGAAGGAATGGCAGAGGATCCCCAAATCCAGGTGTGAAAAACTTGTTGCATCTTTCCCAAAAAGACTCATGGCTGTATTAGATCAAAAGGGTGCTTCTACTAAATACTAAGCAAAGGGTCTGAATACTTAGGACCATGTGATATTTCAGTTTTTCTTTTTTAATAAATCTGCAAAAATGTCAACAATTCTGTGTTTTTTCTGTCAATATGGGGTGCTGTGTGTACATTAATGAGGAAAAAAAATGAACTTAAATGATTTTATCAAATGGCTGCAATATAACAAAGAGTGAAAAATTTAAGGGGGTCTGAATACTTTCCGTACCCACTGTAATTTCTAGGGGGAAAAAAATGTAAAGAATTAACCATTTAAATTAATTAAACAATTTAACTACGTGACATTATACTATAAAACCAGTACTAAAATGTTCAGAAAAACATCCCTGTTATTGCACAAGGCTCTGTTTTTGGAATTAGCATTTTATGTATTTTATAATAATTTTACAACTTTTAATGTATGCAATAATACAAATCCATTAAACAACAACACCATTTGATTTAAAGGTATCAAACCAACTGTGAAAATCTCTAAATATTGTTTCCTACAATGCACAAGGCTTGTTTTTTATAATTATGCCTTTATTGTTTTTATATACAGTACTGAAACCTTATTTTTCATATGTTTTATATACTGTGCCCACTTAAATTAATTAAACTATGACACCGTTTGTGATAAAAGTATCAAACCAACTGTAAAATATTCTGAATATTATTCCCTATAATGCACAAGGCTTGGTTTTTCAGATCATGCCTTCATTGTTTTTATATACAGTACTGAATCCATATTTTTCATGTTTTATATACTGTACTCACTTAAATTCATTAAACTCTGACACCGTTTGAGATAAAGGTATCAAACCAGCTATAAAAATCTCCAAATATTATTCCCTGTAATGCACAAGGCTTGTTTTTTCAGAATAATCCTTTTTTGTTTTTATGTACAGTACTGAAACCTTATTTTTCCATATGTTTTATATACTATACCTACTTAAATTCATTAAACTCAGACACAGTTTGAAATAAAGATATCAAACCAACTGTAAAAATCTCAAAATATTATTCCCTGTAATGCACAAGGCTTGTTTTTTTATGATTATTCCTTTATTGTTTTTATATACAGTACTGAAACCATGTTTTGATGTTATATATACTGTACCTACTTGAATTCATTAAACTCTGACACAGTATGAGATAAAGTTATCAAACCAACTGTAAAATATTAAGAATGTTACTCCCTGTAATGCACAAGTCTCGTTTATTATAATTATGCCTTTTATTGTTTTTATATACAGTACTGAAACCTTATTTTTCATATGTTTTATAAACTATACCTACGTAATAAATAAGGTTTAAGTACTGTATATAAAATATGTACTATATAGGGAATAATATTTTGAGATTTTTACAGTTGGGTTGATACCTTTATTTCAAACTGTGTCTGAGTTTAATGAATTTATGTAGGTATAGTATATAAAACATATGAAAAAAAAAGGTTTCAGTACTGTACATAAAAACAAAAAAGGATTATTCTGAAAAAACAAGCCTTGTGCATTACAGGGAATAATATTTTGAGACTTTTACAGCTGGTTTGATATCTTTAACTCAAACAGTGTCAGAGTTTAATGAATTTAAGTGGGTATAGTATATAAAACATATGAAAAATATGGTTTCAGTACTGTATATAAAAAACAATTAAGTTATAATATGAAAAACCAAGCCTTTGTGCATTATAGTGAATAATATTTAGAGATTTTTACAGTTGAGTTGATACCTTTATTCCAAACTGTGTTAGCGGTTAATGAATTTGAGTAGGTACAGTACATAAAACACGAAAAATATGGATTCAGTACTGTACATAAAAACAATAAAGGTATAATCTGAAAAACCAAGCCTTGTGCATTATAGGGAATAATAATTTGAATATTTTACAGCTGGTTTGATACCTTTATCTTAAACGGTGTCAGAGTTTAATGAGTTTAAGTGAGTACAGTATATAAAACATGAAAAATAAGGATTCAGTACTGTATATAAAAACAATAAAGGTATAATCTGAACAACCAAGCCTTGTGCATCATAGGGAATAATATTCTGAATATTTTACGGTTGGTTTGATACCTTTATCTCAAACGGTGTCATAGTTTAATTTAAGTGGGTACAGTATATAAAACATATGAAAAATATGGATTCAGTACTGTATATAAAAACAATAAAGGTATAATCTGAAAAACGAAGCCTTGTGCATCATAGGGAATAATATTTAGAGATTTTTACAGTTGCATTGATACCTTTATTTCAAACTGTGTCTGAGTTTAATGAATTTAAGTAGGTATAGTATATAAAACATATGAAAAATAAGGATTCAGTACTGTACATAAAAACAAAAAAGGATTATTCTAAAAAAAACAAGCCTTGTGCATTACAGGAAATAATATTTTGAGATTTTTACAGCTGGTTTGATATCTTTATCTCAAACGGTCTCAGAGTTTCATGAATTTAAGTGGGTATGGTATATAATACATCACAAATATGGTTTCAGTACTGTATATAAAAACAGAAAAGGATTATTCTCAAAAAAACAAGCTTTCTGCATTATAGGGAACAATATTTTGAGATTTTTACAGTTGGTTTGATACCTTTATCTCAAACTGTGTCTGAGTTTAATGAATTTAAGTGAGTACAGTATATAAAACATATGAAAAATAAGGTTTCGGTACTGTACATAAAAACAAAAAAGGATTATTCTAAAAAAAAAAAAAAACAAGCTTTGTGCATTATAGGGAACAATATTTTGAGATTTTTACAGCTGGTTTGATACCTTTATCTCAAACGGTGTCGTAGTTTAATGAATTTAAGTGAGTACAGTATATAAAACATGAAAAATATAATTCAGTACTGTATATAAAAACAATAAAGTTATAATATGAAAAACCAAGCCTTGTGCATTATAGGGAATAATACTCTGAATATTTTACAGTTAGTTTGATACCTTTATCTCAAACGGTGTCGTAGTTTAATTAATTTAAGTGGGTACAGTATAAAAAAACATATGAAAAATATGGATTCAGTACTGCATATAAAAACAATGAAGGCATGATCTGAATAACCAAGCCTTGTGCATTATAGTGAATAATATTTAGAGATTTTTACAGTTGGTTTGATACCTTTATTCCAAGCTGTGTTAGCGTTTAATGGATTTGAGTAGGTACAGTACATAAAACATGAAAAATAAGGATTCAGTACTGTATAAAAACAATAAAGGCATAATCTGATGAAACAAGCCTTGTGCATTATAGGGAATAATATTCTGAATATTTTACAGTTGGTTTGATACTTTTATCTCAAACGGTGTCGTAGTTTAATTAAAGTGAGTACAGTATATAAAACATGAAAAATATGGATTCAGTACTGTATATAAAAACAATAAAGGTATAATCTGAAAAACCAAGCCTTGTGCATTATAGGGAATAATAATCTGAATATTTTACTTTTACTTTACTTTTTACTTTTACTTTTAGTCATTTAGCAGACACTTTTATCCAAAGCGACTTACAAATGAGGACAACAGAAACAATCAATTGTAGTATTACAACAACTAAAACTGATCCAACACTAAAAGCTAAAACTTTAGTATATATATACACACACATTTAAAAAAATAATTAAATAAAAATGAGAAATGCATATGACAAAATTTCTAAATTTAACATTTAAATGAAAACAAAATAAAGCTACAAACAATTCAAAATATTAAGAGAACAAAAGGTATAAGAGTATAATAATGATTCTAACATAAAACTAAGCCAAACACCAAAAACAACTACGTGTATGTACACACATACACACACACACACACACACACACACACACACATCCATAAATTCAATATTATTTAATTTCCATGTAGTTTGTTGAAGTACTAAAATAACTCAAATTAAATCAAACTAAAACTTAATAAATAATTTATACAGATATAATGGAAAAAACTAATAAAATAACAAACATTACTACAACTGTAACTAATATTAAAATAGATAACATATACAAATCAAACTACAGTAGTTTAACAGTAATCCTAAAAAAATAACTGTGCCAAACATACAAGTAAGAAATGGTTATAAAAACTGAAAGAGAAGTGAAACAAGTAATAGGAAAGAGAATAAATGAAAAGCGATACTTATTTTACAGTTGGTTTGATACCTTTATTTCAAACGGTGTTGTAGTTTAATTAATTTAAGTGGGTACAGTATATAAAACATATGAAAAATATGGATTCAGTACTGCATATAAAAACAATAAAGGTATAATATGAAAAACCAAGCCTTGTGCATCATAGGGAATAATATTCTGAATATTTTACAGTTGGTTTGATACCTTTATCTCAAATAGTGTCAGAGTTTAATGAATTTAAGTGGGTACAGTATATAAAACATGAAAAATATGGATTCAGTAATGTATATAAAAACAATAAAGTTATATCAAAAACCAAGCCTTGTGCATTATATGGAATAATATTCTGAATATTTTACAGTTAGTTTGATACCTTTATCTCAAATAGAGTCAGAGTGTAATTAATTTAAGTAGGTATAGTATATAAAACATGAAAAATATGGATTCAGTACTGTATATAAAAACAAAAATAATTTGAAAAAAAACAAGCCTTATGCATTATAAGGAATAACATTTAGCGATTTTTACAGTTGGTTTGATATCTTTATCTCAAACAGTGTCAGAGTTTAATGAATGTAATTGGGTACAGAATATAACTTAATTTTACTTATTTTTTTCAGAGATTTAGATTTACTGCACTTTTTCTTGAGATTTATAAAAACAAGATTATACAGATTATATTTTTTTCCAGTACATGTATATTAGTTGATTATGATCAGTGTCAGATTAGTGGAATAAGTTAAATAAATTAGTGATGTTGTTCATTTTAATATATTGGTTGATGATTAATAAGTTGATTTTTACTGGTTTGATTGAAATGTAAAGTGTTTGTTTGTTACTTTAATACTTTCAGTCTGTATTGATGTGCATTGGTTGACATATGTTTCACAAATTTTGAGATATTACTGCTCAGAAGATGTTCTTTCATGCCTCATAAGACTAAATAGAGATCTTATGCGTTTCATTTCATAATTAATTTTGTTTCAGATGTTTCTCTCAAAAGAAAGTGGAAATGTGGAAAGTGCAATTATTTTAGTTATAGTTATTATAGTTTCACCACTAGAGGGTGTGTTCAATCACAAAAAAAAAAATAATAATAATAATAATAAGTTAGGTTATATAACGTTCTTTCAGTTGCAGCCAAGTTGGTTTAATTGTAGATGATGTTGTAAATAACACACATGCATAAAAGGGTGTGATTTTTTTAGTGATTGAGTTTCTATGTTTTTCTAAGGCATCTTCTCTTGCCATGTTCAAGAAACTTGACCATTTACAAAAATACATTCTTTACTACACTCCTGCGTGTTTCTTGTTTTTCTCAACCTGTCTGATAACATTTCCCAGAAGTCAAAGGGACCTAAACAAGTTTCTAGTACATAGGAAGATTTACTGCATATTTTTCATTACACTATTAGTATTAGAAAAAAAAAAAACTTTCTTTGAATCAATCAATGACTTTTCTTTAACTTATTCCAAAGTGCATCTTCAAGTTCAGTGAAAGCAAGAAAAATGTAACTTTTGCATTTATATTAACTGACCCCACCTGTGTCACATTAACTTTTTAGTTCAATAGCATGCATACAGAGCGAATTCAGTGCATTTTAACAAAAATTTGCCCGATTAACTTCACTGTGGTTTCTTAGTCTTGCGTTATATGTAAAATCTACATGTGTGTTTAATGAATTAATTAGCCTAGTCGTGTGATGGTTTATTGAATCATGTCACGATTTTCTATAAACCCATGACAAGCATAAATAATGTACAATATGATTAGATATAGCTTAAATATTGTAATAAATTAGGACAGCACTAACCATTTTTGCAGTAAATTCCATTCTGTACTGTACTATTTGATTATCTTGCATGATTTTTACATTACATTACATTTCTGCCACATGGACATCAACTTGACCACTGATAAGCTACTACTAAATATAATGTAGAAACTTTAATTTTCTATAAAGCTGCAACGATTTGTATCGTGAAAAGCGCTATGCAAATAAACTTGAATTTAATTCAATTGAATTATTTGCAGATCGTTTTTCCGACCACCAGAGGGTGTGCGCGAACGCTTTGTAAAATTCAGCGAAACTACTTTCAGTTTAAGGCGCATTCCTTGAAAGAAGATGTGTTTATTATCATCGTATTTATGTGTGATCACATTTAACAAAAGAAATGCAGTTGTCTGCTATGGAAAAAATAAATGCAACCTCTAACCTCAACAGCACAAATCTGTTGTGACACAAATCACTTCTTTGTACACTACAAGTTAAACGTTTGGATACACTTGAATCTTAAAAACGTTTTGATTTAAAGTCTTGTGCTCAAATGCATGAAACAGAAACAGATAAATATAGGCCCCTAAACTGATATTTTTAAACACATAATAAACAAATAATTCTGCATTACATCTAGATGGTATATATACACATTTTATATAAATAAATCTAGTCTGAACTGATATTGTGTGGGTCATTGCAACTGATGTGAGGTTTTCTAGAAAGTTTCGTTGAAAATTTAATTGTTTAATTGATTGACTGATACATTGATTCCAAAAAGAAAACTATTATGTCTAAGTTAAACCTTGACTGATTTTTTTATTTTTTTATTTTTTAAGAAAGATCATCAACATTTATTCTGTTGCAGTGTGCAGTGGTTTTGTTGGCGATGACCCATCTGTACAGTGAGATCACCTGAGGGTGTGAGGGTCATGTGACAGTGAGAATCTGAATCATCAGTGGGGTGTGTCATCGGTGAAGCACCTCTAATGATTGGCTCACAGAGGAGAAAGAGAGCCGGAGAGATACATTACCTCATAGCAGAGGAAAAAGAGATGAGGTCATACTCACCTGACTCATATTCCCAGCTCAGAGAAGCATTTACACTCAAAGTAAACCCCAAGTGTTTATGTGAGAGAGAAGGAGGAGGGTCAGTACAGTCATAGAGCTCAATAGCAGGAAGACCTGAGTGATGGCCATTGATAATAATATCTCTTCAAATATAAACGATAAAGCAAGAGAATGCAAGCTCTTATTATAGAAGTAATATTATATTATTATTGTGTGATTAATTAATATTGAATTTATATAACATATTATATAGTACTATAGTACATTGTATTATATTATTTTTCTGTTGTGTATTATTTATCTATTAATTAAACACTTAATATGGATTAATTAATTGCCACAAACCATATTAAATCCATATTATCATCCATATTCTCATTTTTCAAATCCAGAAGGTGCTTCAGAAAAACATAGTAACTAATTTTGACAAATATTATAGACAAAAATATGGAACTGGGTCTTTGTTTATTATTTATTTGTTTTTTACTATAGATGAAAAATAGTATTATTATTAATAATATTATTATTGTTGGTGTTATTGTTGTTATTTACAAATCTACAAAACGTACAAATCATGTAATCCATATTAAGTGTGATTATATAGCATTATATTTTATTATATTATATATTTTATTATATTATTTTTCTGTTATGCTTTAATTAACTATTAATTAATCACACTTAATATGGATTACATGAATGTTGCATCAATACTAAATTTGATACTAATTAATACTAAATTTATGTCATATAATATTACAATAGTCATAAATTGGCAGTCATATCTGAATGAATTATAATTATGTTATGAATTAAGTCTTATCTAATCACACTTATTATGGATTCTAACAATCACATAATCCAAATTAAGTGTGATTAACTACTGAGTTAATATGAATCATAATTTGTTCACATATTTGACATATATTTAAAAAAAATCATATATGTGAATGAATTATGATTTATTTTATTTTATTATAATTCTGTTGTGTATTAATTAAGCTTAAGGTATTAATGCGGACTGATTCGTGTCATTGTTATGTGACACCACATTACAGCATGTGTGTGTACTGACAAATGCTCTGCTGGATGATGTCATATTAGGTCATTATTTACAGAATGTGGGTGTAAGTGAGTACAATATGAGTATATGAGTATATGCAAACATACTGGCTCTGCCAGGAAAGACAATGTTCAGAGCAGACTTCAAGAGATGCTTCCAATGACTAGACGCAGATTTGACTGAAACAAGCAAAGTGCACGAGCGGAAAGACAAAAGGGGGACTTGATAAACAAAGGACCCAGGCCCACAGACAGACAGAGCAGGCAGGGAAACATGATCTGTTATCCATAGCTGATATTGATTTGGGCCTTGGGCTCCCAGTGGACACCATTAATGGAGGCAAATGACCTTTTGGACATACTGACTGTCACTAAGGTGCTGGCACTGATCCAGAATATGTGAGAAAGACCCGTCCTGTACATCTCATGTTAGTGTTGCCATCTGATCGACTCATGCTGATGCAACTTTAAGTGTCCAGCTGTCTGAGTGACCAATGAAAACACCGGAAAAACTGCAGATGCAAATGAGAAGAGATTGAGGGTAAACAATCACCTCTATATTTGCCATGAGAAGAATTTCATAAGTGTTGAAATCAGTTAAGTATGCTTGCCTTTGATAGTAAAAAAAAAAATATGGCATTCAGTGTAGTCGATATGTATGTAAATGAAACCAGTTACTACTCTACAGTCTCAAGTTGTCACCACAACCACTTTTTTTTTCAAAGCTGATGCATTGCATGCATTTGAAAGTTTATAACTGCATATCATCCAAATAATATATTTTTATAATAATATTTTTTTAGCACACACACACACACACAGTATTTTTTATTCTTAGTATTTAAACTCTTCAATCTAACCCTAAATAACTAAAATATTTAAGAGGTTCCATTGTGAAAACTTACCCCAAATAGTGTGACAACATGCCCCACTTTAAGGTCAATGTATGATAAATAAATGTATTTATTTTTAGATATGTACATGTGTTTTTTAAAACTGTATTTTATATATTTTTATGTTCAAAAGATTATAAGTTGTACAAATATGTATCAGTACAGATGATTTTCGAAAACAAAAAAGTGTAACAATGAGACATATTAATTTGCTTAATCTTAATAAATAGATTTAAAATATAAACAGGTGGTACCAGTTCGACAATTCAAACTAAAATATGTTTGTTGTTGTTGTTGTTATTATTATTATTATGTAGTAGTTGTTGTATTAACTTGTAATATGTTGTTTTAATTATAATATGTTTACGAAAACAATTGTGTGCTTTTATTAGTGTTTAAACTGTTTTACCTATTCCTAGCTAGCCTATAAAATGCTATTGAATATGTTCCACGGTGACAACTTACCATAGTGTGACAAGGTGCCCCACTTTAAGGTCAACATATTTTGAATTAATTAATTTTGTAATTTTTAAAAAATTTATTTTAAGTACATGTAATTTTAAAAACTGTATTTTGTATATGTTTATACTTTAATTGAGTTTCAATAATAAACCTACCTTGAAAATATTAAAAAATATCATATATTTAAAAAATAATGTTGAAGGTATTAATTAGGGTGAAAAGTGTAACTACTAGTGTTATCAGTTTGCTGAATATAAATAATATTTTTTAAATAATATTTAATATTTTTAATAATATTTAAAATATCAACATCTGGTATCAGATCTACAATTCAAACTACAATATATCTGTATTATTGGTAGTATTAGTATTAGTATTAGTATTATTGCTGCTGCTGCTGCTGTTGTTGTTCCAGATTTCATCTTTGCCGCCAGGCGTGGCATCATGAGGACAGTGTCGTCTGAGGTGGAAACACGAATGCTCTTTGTTCAAGGTTTGCCTGCGATGTTGCTAGACACGTGCTCGCTCTCCTCTCTCTGTTTCTCTCTCTCTCTACCATAAATGTGCAGTGCAGATCCTGCAACGTCTGTCTGATAACTCCCCGCGTCTCTTCTTCTCAGCGCCTCTCAGTGTAACAGCACTCCGTGCGCAACGGTAGTCCAAACAACAACTCAGTGACCCGCTGCAACCAACGGTAAACAGGGTGGGCGGACCCCCAAATTATGTCAGTTTAACTCTTTCAGTTTGGGGAAATATTGGGGCCAGATGTTTCAGTTCCTCTGCTTAAACACTCGCCGCGTATTTTCGGTCATGTTATGACACTCCGCTGATCAAACATCACAACAGAAGCGCTGTTGTTGAGATGCAGAGCGGCAGCTGGATGGTGTTGTTTGCAGGCGCACATGTGGGATCATTCTGGCACGCCTCTCCTCACAACACAACACAATGAACTATGATGTTGTAGCCTAATATTTATGGCATGAAATGATGTTTTGGATTATTCATTAGAAGTGAGTTGTTGGTTGCTACAAAGGAGTCTGAAATGCAACGGGATGGATGGATGGGTGGATGGATAGATGGATGGACGGTGACTCTGTCTCAGCGAGGCAGGGTATGGCAAGCTGTTTCAACATTTATTATTTTACACTAGTAGCTTATCCATTTTAGAAATAAATAAATGGATTATATAATAATAATAATAATAATCGCAATTATTAATAGTACTATTATTGTCTAAGTTAACTTCAAGGATAAAACTATATTTAAAAAATACAAAAATAAAAATCAATTTTCTTGATACGAAAATAATCTTTTTTGTGTCATGCTGCAATTCTTGACTAGTATTCACTGGTATTAATTATCCACTGGTATTAATTCATATTAATATTTTTAGGAAAAATGATGACTCACTTGCAGGTGATAATTAAATTACACCATGCAATCAATCAATCAATAAGCAAACAAACAAACAAACAAATTAATAAATACAAATATCTTTGTTATTTTATAATTAATTAATTAATTAGTTAGTTAGTTAGTTAGTTAGTTAAATGTCCCATAAATGTAACTGGATAAGTATTACTACTACTACTAATAAATTAAAATAATAAAACAATACAAAAATGTCAAAAATGCATGTTATGTTTTTTTTAAGTTCAGATTTTTTTTAGCAGAATGAAGCACATAGATTAACAGCAACATCTTGACATAATGAAAAAAGTTGTGAAATATTTTTATTACAAAGCATAATTAAAACAATATTTTTTTTGTTTAAAGTTGATTTATCATTACCATAGTTTTTCATTAAAAAATTATAAAATTTATTTGGATTAACTAAATACACATTACTACTAATAATAAATTAAAATAATAGAATAATATTAAAATATGCTTACTGCTTATTATGTCTTTGTTTATTAGATTTTTATTGTTTAAATATTTTAATTATATAATAGTAATTATATAATAATCAGGCACGTGCACACATAGACATCAAAGGTGGCTTGAGCACCTGTCCTTTTTCTTCCTCGAGAGAAAGTGCCCTTTTTTTCTTTTCTTTTTTTTAATAAATGAATATATGTATATACATATGTGTTTCTGTTTGCGCACAGCTTTCCCTGTCAAACAAATAAAAAAATCAAAATATCAGGTCAGGGCAGGAAATGTTGAGACTTTCTCCCCTCCGCGTCTCCACGCAGCACAGCAGTGTAGCACACATCGATCAGCACATGCACATCACAGACAGGCAGAGAGCTGCAGAAGTGAAGCCCTCCTTTTCCAGTTGTGTTTATCTTGTTACGGAGGTGAGTGGTGATGAACAAAAGACTAAGCTACCTGTGCCTCAAATTTACAGCTAATTATCCAAAAGGCAAATATAGTTACGTTGTCTTGCTAATATCCATGACTCATGAGAGCTACCATGTAAGTTAGCTAAAGTTTAGCTAAGGCAATAGGAAGTCTAGTTAGACCAGTGGCGTTCTTTCACTGCATGATTCAGTTTATTAAAATGCATTTCGAATGATCACAAATTCAAGATATGGGGGCAGAAGTGTATATATTTATATCATTTCATATAGTGAATCAGTATCACGCGAAGATTGATGTTTTTTCCACCAAAAAGCAGCATGATTACAAATGTGATATTGATTTTATATAGCAGTTCAATAAACAAGAATTTAATATTAAGACACTGACGTTTTAGGCACAATATTGACTGCTTTTGCTCTATTTCGCCAACAAATATAATTCCAATTTACGTCTCTGAGCAACAGACGGTGTTTCGTTCCTGAATGAATCAACCATTTAAATGATTCGGTTCAGTCGCAATGACTTATTAACAGTGACTTGCTGCCAGCTAATGGCGGTGTTAATTCCACATTTGAAGTATCTTTTCATCTATTTTTTTTTTTAATAATTTCAAATATCAGTATTCAACGTTTTATGTTTAAAATATCAAAACAGTATTAATGCATTTGTAACTGCAGGTTAAATGCATTCATGTCCCGCATTAAACAGTGTGTAAATGCGTCTAAATGCCACTTCTAATGCAGCTTCTGTGTTTTCTCTGCATTGCAAAGATTAATTTTGTCAATACTGATTTCATTTGCTTAACAGCCCAAATGACTTATTATTCAATTTAATTCAATTTAAGAATTTGACTGAAAAGATAATGCAAAAAAGGGATTTATAAAGGTAAAAATGCCCATAAAAGGTAAAAAAAATTAAATTTAAACTTATTGAAAATGATTAATTTCTATCACTGCTGTGAACTGATCACCACACTGAATATGAAGAATATCAAAAACTTTAGGAGTCAGCTGTCCACGGTAGTCCTTAAGATATCAGCACAGTAACACACTCACCAAAATATCGTCTAAGTACCATTATCGATAAAATCCCAGAAAATATTTAGATATATTTTTTGTCAATATCGCACACCCCTAATATATTTGACGTTTTGTTTAGAAAAAAATTTAAATAAATATGAGAAGTGCCCTTTTTTCCACTTGAGCCCCTGCCCCTCAAAATGTCTGTGCACGTCCCTAATAATAATTTTACTAAAAATTGTTATAAAAAATAATTCAATTACAGTTTTATTTATTGTAACAACATCTGTTTATATTGTTGAAATATTATGTATTTTACGTTTTATTTATTAGAATGTAGAATTTATTGTTTATTGTTACTTAAACATAAAAATGAATCAGAACTGTATATATATATATATATATATATATATATATATATATATATATATATATAATTCATAAAAAATATTAAATAAAAATTAAATTAAATTTAACATTTAATTTGATAATAATTATATAGAAATTGAAATAATTTCATTTCAATGTTATTTATTGTTATTTTAACATAAAAATAAAACAGCACCTTTTGTAAGAAAACAAACAAACAAACATGCCACTGAGTCTCAGCACTAGTGACATCAAAATAGAGTGATTCTGGGCAATACATGCAGCAGCGGCTTGCCATAGGCGGGGACTGAGCGAACCAGACGGGGTGGAGCATCGCTTCGCCTGGCCCCCTCTCGGCGCAGACATCCTTGTGTCCCGTTCGCCTTGTGCGTTTCGGAACCGGAGAGGGGGCTGGTCTGTGGGAGGGACTAGCGCAAAGGGGGGACTGATACCAGGAGGGGGCGGGGTGGCGGCGAGGGTGCTGTTCCTCCAGTCTCTTACCAGTGTCTTTGTCTCACACTCTTTTGTTAGCCATGCCTAGCTTGCTGGTTCTAGCAGGGATCATGGAGAAAAATGGGGGCTACGGCGGGGATTTAGCCGGCTCCGGCTTCGGCAGCGAAGGTCTCCTGGTGCCACCCGAGGAGGAGGAGGACGATTCCCGTGCCCTTAGAGTTGCGCTGGGCCAACTGTCGCTGCTGGGTCTTGGAGAGGGCGAGGACGGGGCTCCTGCGGGTGGAGGTGGTGGTGGTGGAGGAGTTCAAGACAGGAGTAACAATAACCACCACAACCACATCCCAGCCGATTCAGGGATGTTACAAGGGAAGAACAAGTTGTGCGCCCTGTACGAGAGCTCGCCCACCGAAACCAAAGGACGGGGCTGCAACATAACGGAGTGCGTCCCCGTGCCAAGCTCCGAACATGTGGCCGAAATAGTGGGGAGGCAAGGTAAATACAACGATGCGCACTTTCACACGCTTTCTAACTCGTTGTTCTCCAGGGTGCGCGGCTCAAACTAAGTGTGGAGCTGTCTTGACAAAGAAAAAGGGAGTGGTGATGCTTTTAACGTGTCTGTTTTAGCCACAATTCAGCACTCTGTTTCAGCGCGTAGATGGCATGTACATGGGCATTTCCTCTTAGCTTTAAGCAAACTTATCAGAGGGTACGAGAACAAAGGCGTTATTCCACATCCACGCCTTCGATGTCAGCACGCTGCTTTCCCTTTGTCTTCTGAGCGCGCGTAATTCTGCTTTTTGAAACAGAAAATGGAACGCGTGTGCGCTCGCTGGATACAATGTAACAGTCAACGGTCTTTGTTGACTGGATACATTGTGTCAGTCGCTCCTTCGCGCGCCTCTGTAGTTCCTGGGGGCTTTCATATGCAGCACCACGTTGTTTTTGTCAGGCTTCCTCAGACAAAGAGCACTTGTCCACCGCTGATGTCCGAATGTCTAAAAGTGCTGAAATTCTGACAGCGTGGTCAGACAAAGAAGTAAAAGTCCTCGTGTGCTTTGAGGGCTGAGCTGTATAAACGTGACTTGGCGGAAAAGTTGCATTTCGAATGTGTGATCATATTTGGTATAAGTTGAGGAGGCAACTGCGTGTTGTTGAATCACTTTGGTGACCCTGTAGTCTCATTGCGATTAAGAAGTCACTTCGTAATGCATTTCCAGCATCCTGGAAAGCCGTGTTGCATTTGGTCCTGAAGAGACAGACTATAAAGACTGTATTAGAGTCACGCCCCGTCTACCAGTACAACAGCCCTGCACTCAAAGCAGGGTGTCAGGAAGCCTCTGCTGTCCTTTCATTAAGAGCATCATATCTCACCCAGATGAAATATGCACTAATAAACGTCTCAGCAAGCGGGTTCCCCGCATATGACGACTTTGTTGAGTTGTAAAGTGGCCTGCGTGCTTTCAGAATCCAAATGGGGTTAACTTGGGATGCAGTGAGCGCGTGGCTTGGAAATTGCTGATTAAGAGGATTCGAAATGGGGTCTTTACCTCATTAGTCACTGATAGTACGGCCACATCCTGTGACATTCGCTTGGCCTTTATTAGGTTAATTTAATTGCATTTTTCTATGACTAGAGAGATGCATTTGGCCTCTAATAACAAGTCAGAGTGATGGAGAAAAAAGCAGCACACTTATGTATCCTTGTTATCGCCATTAGTTGGAATTTTGAGCTGTAAGGCTCCAGTGCTTTGTTCACCTGCAGTGGCTGCCATGCCTGTTAGGAAATGTGCTCCTGCAGCGAGAGGGACGATTCAGCGGCGGGAGGGAATCTGTGCTCCCTGCTGTCAGTGCTAGACAGTCCATCCAGGTTATTTTTTTAGCTTCTGCCGTATACAATGAGGCATGAAACCAGTGTGCAGAGATCTATCCATTGAACAGGCCCCTGGGCAGAGAAAGCCACCCCACTCTTGATAAGACACCACTGAGGTGCTAATAAATACTCTGGTGCTGAACACGAGGCAGATGCTGTGGAGCACCACACCTTGTCATGAATTCATATCTCAACAATAACTTTATGGGGGATTCTGCGTGCTTGCGTTGTCCTCAGGTCAACTCCTCCTGCAGAATAGCTGGGATATTACATCTGAAGCACATTTTAATTTGGGTTTCCATGCTGAATATCATAGTACCTGTAACTGTCAGTTAGCACCTGGCACTGTTGCAGAGGAGGCGTCATTCAGACAACAGTGATTTTTAAGCTCTATTGTATTTACAGATTTTTTCTTTTTTTGCATAATAGGATGTCAACACAGAGTGGAAAATTTTAATGGGATTTATTATGCTAAATACTTCAGATAATTACAAGCAGACACATTTTTCTATACAATGAATCAAACAGCAAAATAATAGTGTAATGCAGACAGTGTAATGTAGAAAAAAGCCATTGTTTTAATGCTTTTGTACATTTACCACAACAGAGAAGAGTGAACAGACATTTCCAAATTCAGTTTTGGCCCCATTCATTAAACACGAGCAGAAGAAATTTCAGTGTGCATTGTTCAATCAATAGTTTTATGAACAAAAATGACAGAGAAAGAAAGATTAACACAGATATTTATTCTTTTTATGAATAAGGTCCAGTGGGTCTAATCAAATACAACAAATTGCAAGATAATTCTCATTTTTATTTTCAAAAACATTTTTTTAATATATTTTGCACAAAACATTGCAAGACGATGTTCATTTTTATAATCAAAAGTTGTATTTTAATATATTTTGCAAAAAAAAAAAAAAGACATTTTTTCCACAAAAATGTATAATTTAATATATTTTCTACAAAAACAGCAAAATAACGCCCATTTTTATTATCAAAAAATGATATTCAGTATATTTTGTACAAAAAAATGCAATACTATGCTCATTTTTAATCATCAAAAATTGTATTTTGGTATATTTTGTGTATAGGTTACAATGGAAAAAAAGGCATGGGCGGGCCCAGACTGGATCTGCTGACCTTTGCAATGAATCTGCAGAATTGTGTATATTTAAGCATGGTAAAATTGTGAAACGTGGTCAGTTTAAACATAATAAATTGTATTAAATAGAATAAACAGTACCATGCTTTTACTGAGAACTGAAAACACAATCAAATGATCCAAAATGTTTAAATTACACTCAACACACAAAGAACTTTGTGAATGAGTTCTTCTGCTGCAGATTCTGAGCACAGGTGACCTTTTGACCTGGAAACAAACAAGCAAATTAAGTATTATCTGACAGATTTTAGTACTCCTACTACTATAATACTCCTTCTCCACTCAACAGGTTGCAAAATCAAAGCTTTGCGTGCAAAGACAAATACCTACATCAAGACCCCCGTCCGAGGCGAAGAACCAGTCTTCCTCATCACCGGCCGCAAAGAGGACGTGGCCCTGGCCAGGCGTGAAATCATCTCTGCTGCGGAGCACTTCTCCATGCTGCGGGCCTCCAGGAACAAGTTGGGCGTCTCTTTCAGCGGCTCGCCTCCTGCGCCGCTACCTGGCCAGACCACCATACAGGTGCGGGTGCCCTACCGCGTCGTGGGTTTGGTGGTCGGACCGAAAGGCTCGACTATAAAACGCATCCAGCAGCAAACGTGCACTTACATCGTGACCCCGAGCCGCGACCGTGACCCCGTCTTTGAGATCACCGGCTCCCCCGGGAACGCCGAACGGGCGAGGGAAGAAATCGAGGCGCACATCGCCTTCCGCACGGGTGGCCTGCATGACCACAACAATGAGAACGACTGCTTGGGACCTGACAGCGGCAACGGGGGTCTGGAGAGCCGCTTGCAGCAGGTGTGGGGGCTACAGGGGGCCCCGCGCAAGCCGCTTGCCAGCAGTTACCGCCAGAATTTCTCAGACGCCATGGTCGGAAGTAGCGGAGGAGGAGGAGGAGGAGGAGGAGGAGGAGGAGGAGGAGGTGGGATTTACAGTAAAGGTGACTTTACCAACCATGGCAGTGGGGACAAGCCATGCTCCTACTTCGGATCCGAGGGCACTCAAAGCTGGGGCGATCCCGACTATCCTAAACAGGTGGCTTACTATGCCCAACAGCGCTCCAAAAGCTTTGGAGGCCTGCCTCTTCCTCTGACCAGACTGTCGCCGGGACTGCCTGAACCGTGCGGCACCGGAAACTCCAACGCCATGGGGTCTCCTCACGCCCAGGCCCGCCGTGCCCACAGCGAGCCCACCGCCGTCACCGCTGCGTTCACCGGACGTCTCCCCGTGCCGGATTCTCCGCCTGCCGTGGCTCGGGACTGCATGACCTGTTTTGAGAGCAAAGTGACCGCCGCTCTGGTCCCGTGTGGTCATAACCTCTTCTGCATGGAGTGCGCCATCCGAATTTGTGAGCTAAACCATCCGGAGTGTCCTGTCTGCCACACCCTGGTCACACAGGCCATCCGGATATTCTCTTAAAAAGTTGAGTTTTTGTTTTGCTTTGGGTTTTTTTGTGGTTCGTTTTTACTCTGTAGAATCAGTTCACTTTTAATCTTTTTTTTTATTTGGTCAGTATTCACTTTTTCTTTTTTCTTTTTTTCAGAAAACACAAAACCAAAACAAGCAGATATTTTAAACACACTGCTTGGTTTACTAAAAAAAAAGAGGAAGAAGTATTTTCAGATTTTTCTTTTATATGTACACATATATACATATATATTTTATAAAAGTTTTTTTAAAAATGGAAAGAACGTAGTTCTTAGCATGATGGTTTGTTTTGCTTTATTTTATTTAATTTTTTACTGGTGCTGTTTTTTTCCACATGCTGTGTGTGGACGGTAACAGAAGAAATAATGTGAACATTTTACACTTTTCCTTTGCTGGGGAGGTTTATTACTATATGAAAAAAAAAAATCATTACGAGTTTATTTCCTAAGATTGGAGTATAGTTTTACATCCCAGCATCTTCTGCAAATAAATGAGTATTCTTTTTTATGGCAAAATAGAATCCTAAATCTTTGCACCTTAAAACTGATGTAAAGTGATTGTTGAAAAAACATTACATTTCTAGATGTCTATGCGAAATAGATGGTATAGAAATAGGGGCTGATATATACGACCTGATGGCTTTAAATTCGGATCATGTTCTAAATGACACAATTACCGATGTAGTATCTGCTTTGCAAATCAATATTTGAACGGGTAATTGACGAGTAAAACAGGGAGTTTCTCTTTTGTTTTGTTTAGTTTTGTTTCTGCACCAGTGAGCCTATTATGTGATGTATCTAAAACGGTCTTATTAGATACAATACGAAAAAAAAAGGAAAAAACTATTTGAGCAAACTGATTGGTCAGCTCAGAAAACCTTGGAACACATCCAGCGTTCTGTTTTCAAGAGGACTTTCCCGGGTTCTTTCAGTAACGTTTTTATTCTCTTTACTGCACTCAGTACGTTTATGATCACTTCTTTTCCACATTACTTAGTAAAATGCTGAGCATAAGGCATAAGATGAAGTACAGAAAAAAAAAGCAAAGAGGGCGATTGAGGGGAGGGGGTCTGTAATCTGATCCTGAATAGACCAAATAGACAAAAGCAAGCAAGACTCCGAGCTACAGTACAATGTAAATCACCCGTTCCCGAGGTGCTGCATTTGAGTTGCAAAGCATCTTCTCACTGTCCGTCTGTACTGAGGCAGGTGTTGCATATCGTACTTTAGATTAAGTTTTTTTATTTTCTGAGGGTCGGGCTTGTCGAGGGGGCTCTAATTCTACGAACCACTCATTCGTAATGTAATGACTACAGAGCTCCTCCTTGTGAGTATATTGTTTTGTCGCAGTGGTGGTACAATCCCCGGAGTGCCCCGACATGGCCTGCCCTAGGAGGAGCTGATAATTAGCCATACATCAGAGTCCAGGTGCAAAGCAACTGCTGTAGGAAGGAGGGGTGGCGTACAGTGGCGTGAATGAGGACGGAGATGCCGCGCAGGGGGCTAAACTAGGTGCAGCTGGGGCCCCTCCTGTTGATCGCTTGCTCGCTCCCGTTCTGGTATTCCCATTGGGGAGAAAGGAGGCCTCTTTTGTCCTGCCGTGGGGTGAAAAAAAAAAAATCCAAGAGCTGATTTTATTTCAAAGAGAAAAGCTGGTCGTTCTGGGTAGAGAGTGTGACTAGATAGACTCAAAGCATTTTTCTTCTGAGATTTCTCGTTTAATGTGCACAAGAGGCAGGCCGTCGAAGTTTCCATGGAGTCTTCCTTCATGAGCGGGACATCCTGCCGTGACCCCTTCGAGACAGGCCTGCCAGCGAACAGTCACGAGCAGCCAATCGGAGAACAACCTTGAACTCCACAATGAAATCAGACAATTGTAATTGACAAGAAAGCAGGGGGGGAAACGCCCAATTTGGTGGCTGCTCATGCTGAATCAAATTACACACCCACTGCCTGTCTCATTGGAGGCTAGGGGATTTCGGGATAGGGGATTAGAGTGTTCGGAGGTTGGGAAACTGTCTTTTTTTCCCCCTTTCGCTAGAAGGCCACTACAAAAGAATGGAGCCACTGAAAATGTACTCAGTTTGAAATGGGTCAGTTTTTCCCCCATCGAGCCTCTCTGCGCCATTGCCACATGTGCGCGGTGTTAGAAGATATGCTAGGGTAAGCTTGTGATTGTATTTAACTTACTATAACGATTTACCTTTGAGCCATTAGCATCTTAAATATTAGTTCTGAAAAACTTTTGACTGTTACAGCAGATATACTTAGTTGTTTGCCTCATCTGAATTTACATATTATGGCCGCATTAGCACCTTGTTTTGCTTTTGTTTCTATAAGCGTTAGTGTAATAAGGTACTTTGCTGAAATGAAATATATTTCAAGTCCCTTTAAGTAACTCTCAGATTTGAGATACAAAACTGAAAAGGCTTAACAAATTAAAGCTCTTAAAAGCACCTTATTTTTAAGTAAGCAAACAGCATTTGCAATCAAAAAGCATGTGCATTTCTCGACAGCGAACTCAAATGGCAAATATTATCGTTATTATTGCACTTAGGTTATATTTTGGGTTAGTTGGTTGTATTTGCACGGATAGTGTATTTTGAACAAGTCACTTAGCGGTATTTCTGAACGTCACAGTCTTTAGGAATAGCATCTTAATTTACTTTAAAATGAAGGGACAACAATGCGATGGTATTTTCTTACCTATATTTCTAGTTCTTCAAATCCCCAGCACTGATCAGGGACAGACGCTCGTCCATTGAAGAAATGTATGCTTGTGCATTTCGGTCATTTATATATATGTAAACCAAAACCATTTTAAAAATAGAATTAATTATGCAAACTTTAATAGCTCGAATTTTAGAATCCGATTCAGAACCACAGCTGTCTGTCTATATACCACATTTTGTTCTCCTGCCTCTTTTAAGGTCACTAGGTCAGCGTATGCAGGAAACAGCAATAACTGTCTTAATACTTAATAAAACAAGTTAATCCTTATCCAAAAATGCACTGTTAGAAAAATGCTTCTAAATGGTTGATAACCCTAAGAATTGTTTAAAGCCATGCACATTGTATTTACCCAATTAAAGCCCTTTTTGAGAACAAAACAAAAGCAGTAACGACTTTCCCAATTAGAAAATGCAGCACTTCAAAAGTTTTGTTTCTTAACCAAACATCGCAGCTTCTAATAGAGTGATGATATACTTCAGAGAATGTAGCCTGGATCAATAGAGAAGGTGCTGTGCAAGTATTCAGAGCGAGATATTATTCAATGCAGGCTTTGAAAGGGAGACATTTTAACTGTTAAAGACTTTATACAGCCAGTCACAGCAAAACCTTTTTTGAGTATTATTTATTTGATAGGAATAAGACTATATTTATTGACATTTAGGGAGATATATAATAAAGACTGACTACCATAGGCATATCATTAAATATATTTCACTATATAAGCAATTCTGAAAATATTGTAATAGTCTCTAATAGCCTACTTGCTAGTTTGTAATATTGCGTAAGGCGTCATCCCAATAGAAATGAAAGAAAGCGTGATGTTATTGATGCCCCAAAATCTGAAAGCTCTTCAGAAAATACATAACCAAAAATTAGGGTTATCACAATCAATAGGGGAAAGAATTCATATAGTTTGTACAGCATTTGCTTTGCCTATACTGATGCATACGGTTATGACGATACAAAAAAAATATCTACACACCCTATTAACAGGATTTACTGCATGTAGGAGCAGCTCAGAAGAAATACAAATATATTTAAAAATGCATATCAGAACGGTCTAATCATCATTCAGATCATTTCAACTGGCAAGTTCCTTTACAATTTCAGAATGACCAGGGCACTATTATTATGCCTAATCCAAAATAATAGCTGCCCATGCAAAAAGCCATTCTGATCGAGAAGGGGGAGTGGTCACAATGTACAACTACAGATTCACAATGAAAAGTGGTCCGGTTTGGAGTCGGACAGGTTTAACAAGAATGTGTTGTCTAACGTGAAGCTTAATATTAAGAACCACTGTGAATCGTTTCCGTTTCTTTTTTCCAGTAATTTTGTGGTGTTGTTAAATAGTTGCAGTTCAACAGCTTCTCTTGCTTCTTTTTGGTTGTGCATGCTGGGAAATTATTTTACAGAGCATTATTAACCTTTGAACAGCCTGTGTAGATAAAATATAACAGAGCCACTTGTACTACAGAGATTTTTAGTGAGGACTACAGCTGGTGTTTAATGTAATGCTGTACAATGACACCAGTTTATTTTTTCCAAACATATTTCTCTTACCCAACATAAAGTATCTAATGCACAATTACCAGATAAATGCTCATATGTTTACACGCCCCAAGCAGAGTCTGTTTAGAAGGTGCTTAGCATTTAAAAAAAAAAAAGTATTTTTATTTTTAGTACTGCCCTGAAGATGCCATACACAAAATAATTTATTCCGTTCAGAAGTTCGCATACCTTTAGTTCGTAACACTGTTTTTTTTTTTTTTTCAAGCGTCAATGATTGTTTGCAGCTTTTTGTGAAAGCTGCATGAGTCCCTCGATTGTCCCGAGTGTCAGAGCTGGAGAGCAACATCGTATAGGCTCTGTGGGGAAGAACTCAAATGTGCAGAGCATGCTGGGAAACCAAAGAACTTAGAGGATGTTTGTTAAGAACAGTGGGCTGCTTCAGCACACAGGACAAACCAGAGACTCAAAACTATCACATAAGATACAAACAGTCATTGATGCTCGAGGAGGAAATATGAATTTAAACAAGGGCATGTGAACAATTTTGTCTTGTGGAATATTAAGACGAGACACTCCAGGTGAATAGGATAAAAAAAAAAATTAACTAATAGAAATCACCATATTTCTCCAGTTGATAGATTACATTTTGTTTTTTTTCAAGTTTTTGGAAATGTTATGTTTAAATATGCAAATGAGGCATTATCCTATCAAATATACACAAATTTGCAAACATTTCCAGAACTAAGATCCAGATTAAAAAGAGTTTTTACAGAGGGGATTTTGAATATCTCTTTTTTTTTTTAAATCAATCCGTAAGTCAAAAGAAAATGTCAAAAAACCTTGTTAATTTTCACCATCTTTTTAGGAAAAAACTTATAAAACAAGGTAAATGATATATTAACAAACCCATCTGTAGTACAGCTCAGAATACAGATAGGAATAAAACTGTAACGTTTGGTGTATGTAAGTGCTACTGAAGTACAGGAGAAATCTACAGATGCAAATAGATAAAGTGCAACACAATAAAAACTTAAATGTGTATTTTGCACATTTTCTTTCCATTAGTCTGAAACTACACATTACGTAAGGCCTAAAATCTCAAAATTGACCAGTGCATGTTTTCGTCTGAAGTGTCTCGCCTCATTTCAAGTAACTGCGTAAGGGATGTGCTAAAAATAAAATAAAATGCAACTGAAAAATTCTTCGAGGGGTTTGCGAACTTTTGAGCTGAACTGTACCTTGCATTCTCATAACGGATATATTTGCATTTTTAGTCTTGATATTAATGAGGTTTTTATGCGCCCGATTTGGCGAACAGTATATACCCTTATATGTTCTGACATAGCAGATAGCGAAGCTGTAGGTATTTATCTATAACCGCTGCAGCGTCCATTCCATAGAATCACCAGAGAACATATACGTGATGCACTTAAGCAATTATAATGCCTTTCAGTATAGTACAAAGGGCAAATAATGTATTTGAATGTAAAAATGGCCACCCAACCAATGTCTAATTTTGCCTTTTGTTTCTTTATCAAAAGTGAGCTTTAAGTTGAATTTCATGGCTAGAGAAATACCACCATATCTGTTTAGGTTCTTCCTCACAGCATTTATACAAAGCAACTTAAAAGGGAACTTAAAATGTCTTATAACTGTTTCGTAAGATTCTATTTTGCTAACATGCATTATTATTTCATAGAGGAAGAGGTCAGTATCTGGATGTTATTTATGAATATCTTTAATGAAGCAAACATATTTATAAGTAACTTCAAGACGTTTTGTTTTTTAATTAATAAATTAAAAGTTAATATATTTCTAAAACGCATGAAGTTGATTTCTACTAAAATGATTAAAACTATAGAATTTTTATTTATGAAAGTTAGAAAAATCCACACTTCTGACAGCATAAAAACAAGTGGGGTGGGGTTTCAAAGGCTTATATTTTAAAACGTCAGATACGTAACGTGTGCATTAACAATGGGATAACGGCAGAAATATTTTATAGCATTCGGGGGTATTTTAGTCACTTCAACTTTGTGCCTCAATACCGCATTTTTGCATACTAGAAGCGCTCAGAAGTGTTGTGTACTCGTCCTTTAACACCTCATAGCTGAGTGAATAAAGGGTCCCTTCCTTTTTTTTAATATATATATATTAAATTGTTTTGGTTTTAAATGCAATTGTTATGAAGCGATAACAGGCTGAAGTATAACAGGGTGAAACTGAAAAATGATTGTGCATAGTACACGCATACAGTAGTAATAATTCAAGCAAAAATCAACTACATGTAACGTCGTTCCGATTTCCAATCGTTTAAAAAATATGCATGACAAAACTTAAAAAAAAAAAAAAACACTTTTTCCACAAATCAGATGTTCCGTTATCATATTTGTTTACAGATATGTGAACAGAATGCAGATTTCGAGCACATTCACAGTAATACCGTTATTTGCATGTAACTTCTATCAACCTGTTTTGTCACATACAAAATGAGGCTTATGTACAAACTGCACTCAAGGGCTGATGACTGCGTTTCATTATTACCGAGAGTGTCTCAAACATGTCAAAGCGGTGAACTATTGTTTACAAGATTACACGCGGAAGCATAGTCTCAGTACTTCATGGTGAACATGCATCTCGACTTTGTTTTGGCTCTGTGGTGGCAATGATAGTTGTGTAGTGGTTTCAATTTCAGTCAGACAGGAACATGGGGTGGGGGGGGTTTAGGACGGTCACTGACGTGACCTTGCTTGGGATGAGTTACTCCGGTCCGACAGTCTGTATTTGGTAGCTTCCAGCACAGTAGAAGTGTTTCATACAGCTCTCATAGTGGTCTTAGTGCATTAGTTTGGTCAAGCATCTCCTGGTACTAGTGTTCAATTTATTGTTGATAAACGAGGGGTTTGCCATATCATAGACGAGGCTAGCCGATACTCCACGAGTCGTTTTGACTTCATAATTCAGTATCGTGTCTACACGGGGCACGCAAACTGCAGGTTTTTTCCTTAGAACATGTTCTTTGTGACTTTCATTTTTGATATTTGATCAATGTATCTATGCCATACTAGTTTTGATTTTTTGGTTATTTTCGAGAAATTGTATTGTAAATGTTTCTAATAAAACAAACTGAATAATCTGTCACTGCTACCCTGAATTCTGTTGCTTGCACACCTGATGATTTGAAACAAGCTTATTTTATTCATATATGTCATTAAAATACACAGAAAATTCCACAAATTTAAAAAAAAAAAAAAAAGATAAAAATCACCAAAAAGTTTAAAAACAAACGTGTTCACGGGTTGCCACGGTCACGGAAGTATCAGGGAATTTTAAAATCGCCTGGAAAGTCATGGAAAGTAATAACATTTCAAAAAGCTCATAAATATTTCATCAACTAGAAATTGCTCTTTGTGAGTGCAATCTCTATACGATGAATTTTCCTTATCCGGTATTCAGGAACGACTGGAAAGGTCATGCGGAAGTCACTGGTCAAAAGATGTGGGAACCCTGTAAAATACACAAGTTTCCAAGCGTCTACGTAAAATCTATTCACCCAAGTTTAAAACCCCAACAGCTGATAACCATTCATGATCACTGAAAACGTATAAACGTATTTGCAGTATTCAGAGTCTTTGTTCAGGAGACCCACTGGGAAAAGAACAGGCACGATGACAGAATCTTCCCAAAGCAGTAATTATCAACGACTCCAGCTAAACGGCTGATATTCAGCATAACAGATTGATGGCATTAGCATAAATCTAACAGGCAAGGCATTTAGGGAAGCACCTCATGTCTTTAAACAAATGACAAGACATAAAGCCGAAAACACGACCCCAGCTGTCCCATCCTGAGGCGAGGAGGATCTGAACGCCACAGAACACATATGCAAAGATGAAACCGCACCAAAAGCCATAGAAGACAGAAAACCCAGGACTGTGAGTGAGATCTCGAGAGACCTGCTGCTCTTCGGGTTACATGTAGCAGATAACAAGGGTGGCCAGCGAGGAATTCACTTCCAGTAAGAAAACCTCAGCAGTACATCACAAGCCATCAGTTCCCCTGCCTTGCAATATAATATGGTCAATGTACCCAATCATAGAAGCTCCTCTTAGAGAACTGCATCCCACCTGACGCTCAGTTTAAAAGCAGAAAAAAAGCTATTAGTCTAAGACAACACCCAGAAACCAGCTAAAGCAAAACTAATCATGCACATTTCCAACATAATAAAGTCATAAAACAGAAAAAAACCTCTGACCCGCATCTGTACTCTGAGTAGGGATGGGAATCGTAGGGATTTAAAGAAATAGTTCACACAAAATCAAAAATTGTGTCCTAATTTGAGAGAAATATATGATAATATAATAGGATGAGCTATCTCTTTATGATTCTGGTACCATAATTCATTTTTAGTAATTTAAAGTAAAAATTAAAGAATAGAGAACGTTTGGAACATGGAACAAATCATAAATTAATATAATAATAATAAATTATCATATAATTTTTAGGGGAGAAAAAGCACCACACAAGTGACATGTATACCATAAACGGTGTGTTTTCATACTTTTAAATGTTTGGAAACAAAAACAGTATGCCTGAAAGTTCAATTCAAAAATTTTAATGCACAGCTAAGAGTAAATAAGATGCATCATCATGACAACAAAAACGTTAAAGCAGCTCTATGTTGTATATTTTATTATGCATAAAATAGCATAGACTTAGAATGCATAAGTTCAAGAACCGTTAACCGGATCAAGTGTCATAAAAATAATCAGATAATTTAAGAACTAGCCAACGATTCCCAACCCTAAATCTGAATATACCATACTCTTCTTAAACACTACAGCACGTACAGCCATTAACTTAACCTATTAACATTACTCTGATCCACAGAAAACACTCCCAGCGCTTGTACAAATGAGTGCCATGACTGGAAGGAGAAACCCTTGAGAAATTCCGATCAATAATCTAGTGATGGATAAAAGCATGACAAAAAAAGAAAGCAAAAACACCACAGAATAACAAGATCATATTTGCATTCAATAAATACAAGAGATGTCGTTACAGTGTATGAATTGAGCAAACAAGCAGCTATGATGACCACAGTTTGAATTTCTCAGGTCTTGAGATGCATGGAAAAGATGTCAGACTACTTCTGCGCTGGCACACTAAAGCAAAAAAAATAAATGATTTCACAAGGGAATCCCCATTGTGATCAGAAACCATTCAAGAGTTACTTAACAGAAGCATTACGCATTCAAAGCACTTTTTCTCGTTCTTCAGCCCATTGTTCGTAAGCAGACTGTCTGTGGCAAAAAGTGCAGGAATAAAATAAAAAAAAGCAGCCACGTCTGAGCGTCCCAGCTAACTGCTCATTTCTAATTAGTCTGAAACAAGAAGCATGGCCTTTCAGTTCTGAGAAAATCCTTGATCCATTCAATTTCAACATCTCTTGTTCTCCAATTTTGAAGATTATTACTCACTTATTCTGGGCATAACTAAGTAAGTCCGTTACATATGTTAAGCACATCACGTGCAGGGAATACAACGGTCATGGTCAACCTTGCAGCCCAGCCCAACAAAGTTGCCGATTTTCCCCGGATCCCAAGGTGGCGCTGCGGCAGCTCAGTTATTCTGACAGCAGGCGCCCTGCTTCCTCGAATTCTGTGTGGGCTGCACGGTAATGGGAACCACTTTGGAGCTGGGGGAGAAGCCATCATCACCACGCCCTGACATCTGCCTCTGGGACACGATACGGTAGATTTCTGTGTGAGAGAGAGGCAGGATTCAGAGAACGGCATGATGGAGGGTTGCCTGATAAACTTGACCTTTCAGGTGTGTTACTGACAGTGTAACAACTTCAGCTACAGTTCATTATGACGCATAGAAATGAACAGTGTAACACGGTGTGGCTGAAGAGAGGTATTTCCCAGGCCAAACAAAAACAGAAAAACTGCAAAAAAGTTATCCACTGTTTCTGCGTGGCAAACTTTCAAAGTTTGACCTCAAAACAGTTTCATTCATTCACAGGAAAAGCAGAGGATATCTGTGGCGTGGAGTTTGACGCCATCTAGAGGTAATACTTAACATACAAAAGCACCCTGGAATCTCACAAAAACTGTCAAGAAATGTCGTATGTAAAATAGATATATTTTTTCCTTTTAGAAAAGAATAGAAAAGTAGTATCCTGTTTTTTAGGTCACTTTTAATTAAGCAGATTTTCTCAACCCCAAACTCTCATTACTGCAATCTGACAAAATAATGATATTATTTAAACTGTAAATGGCATTTGTAAAGTAATTGTGTTTATTATGCTTTATTTTAAAATAAAAACCATTCTGTGTGATTTTTTTTACTGTATTACAAAAAGTGAGAATTGGCTTTTTCATATTACTGTTTTTTCAAATATTTAAAAGAATAGCTCAAACCAAAAAAAAATCTGTCATAATTTGCATGATTTGAGTAAATTATATGATAATTTTGATTTTTGGATGAACTATTTCTTTATGATTCTGGTTCCTTAATTTCTTTTTTATTAGCAATTACTATATTCAATTCTTTACACTTACAAGTCTGTTCTGAAATTAGTAATAAATCATAAATTAATAATATATAACAACAACAATAATAATAATAATAATAATAATAATTTTGTTTTGTTTTTGTAAAGCATCTAATTTCAATCAATTATATCCCAAACGGTGCATTTCAACTTTTTAACAGTGGGAAACAAATCACGTGCCTGAACGTTTTTTGCTGATGCATATACTGTACATTTTATGCATATTTTATTATGCATAAAAGAGCATAGATTTAAAATGCAGAAGTTGAGCAGAACTGAATGTCAGAAACATCCAGTTAATAACAATCAAGATCACATTTCTCTCTAAAATTAAAAATTCACAATGTTTGAAAATGTTTTTTATATACTAAATTAATATACTAAATTATGCATAAACACTTTGCTATTTAAATACTATTCTTGTCATTACAGTAATGAGAATGAGAATGTTCTTAATAAAAAATGACTGGTACATGTTCTTCACAGTTTTCATGAGATTCACCTCCAAAAGCTTTGTGATATTCACCCTTCTAAATGATTTGCTCAGGACTGACCTGTAAGAATGGTCTGAAAGGCTAGTTCAACATTAGAGGAGTCCAGCGCTGAGGTCTCCAGGAAAGAAAGTCCATGCTTCTCTGTAAAACACACACACGCACACACACACACTCAATTCAACATATTATCTGACATCTCCTAAACACAGAAAAATATAAAAGACATTTTAAATATATCTAGCTTCCCAAATACATTTATCATAAACAAAAATGGTATAAATATTTAGAACAGAGCAGCGAGCAAACACTATTTTTGAGACAAGGAAGTAGCATGCAATATAAACAAAAATCATTACTGCATTCAGTACTCAAGATAACTAAGAAAAAGGTTAAGAGCAGGTATCACAAAAAGAGTACAGTGCCAGAAATGCCAAATTCATGTTGTATCAAACGCAACATATATCTTGAATGCACTGTAATTCACTTAGGATTAAAGTATTTGCCAAATGTGTAAATGGAAAGTAAACATAACAGCATCATGGTATGAAGCTACATTTGCCAATTACCATCCTAACACAACAATGGAGATAGCAAAATATGTGGAGAGCATTGTGACTTTATTGTTAATGGAATGCATTACACATAAATGAATAATGCTAAATCAACACTGCCTAAAATAGTTTACATGATGTCACACCATTTATTAACAGTACTGCTTCAAAAGGTTACAATGAAGCTTTCAACTTCTCAGAGCCCACAGAAATGAATATACAAACATATTAATTCCTGACCATGTGACTAAAAATCTGAGACATTTAAATTGACCAATCAGCAACAAGACCTGTAATGTATAACCACCTCAGCCAACAGGCCTTGAACACATCCAGCACCTCTGTGACCGTTCAAGGTATTTCAAATGACCTTTGGGGGTTTAACAATTATTTAGTTAACTCTTAACCTTACAAGCTGTCTTCACAAAAGCGGCATATTTGGTCTTATTTTTACAGTGAAATATATATTTCATTACTATGTTCTGATTCCTTTATATAAATCTGGGTAAATTATATGAACAGGTCTAGTGTTTTAGGTGTCCTTCTATACATTTGATTTGCCAGGAAAACATCACTTACAGAAACTGTAATTACAGTTCAAACTAGCTAATAAAGTCCTCAACACTAACCTGCAAATGCTTTGGCTTCATCCATAGGAACGGCCCTCAGATGGCGCAGGTCACTTTTGTTCCCTACTAACATGATGACAATATTGCTGTCAGCATGATCCTGCAGCTCTTTCAGCCAGCGCTCGGCGTTCTCATAGGTCAGATGCTTGGCAATGTCATACACCAGCAGGGCTCCTACGGCACCTCTGTAATACCTGTGAACACACACACAGACCTTTGAAAGACGCATTCATTATTCAGAAACTACAAGACACACAAATAACACATTTATTCCACAAGTATTTGGCAGGTTATGTGAAATAAAACAGCTGTTATTAAAGTCTTTATCTTATCTGAGGGTACATAATTAGGGGCCAAACGGTGTTGTTTTCATACTACTCAAATACTTCCCACTTCACAGGAATCTACGTCCTCCCATTGTAATATGCAGTAAAAAAGTGAGCAAAAATGATACGAAATTAGGCACAATTATCCTCATTTTTTAACATAAGAGCTGGCACTGCCATTTTTAACTTGAATGTGCGAGGTTTCCATGTCAGTGTCTTCCAGTTATTTTAACTATGCAAATTCTAAAAAATCTATATTATTTTAATCATCTTAATCATATGATATTTAATCATAAAAGCAAATGGTTTTAAAATTTACTGCACTTTGTTATTCTTCTAGTTACCTCATGCATTTGAGCTTTCATGCTTATTAATTATTATTTTAATAAAACACAATATTTAATACTTTTTACACGTTTCTAGTCAAGGACAGAGTGCAAGCATTTGCATCCAACATATTTCTGTATTTTTAGCTAAGCAGAATCATGAATATTTCTATTCTGGTTAATAATAAACAGTACTTTTTGTTAACTGGTTATATGTCAGAAGAAATAAAAATTTTTTTAAAAAAACTATTCTAACTCTAATTTGGCTTTGTCTAAAGTATTGTGAGAGTATTGTATTGTTTAAGATCATTACCGTCTATCGAATCATGACAAGAGTGTTTTTTCACATGCCTAATATATATATGTTTTTAACCGACAGGCCTAGAAATGAAATTATTTTGTTTAAAATGAGAATTAATTAAAATTATTCTGATTATATTTTTTTTCCAAGCACATTTTACCAATTCCAAACCACATCAGTCTTAATAACTGTACCTGTAAAAGAGAACCTGAATCTGAATATAAGGCAGTATAAGTTTTACTTTCAGCTCAAAAACTATAAATCAGTTATAAATGACTATATACAAAATTAAAAGCAGTTATTAAGACTGATTGATTGGTTTGAAATTGGTCAAATATGCTTGGAAAAAAAACAATATGATCAGAGTATTGACTTGCCTAATAATTATGCATGCACTGTTGTTTTATATTTATTTTATTAAATTCAATTTTTATTTTATAATTATATTTTATTTATTACATTTTCAAAAAAATTGGTGCACAAAACAAATGGGCTTTTTTAATTAGTTGATGTCTTATTAGAGTCTTTGAAAACACATACGCTGATGTGATGGCCCTGTATCTCTCCTGTCCAGCCGTATCCCAGATCTGGGCCTTGACGGTCTTGCCCTCCACATTGATGCTGCGTGTGGCAAACTCCACCCCGATGGTGCTCTTGCTCTCCAGGTTGAACTCATTGCGGGTGAAGCGAGAGAGCAGGTTACTCTTGCCCACACCCGAGTCGCCGATCAGAACCACTGCGGATGAAGAGGACACGGGTGCGTGAGATCAACCGGCTCTACTTTATGGTGCTTTTAAACGCTATTGTGTTTGCTAATGTCCCTGGAGACACACATGACACTGTGAGAGCGCTTTCAAGCAGATTCCATTTGGAACCGGCCTCCCTTCACCGCACAACAGCAATTAGATTTGAATATTTCACACACAAAGGGTGTGTTTTCACAAAGCTTTTGACAATGAATAAAAAAGGGCACGACTGAAGAGCAACTCCCTTTTTCACCCACACAGGTAGACTTACGAAATACTGGGAACGTCTGTGTCTCCCGCTGACAGAGTCAAAAATGGAACAGATATTACAGAGAAATTATATTTACAGTTACACTACCATTCAGGTAGTTTAGGGTCAGTAAGACTTTTATAAGAAATTAATACTCTTATTCAGCAAGGATGCATGCAGTTGATCAAAATGACAGTAAAGACATTTCAAATAATGCTGTTCATTTGAACTTTCTATTCATAAGGATCCTGAAAAAATGTATCACATTCTTCACCAAAAATATTAATCAGCAAAACCTTTTAATATTGCTAATAATAATAAAGATTTTTGATCAGCAAATCAGGATATTAGAATGATTTCTGAAGAATCGTGTCATATTAAAGACTGAAGTAATGGCTGCTGAAAATTCAGTTTTGCATCATAGGAATAAATTACATTTAAAATATTATATTCAAAAAGAAAGTTATTTTAAAATTGTAATATTTCACAATATTACTGTTTTTACTGAAGAGCAGAAAGAGACTTAATCTTACAGTAGTGTGTGAATTGTTTTTAATCTTTTTTTTTTTTTATGAAATCAGTGCAGCCTAGGTGGGCATACTGTACAAGATAAGAGGAACAGTTTTATGCAAAATACTAAAAGATGCTTCAAGGGCATCAAATCTCATTTATTTTGATTTTTTAAATGTGAACGTGAATAAGATTTCAAAGCTTTTGTGGAGGGAAAGATTATTAGTTAATGACTTAAATTCCAGTCTATTCATCACACAAAGATGTTGTGTGACTTCAGAAGAACACTTGGAACACAACATGAAGGTGATTAAACAATTACAATTAAAAATTTTATTCAAACTAAACCTGAAATAAATTGGGTTAATGTTGCCAACTCGTCAACATGAAAGAATGAAATCTATAACAGATGCCTCAGCTACAATTATCCAAGTCACACAGGAATGCACTTTGACAAAGACGTCTGCTGGTTTTAAAGCTGGTGGACAGACATGTTTAAAGAGCAGAGCGGTGATTGAACAGCACCGATTGATTCATGGTCAAACGGCGAAAGGTCCACGGACAGCTTAAACACATAGAGGTCAAAGGGCAGAACTTTGATGGAAGTGTCAAATTCATGGACATAACCACCGCAGACATCAAACAGGTCAGATTAGTAAAAATAATATCATTAGTATTGGCTTTAGTAGTCAATTACTAAAGGAAATTCTCAAACTTTTACATTTGATCTCCTTCAATCTTGTATAATTGGTTATATATCAAAATAGAACATAAACAATCTTCTGAATCAAATGAGATTTGATTCATTAGATCAAAGGAGAGTTTTTAAAACCTCCTGAATGCAAACCCATCCTGATTTATACAGGTCTTACCGGTTTAACTGTGCTTACTGTCAGTTTCCATGTGACAAGTGCATTAAATGTCCAAATTGTTTGTTTACACATCGTAAGTTCAAATGTATGATCTATATGAGAATTATACAATAAAACAAGACAGTCATGTTGTGCATTATATAATCAAGCAAAAAAAATAAAAAAATAGCACCTATAAATTATTAAAATGACAATTTCTCTGTTTTCTAGCCCTGCTTATGCATTCGCCCTGCTGGAAGATCCATATTAAGACGGTAGCTGTGTTTTGGAGCATGACACCAGCTTCTGTCTGACCTAAGATGATCATCAGCTGCTTGACCCAAAAACCAGCTTCTCCGGCCTCGGACGGTGTGAACAGCTGGTTTTTGCTGGTCTAGCAGCGACTGACCAACTTGGACATGCTTGAAACAGTTGCAAATCCCGGCTTGGATATGCTAATCTGTGTTTTGGGACAGAAAAAGAAAGCATCCTATGTGCCAAAGGAGACGAGCAGCAGATGAAGACGACATGCAGGAGCTGAAAGAGCAGTAAGTAACTTAACGTGGTGCTCACCTTTAAAGAGATAGTCATACTCGTCCTCTCTACCCGTCATGGCTTTAATCTTCTTACCGGCTTAATAACAAGTCCGTGTTTTCAGATATAAAGACGTTATGCTCTTCTGGAGAACCACGAGGTGCTGTTATATTTACTACGAAGTCACAGAAACTTTGTTTATGAGACGCATCAGTTGATCACGAGCGCTTCATGCGTTGAAGACTCTCAGAATCCAAAAATAAAAATATACAATATATTTCCTTCTGTCGACGGGTATAGATAAAGTAATCGTTAAGAAAACAGGTCTCGAATTAACCAAAATTATAGCTAATCAACTCTGAAACGATGTTGCTGGGCTACGTCGACCAAGTTTCGCCCTGCTGTCTCATCTTAAGACAAACACTTGCGTCATCTGCTGAGATGTAGCCCCGCCTTTCCGATGATCTTATTGGCCAACTGTCCTGTCTATCACACGCGTCAACCTCTGTAACCCAATGAAGTGTTTGACGGGGCTTCCGTACAGGTGTGTAGTCACAGGTGTGTATTTGTAGTTGTCAGGCAATATAAACAGAGAGTATAATGATATAAAAATATAATCAACATACGTCTTTGAATAAAAATATAAGCTATAATAAAACACGAGGTAGCTGGTCAATATTTTAGAAAAAATAGCGTAAAGGAAAGCACGGGGTCACAGGTGTGTTTCAGGTGAGCTCTTCCACATTCCACAGCGTGACTTCACTCATGCTTTACAGAGGATGATGGGACCTGAAAATGCCACGTAGGAGGCAATGAGGAGGCAGGGCTGTGCACCATTCAGTGACTGAACTGAAAATGCCTTTAAATCCCATTTTAATTGCTGAACTTAAAATTAAATTGCATAGATGTATCATTTTAATTTTTTATGGAATTTTTATGAATTACCCATATCAGATGATTAGTAATCAGTCTATAAAAATGAAATATCACTTCAATATAAATTTAATTTAATATATATTTTCAAAAACATTTAAAAAATAAGAACTTTTGACTAGTAGTACATATAGTAGTACATATAAGAAGTCTCTTATGCTCACCAAGGCTGCAGTTATTTGATTAAAATGAACAGAAATAGTAATAGAAATAATAATATAATAATATTTCACAATATTACAATTTTTATGATAATTTTAATCAAATAAATGCAGCCTTGGTGAGCATAAGAGACATCTTTTAGAATTCTGATTAAGAATTTTTAATATTTAGGGGTGTATTTCACAATTAATATAAACAATCATAATTAATCCAACATTTATGATTACAAAGAGCCATTTCTAATTCACACTGGTCAAATCAATTCAACATTCCAAGTAATAAATTGAAAGCTAATCCTTAAATTCATATTTATTATTCTGTTTATATTGAATAATGATGATTCATAAATGTCCATAAATGTTTTGTTGTTGTTAGACATTTTGCAAACTGCACTTGAGACTCATTGTGAAAAAACAATTCCGACATTTTTCATACACAGTTCTGTTTTACTTCTTATTGGAAAATGACATGCTCATATATTTTCTTTATATCGTGTTAACAGCAGCAACTGATAATACCTGCAGCATCAGCATTCATTTATTAAGATACAAATCAACACTTTGCTTATAAATGCTTTATATATAGATTTTAATAGCACATAATATTAAATTACTGCCGATTAGTCTTAAATGATAAAAAATAAGTTTCCTTACCATATGTGTTTTTTTTTTAATTATCTTCATTAGGCGTGTTGAATAAATCAAATTAAAATCTAAACTGTGGATGAACATGTAAATCGAAAAATATGTTCTTTACTCCTCTAATTAAAGTGATTTAAAGTTATTTTTAAGCATTTATTGATCTTAACTTGAGTAAGATGAAGAGCTTGTTGTATTCCTCATTTGTTAAAAGAAAAAAGTTTGGCATGACATTTCATAAATAATACAAACAAAAATCTCCTACTGAGACGGAACATTTAAGGAAAACACATTAAAATGAATTAAAATTGGCATTAATCCTTGTCAAACCTAACAAACATTAAAATACCTTTTACTTTTTAAATAATATTTAACAATACAAATATGGCTATGTCAGTCAATGAAATAGATTTCCTTTTTTTTTTTTTTAATCATACTCGTTCTTAATGATAGCTCTACTGTACAAGCTGAATTCACAACTCCTTAAGGACCCTCATAAAGTCCTTCTACCCCGACTGTTCTTTCACAGGCTCTTACAGCAGGCCTTCTTTTCCTCCTGTGCGTCATCTGCTCCAGCTTTAGGCTGAGATAATGTCACAGCATTGATAGAGCCTCGGGTCACTTCTTTGCTGCTCACCTTTTTATGGATTTCTGAAAGAAAGAGATTAAATAATGACAGAATGATTACGATAATGAAGCCAAGTGCTTACACTATTTCAAGCCTGACTGAAGAGGAGAAACCCAGAGGGCAAGGAACACATGTAAAGTACATGTAAATACAGTGTGATGTGTTCAGAATAAACAGTAGCTACCTGTAAGCACGGTGTTGAATGCTGCCTCAACGTTTATTGACTCCAAAGCAGAGGTTTCCATAAACAGAAGACCATTCTTTTCTATAAAAAAAAGAATGATAATATGAATATTAAGATGAACTTTGATTTTGCTAAATGATATATAATATATACTATGTACACTCTAAGAGAAGTCTATAAAAATACTGCCCAATGCACTATGAAGGAACATTCTGTTCTGATTTTTTTAAGGTGTTTAGCCCATCATTTGAATTATGCTTTGCATTGTGTAGTGTTTCAGTGTTTAAGGAAATGTCTGTAAATTTAACAGAAAATGTCATTTTATGCAAGGACGTTTTCTACAGATTTTTTTTCTTACAGTGCAGTTTCACTGTTTTTAAAAAAAATAGACTGGATAATAAACTGGAAATGTAAAATGTACATTCATTTACATTTCTGTTAACTCTAAAACACAATGAAATGCACTGCAAAATTCAAAATACAGATAAAACACCTTTAAAGTTCCCTCATATTAATACAGTACATTGTGCCTGATTTACAGTACATTTTTACTGATTTTCATTAGAGTGAATGTATTTTTTTTTCTTTTCATGACTGGACCTTTATATGGGTTTATAGTGGCTTATTTTACTGTCAGGAGTAGAATATAATATAAAAAATATAATGTAAATGAACATAAAATAGAATATAAAAAACATTGTAATGTCAAACATAAATTTACTATCAAAAATTGTGGTAATTAAATCAAATTATAAAACTAACAATTTAGTTAATCTTTTAAAATGTAGTCAAACAAACATTTAGTAATTCCTTTCATTTTTAATAAATAAAATATTTATTTTTAATTAAAATATGGATGATGCATTTTTATTTTCCTTAAAAATAATATTTAATAAATGTTATTATTAATATTATCAGTATTGGTATTATTACTACAACTACTTTAAGAAGTACATTCTACTGTGCAATAGTAATATAAATAATTTTATAATTTCTTCAAGTTAGAAAGAACATATATTGTTGTAGTGGAAAACCTTTGAGTTTCTGTGTTTTAATAAATTGTATTATCATTATTATTATTATTATTATTATTGATGTTGTTGTTGTTGTCATTATTATTACTTGGAGAAGTACATGCTACTGTGCAATAGTAATACATTTCTGTTATAATTTCTTCAAGTTAGGCCGAACTTTTATTTTGAAGGGTTGCCGTGAAGCCTTTTGAGTTTCTGTGTAAATTTTGTGTAAACTGGTATAATATAATAAGCTGTCTTCAGTAATGACCTGCAAAGTCCTTCGCTTCCTCTGTTGGAACGGATCGTACTGCTGACAGGTCTGTTTTGTTGCCCACAAGCATCACTACGATATGCGGATCTGCGTGATCGTAGAGTTCCTTCAACCAGCGCTCAGCACTTTCATATGTCAGGTGCTTTGAAATGTCATAGACTAGTAAAGCTCCAACCGCTCCTCGATAATATCTGAGATACAGGAACACAGATCAGATCAAATCAGATGACTCAGTTTACTTCCTTTTTTGTGTGAACAGAACAGTCATAAAACATGTCATAAGCAAGATTACATAATGAAGATGGTTTAGAACAACAGGTGAGAAATGAATTGTATAGCAATGGGTGGTGAAACATGATGTGTAACATTTTTCTCAATTTGCAAAAGAGTAGATGAATGACAATTTACATACAGTCAATAATCTATTTGCATACAGACATATTCAGAGTATGAGTGAACTACTTAAAGTGACAGTTCACCTAAAATTCTGTTATTGTGTAAAATTAGGTTCAATTAAAATAAATGTCATCATCTCCTCACCAGACTGCTCTGTTCTATACAACTGAAGTGGATGGAGGCCATGATTTTTTTTTCTTTTTAAAATAAATTAATATTTATTATTAGTAAAGACTTTTACATTGTTACAAAACATTTCTACATTTTGTATTTTTGAACACTCTAAAAGACTACTGAAAAAAAATTGTATCCCGGTTTCATTCATGAGAAGAACAATGAATGTTTCTTGAGAAGCAAATCAGCATATTAGATTGATTTCTGAAGGATCGTGTGACACTGAAGACTGGAGTAATGATGCTGAAAATTAATCTTTGCATCACAGGAATAAATTCAATTTTACAATATATTCAAATAGAAAAAATAGAAAAAGTTATTTTAATTTGCAATAATATTACTGTTTTTGCTGTATTTGTAATTAAATAAATGCAGCCTTGGTGAGCAGAAGAGACTTTTTTCAAAATCATAAAAAAAAAAAATCATACCTACCCAAAAAGTAGTGTATATAATGTAAGAAAGAAATGAAAATAATTAACTACAGTAACATTTATAATTTATTTTATTTTTATTTGAGCTCACAGCTATGGTCACCATTCCCTTTTATAAAATAAAAGTGTTTTATGTTCCACAGAAACAAGAAAAACACAACATGATACCGAGTAATTTTCATAATTGTCATTTTTGGGGAACTATGGGTGTATTTGCTTGTTTAACACCACCATTTGTCAGGTACTTCAGTGTTATTTATATCATGTTAAACTCACGCAGAAGTGATGGCCCGGTACCGCTCCAGTCCGGCAGTGTCCCAGATCTGAGCTTTGATGGTGAGGCCATTTAGCTGCACAGTTCTTGTACTGAACTCCACTCCGATGGTCGTCCGGCTGTCATGAGTAAACTCATTCTTGGTGAACCGTGACAGCAAGTTGCTCTTGCCAACGCCAGATTCTCCAATAAGAACCACTGCAACAAAACATGGAAGTGCATATGAGACTGGAAAAGTGATCAAACAAGTCTGGGAACAGCAACCATGAATATCCCGGCCCTGTGATGAAGGGGGCCCAAAAGCGTTACACATTTGTGACAGATCCCATGATTTTTTTGCAGCACTACTGCTTGGTGTATTAAGCAACATTCACTTGTGTAAAATCTATGATTCGTTGTGGATTAAAATACCAGCCACTCACAAACTTCTTACAATGTCATGTTTGTTGACTTGGACTTTTGTGGCAAGTAACTCTTAGACAACAATTGCAACATTAAGAGGCAAAACATGTACTATACAATCACAAATCTGCATCTTTATTATGAAATTGTTCAGGCTTGTTGTTCATTTCAACATGAGACAGAAGCAGGTCTGATCCTCATATTCTTGTCAAAACAAACCAACACTGGATGAACAGTACGTCCCAGTATAGCACTCCTTATGAAAATCCAGTTAATTGCAGGTGTAAACAAGAATGACTCAAACATGTCAGGAGTAAAATCCACACTCCACCCATTATGACATTTCTGGGATTGGAGTTAATTTATCATATTTTGTCAGGAGATAGGGCAATTATAGACATAAAAAGGAAAAACAGTCTTAGAAAACAAGAAACATACAAGGTTTAAGTTTGCTATAGAAGCCTATAAGAAATATTAAAAGAATAGTTCACCCAAAAATGAATTTGCAGAAAAGGTACTCAAGCTATGCAAGATGTAGATGAGTTTGTTTCCTCATCACAACAAATTTGGAGAAATTTTAGCATTAGATCACTTGCTCACCAGTGGATGCTCTGCAGTGAATGGGTGCCGTCAGAATGAGAGTCCAAACAGCTGATAAAACATTACAATAATCCACATATTTCCATCAGTTGTCATCTTGTGAAGTGAAAAGCGTTGTGTTTGTAAGAAACAAATCAATCAAGGCATTTTAATGTTAAACCTTTGCTTCTGGCCAAAATACGAGTCCATAATTCATAATCTCCCTTCGTCTAGTGAAAAAGTCCATCTTCTTTTGTCCATTCACATCAAAATCCACCCACATATCTAGAACTGTTTAAGACTGTTTTCACAACTTTTTCACAGGAGGAAGCAATATTATGGATAGAGAACTCATATTTTAGCCGGAAGCAACTGTTTGAAGTTTTAAAAAATTAAGTTTCTTATTAAGTTTATTACAAACACGCAGCTTTTCACTTCACAAGACATTCATTGATGGACTGGAGTAGTGTGGATTACTTGTGGATTATTGTGATGCTTTTATCAGCTGTTTGGACTCTTATTCTGACGGCACCCATTCACTGCAGAGGATCCATTGGTGAGTAAGTGATGTAATGCTACATTTCTCCAAATCTGTTCAGATGAAGAAACCATCTCATCTACATCTTGGATGACCTGAGCATGAGTAAATGTTTTTTCTTTTTTTTATTGGCAAAATGTTCCGTTAATTAACAAATATAAATATTAAAGCTGGCCCTTTAAATGATCATTATCTTGCATGTTTTAAATCGTTACTTCTAAAAGACTTCCTGTTCTTATTGCTTCAGATAAACTGTTATGAAACCAACACATAATGCAGGTCATTTTAAGTAGTCGTGGTTTGGTGTTGTTTGAGGACTGCTCTAGCGGATCATAGTTTCACAACTATTTCCTCTCCCATACTGAGTAATCTTGTGTAAACAAAACCTTGTTGTCATGGAAATCAGATTTCAACCAACCTATAGGAATTTATTTTTTGGTAAACTGAGAGCTTTACAAAAGGAGGAATTTAATTGCACAATGTACTCTTACCACAGTTGCTTTATATATTTCTCTCTGTTTTATTTTTTAATGACTTGAGAAAATACCAGTCATTACTCTACAGCTACTGCAAACAGTGAAATGAATGCTTGCAGATCATGAAACTAACTAAACATCATCTAAAAGAGATTAAAGCTCAGAGATTGTTTAATGTGCATGACAACTCAATCTATATAGAAGTGTCAGATCTTACCTTTGAAAACAAAGTTGTAGGCCTCATCAGACCCCATATTGTCACTCCTGTAAGCAGATCTTCCTTCACTAATCTAGATTAGTGCTGCATGAGTCAAAATCCCAACCAATTCCAAGGAAAGCCAAGAATGAAAGTTTCTCCTTTCTATGCTACAGCGGCTGACCTGAAATAGCAGAGAAACAGTAAGAAGCATAAATGAAACCCCACCGTCTATGGTGGACAGTTCAGTCGTTTGTACAAGGAACTAGCCCTGTTATTTAGCCTGGCAGTTCCGCTATCAAATGTGCCGTACCTGGGGGAAGGTGGGCGTGACTTTAGGTGCGCTCAAGTCAGGTCAAACAGGTAGGGCGAGCGCAGGTGCAGTCATATGAAACTGGGTGCAATAGTGCACCTGTTCAGCCAATGAAATGATATTTTCACCATATGCAACCAATCGCTTTTTTAAAGCAGTTTCTCCCAAGATCAGGAAGGCATTTGCCATGGAAGAGCCACTTCCATGGTGCATATTTTGGATTACATGGTTAATTATTGCTTGAACACAGATATTATACAGAGTTTCAGGTTTTATGAAGATAAACTTTATGCTTTTAAGACGAAGTAAACAAAATATAAGGAATAAATGAAAAAATGGAAAAAAAACATCAGTATGGTCCCTAAATGCAAATGATACAGATCTCCATTACTTTTTAATTCATTGTTCAGGCTTATAGCTCGAATACCAGCCACTAGAATATAGAAATAACTTTTACTGCATCTTCTCATCAAGCCGCAAAAAAGTGATGTTCTTAATCAGTATTTTTGTCTGTTTTCCAGTACAAATGTCTAAAGATTCTTAAATAAACATACATTAACTTTAGAAGCAAAATTACATAAAATAGGATGCCTTGTTTTAAGAGAAACGGATCAAAATGAAGTGAGTTTATGATTAAAACAAGAACAAATATCTGCTAATTTGCTATTGACAGATAATTGCTCTTATTTTAAGCATAAACTCATTTCATTTTGTTAATTTTCTCAGAAAACAAGACTTCATATCTTTTTGCTTTTTAAGCAAATGTATCTCGATTTTAGGATGATTAGATATTTGTATTGGAAAACCTATTTAAAAAATGCAGAAACCCCAACTAAAAAAAACTGATATTTCAGCTTCAGATACATTACAACAAACAATTTTCAGCTGAATGAAATATGTATACAATATTCCTTATTCTGAATATTTTTGTTTCAATTAATATTATTCCAGACTTAATTAGTAAAAAGCATCGATTTCTTGTGTTTTAAAGGTAAAACAACAACATGTAACAAAAAGAGAAATTTATTTCATAATGTTGACACTAGACACAGCCTGATCACTGACTGTCAAAATCCTGAGACATAAACAAAGAAAAGATAATAAAAAGGGGAAATGCAGTTCAAATGTAATTATTAATGTTTATGCAAAGCATTATTTTGGGTCTAATAGCCACACAATTTGATATAGCAATCATATTGAGTATGCAAATAAATAAAGCCATAGAAAATATATTATAAAGGCCAAGATCTTCAGAAGTTTCTGTTTCAATGTACACAAATACACAAAAGTACATCCTACGATGCTGCCACTTGTGTTAGTGGTTCCTCGAGGTACTGCACTAAAGCTTCAGCCTGTGAACAAAACAAACACAGTTACTATGATTGCTCATGAAAATACATACAATGTGAATTTGTTTCTTAGTATTTAAGAGTTATTAAATATACACCAAATCTCACCTTGGCTTTAAGCATCCCAAAGCCTACTGTCTCCTTGGCATACATGCAAAGCAACAAGTTTGCAACACGTGTAATGGCCACCCTGCCTTCCTGTAATGACAGAGAAAATGCAGCACATTATAAAGAAAAACTATTATAGAACAACACAGTAGTTCACCATGTTAGCATTATTTCTAGCATGGTGTAATTTTAAAAAAGCACACAGAAACGGCCTATAGCATCTGCTGTGCTGAATTTGTGCATATCTTGTATAATGCATATGTTGTGTGTCAAAGATCAGCCTTCACAGTAATTTACTATAACCCAACTGTACAGTGACATTCCTACCATACAATCCATCAGGATTAATTTCAGTTTGTCCTCATTAAAGGCCTGGTGTCCGTTTTTGTCGTAAGCTGCCCAGATGTTGCTGGCAATGGCTGCAGTGACTCTTGCATCAGTGTCTCCATATCCAGAATACGCCAATAAAGAGCCTTCATTATTCAATAACCTAAAACACACCAAACAAATAAATAAAATAAAAAAATAAATAAAAAACTGAACATACAGTATATTGAGGAACAACTCATTCTTTGACCTGTAAAGTGGCCGAAAAACTAAAACCAGTATCAAATGGCATCTGCAAACAAAATTTCTCTGAACTAATTTCACTTTCCTTCATTACTTTTGCAAAGTGTACACTAGTTCATTAAAAGAGAACAGATGTTTTGGTGTTTTCTGTGGATGTATGAAGTCAGGTAAACACACAGGAAACGTGGTGTGTGTGTGTGTGTGTGATATATTTAATTAAAATAATGGCGTTTGATTTTATATTTAATCTAAAACAAAAATATTCCGAAATTTTTAAGTATGGCTTAAGTCCATGAATCACGTTTGAAGCTACTGTACGAATATGACATTGTTAATGATTTAACATACATTAACATTACTCAACAAAATACCTTACTTTTAACTCGAGAAGCGAGCTTGTTAATAACAAAAATGTACAACATATTATTGTTTACCAATTTATCTTCCAGCTAAAGCTACTGATAAGAAGAAAGACTGGATTTCATATACTCACAGCGTGCTTTGTACGCCACTGGTGTTTGCTTGACTGAGTACTTGTGTTAATGCTTTAGGACGCAACATAATTTAAAGGAAAACGGCAATAATACTAATAATACACGTTTAAAATGTACGCGAGATTACAGCAAGAACTTCCAGCAGCCCAACAAGAACATCAGCTGACTTCTAACTTCCGCGCTGATGATTCATGGGAAATGTAGTCTCATGGCAGCGCCTACAAACTACAAAAACGTGGCCTACGTCAAAACTGAACGTAACCAAAGTCCCTTTAAGGATATTCTATAGTCTTTGACGTAACATAGATGATTTATTTGTTTGTTTTTCGGGACATTAATAAAACAAAATAACGACGAAACCATCCAAAGTTTTTTTTTCTTATATGCTGGAGATATATAAATGCGTTATAAAATAAAAAAAATAATGGCAGTAGCTACTTCTGTTTTCTCAGTCCAACACGGATTCAACCGTATTAACAACTCAAGCAGTATCGTGTGGATAGCGTCTACATTACCTGTTAATTATTTTTTTAACGGTTAAATGTCTATAATGTTATGTAAAACTAAAAAAATAATTTTTGAGACTTCACAACCTTTTGTTTTGACTTTCTTTTGAGAGGTGAGGGCAACAACCTCTTAAATTAAAATTGTGGGGGTATTATTACTAACTTCAATCTTCAACTGGTTCACCCTCATTAAGTTACAACCTGTTTACAATATACTGTACATATGCACTCTTAAATATCCTTTATTGGCTTCCTTGGTTCCATGAAGAACCTTTAACATCCACAGAATATTTCCAATGCACTAATGGTTATTTTTGGGAGGAAAAAAAAAAACAAAAAACAATAAAAGATCTTTAAGTTATTGAAATATAAGAAAAAAAAACAAGTCTTTTAAGAATTGTTAACTGAAAGGTTCTCTGAGGAACCCAAAACGGTTCTTCTATATCTGACTTTACCCTTTTTGAACCTTGATTTTTAAAAGTCTATGATTTCCAGACTTTAAGTTCCATAATTTTTAAAGAATTGTTTATATTAATTGCACTCACAAAAAAAAAAAAAAAAAAAAAAAGCAAATTTTACAGCTATAAGCATAACAAAAACAAAACTCACTAAAGGATGCACCGTGTTTCCAATCCTGGATACAATTTTAAAATTTCAGATTTTCAGTTCTTATATTGTGTGCTTAAGTACATTAACAAGAAATTTTAAATTTTTTTAAAAAAAAGTTAAGATAGCTAAAGCAAACCTAATGTCTTTGTGATTGTGAAATTAAATTGTTATATAAAGTATCAACAACAAATGACTTGCGTGTGACCACCACATTAATTAGACAATAATTAAAAATGTTGTGGTTATAAGAAGAGAATGATCATGCAAAACTTCTTAACTATTAAAAAAGTAAAATTGCATGGTGTCATGCAGGCCAACACTACAAAGATCAAAACACACTGGAATTAAGACAAAATAAGACGCTAGAAGAAACTACAAAGCCCAATGAATGTAGGTTTCTGTAATGTAATTCAAGTAGAATAAAGAGTGGATTATGGACGTGGAACAAAAAAAAAAAAAAAAAAAAAAATTGAACATTTTAAATTCACAATAAATCTGTTAGTTCCATTGAACAGCTGTTGGTTAGCACTGAGAGAAGCTAGCATCACTATCATGCTGTAACCCGATGTTTTTTTTGTTTTTTTGCCAGATCAACTTGAGGATGATGTATCCAGTACACAATACAAGTGTGTTCCAGGCACTAGAATACTTCTATGTCAAAGCATAAAGATATGGTCAAAACAAATGGTGTCTGCGTTCGCCACTGCTTGTTAAGCTGAGAAATATTTTATTGATGCTTTGTTACAACCTTACCCATATGACAAGCCTTTACGGTCAATTCATGTACACTCCTCACAAAGGCAAACGACTACAGAGATGACTGAAACTCTTTTCCAAATCTCATCTCCAAAACTCATTCCTTTCTAAATTAGCTGAAGTGTAAGCGATCAGAGTCAAGGTGTTATAGTGATCCAACATGTTCATGTCTATTAGATTTCGATTAACACATCAAGATGTCAAGGAACGCTCAAATCAACGTCAACTGAGGAGGGTGGAAAGGGAGTAAAGGGTAAGCTCTACGTTTCTGCAATAAATACTGGTTTGATCAAGCATGAATTAGGAGAAACAGAGAGAAATTAAGGAAACCAAGCATTTTCACAGAAGACAAGAATCCCTCTGGGCCTCGGAATTCAAGCGTATGGATTTTATTCCCCTAACCACCGAGTAGTGCCTCAGGTGAGTGAGTTCTAATTGTAAGGAATGGTAACTCAAACTTGGTTCAGCAATTGTAAGCTTTGTCCCATTTTACTAGTGATGAGGGGTTAGTGTGACGTCATTCCACAGCGATTCTGGTTTGTTGTTTTTGTTCAAGGAAACAAATTTGAAACCCTCATTGCTATTTGATTCAGAGATTGACTGATCAAAGCAAAAAAAGAAAAAAAAAGAAAAACACGATTGGAGTAATTGGAATTCTGAAATCTGGAGTAAATGTGGGGCTTGTCAGATTTTATGTGATGAGGACTATGTTTGCTTCTTGTCTCCCTTCGCATGCTCTCAGTTGATGGAATTAGGAAGGCTGAGAGCCGAGCAGTCTTTCGATGGCGGCGTTGATGTCGCCCCCGGTGGCGATAAGGGCCTGAAGGTTGGCTTCCCTGTTGATGAAGCCCATGGCACTCAGCTGCTCCAGCTGCTGCTGGAAACGCACTTCCGGAGTCTGAGTCTGCAAAAGGAGGTGAAAAGAAATGAGTACAATCAAATATATACAGCATATCTGCGTTTCCCACAGGATTTGGTGATACGGCTTCCAAAATGTTGCACATTTTAAAGTCTGCTCCAGCCCATTTTCAATGTCAAACCTGAATGGAGTAAGAAGTCTCTGCACTGACTTGTACCTGGACTCGAAACCTATTTTTAGTTCAGTCACACTGGTTTTAAGACACCAAACAGTTAGAATATAACAATAATAATAATTATTACACTCTGATAGTTTTATTAGTAGTAGTAGAAATCTGAATATTATCCATAAATCAGTAAATATATTATTATTGAATTACAACTGTAAAATAAACAGAAGTGAAATTGAATGTTTTGTAATAAGCATATTTTACTTTACAACAGGGAAATTTACGATACTTTTGTCTTAATTTTCTCACTTGCGAGAGTGAAACCCTCAAGCAGTTATCTTGGTGGAAACCAGCCGTTTCAGTGAAAAGGTTCAGAAATGAGTCTCATTACAAATCTGGTGAAATCTGTCATCTGTCTAATCATCTGTCTGCAAAAATGTTCAAAATGTGGATCACAAGCTGATCGTGAGCAAACTGTGCAACTTGCTTTGAAAGACTATACACTTAATTAAATCACAGACTTTTGCAATTTCATAAGGGCACTATAACATATTGTGTGTTTGATTTTAGTTCACTTGACAGATGCTTTGTCAAAGGAATGGCTCAAAACACGTCGCCAAAGGCATTTTATGTTATTATGAGAATGTAAAAAAATATTTGTGTTTCGTTATGAAACTCTGCCGGGACAGATTAGACTGTAGCGGGCCGCCAGAACATAGGTAATCAATGGGAAACATTAATGTTATTAACAACAACCAAAAAACAAAGTACCGATGCATTCCCTCCAGCAAACATCTGTAGCATCTGTTGCATGAGCTGCTGCTGGGCAGTGTTTGTTCCAGTAGCGGGGGTGGGGGTGGGGGTGGGGGCTGGGGCCTGGCCTGAGGGCGGAGGGTTCTCAGGAGTCACATTCACCCCTGGGGGAATTGGGGCACCAGGGATACCAGCAGCCATCCCACCAGGTATCAGACTAGAAAGAGACAAGACACATTTAACTGGGAAAGTGCAGATATTGCCAGACTGTTTGTTTAGTTTATTTGATCTGTCTACTAATACACATAACTGGAATAAAACAAACCCATTTAATAGGCAAGCACGTGTGCTCTAATCTAGAGGAAGCTGTATTTACTTGACGACAAAGCCAAGAGGGAAATAACTAGTAGAAAGAGGATCTGTTCTTTAGGGTTTTTCACTCTGTAGAGAACGAAGTAGCTAAGTGATACAAAACTCACAAAAAAACTCTCAAAACTTCTAATACTTAAAATACTTTATCCATTTCAACATATCAACTTAAAATTCTTATTCAGTGCCACTTTTTTTTGTATTTGTATTTTTGTATTTGTATTTTTGTGAAAAACATGATATTACCATTCAAAAGTGCGAAAAACCATAAAGAAATTACTTTTATTAACCAAAGATCCATTAAACTTATCAAGTGACAGTAAATACATTTGTTACAAAAAAATATTTCACAAAATGCTGTTCTTTTGAACTTTCTATTCATTAAAGAAACAAACAAAAAAAGCATCATAGTTGCCACTAAAACATTACACAGCACAACTGTTTTCAACATTGATAATTATAAGAATTGTTTAGAATGATTTCTGAAGAATCATTGAAGACTGGAGTAATGGTTGCTGAAAATTCAGCCTTGCATGGCATGAACAAATTACATTTTAAATATATTTATAATAATAATAATAATAATCATAATCATAATAATATTTCACACTATTTACACTGTGCTATTGATTACATTACATGGAGTCATTGTGAGCATAAGGGACTACTTAAAAAAAAAAAAAAATTAAAAAGTGTGTGTGTGTGTGTGTGTGTGTATAAATGGAACTGAAAGTGCACCTGGGCATGAGACCAGGGGCTTCAGTTTGAAGGGTTTGCAGTCCCTCCTGGATCTGCATTAGGGCTCGCATGGCTCGAGGATTTGTCATGACAGAAAGGGATTCTGGGTTCTGCATCTGCAAGTGAATCAGAAAAACACGTCAGTTAGCAAATAAAATCAAAAATCCTATACCCCATAGACATAATCTACAACAATTCCAACTGGACACACCTGCTGTAGAAATACAGGTAACTGCTGTCTCATTTGCTCCTGCAGCTGTGGGTTTCCGGCAAAGAGAGGGTTGTTCATAAACACCTGAAAAAATGTTTAGGTTTTAGCACATTAATAACAGATCACCATACTAAATTAATAATTCTATGAATGAAGAACTTTTGGGAATGATGGTCTTGCTACCTGTGAGGCAATATCAGGATTCTGGGCCAGGGATTGCATCATGGTGCGCATATAAGGAGCAGAAAGCATGTTCTGCATAAGCTGAGGGTTCTCAGAGATCTGTTGCATTAAGCTCTGCATGCCAGGACTGTTGAACATACCTAAAAGCAAACCACGACAGACAGACAGACAGACAGACACAAAATCTATTTATTTGATATGTAAACACATTTATGCAATATTTGACCTGAAAAGAATTATTCTTTGTATATATTATTAACAAGATAAATATATTGTCTGCTGTAACTGTTCTGTTCACTCATATTATCTGCTTGCAAATTCTACTACAACATATCCTCAAAAATACTCATGGACCTGGTTTTAAAATTAAAGCCAAATGTTTACATAAAAGACCATTACCGTTTCCAAGGCTAGAGGAGCTGATGCCCAGAGGGTTGGACACACTGGGTGTGGTTGAGCTTGTGGTGGAGCTGGTGGTGGTAGCCGTCCCAGAGGTGGTGGTGGCGGCGGTGTCAGGGGGACTCCAGGGATTTGGCAGGGGCTCTCGGTTTTCTGTCCTGGAGGGCTGTGTTCCGGAGTTATCAGTATTTCCACCCAATGCCGAGAAGGGGTTATTTCCAAACTGTTCAAAAGAAGATGATGCAATATAACACTTAATGTTAGCTATTTCAAATGAGTGTTAAGACTTGACTTTGAATTTGATCAATTCAGTAATACTTTAGGTGAAAATTGTTTCAAAAATTTCTTTAAATCTTTCATTAAAATTACATTATTTTCAAATTAAAATAAATATATTTTTTAAATCAATTAATTTATCTGACCTGTTCACGTGCAGCACTAAACATGGGTTCTTGAATATCTGTGTACATCCTCCGAAGAGCATTGTAACCCCCGGGAATACTCTCGAGGTTGCTAAGCGCCCGGTCCTGGTTACGCATCATCTCTTGCATCATGGCTGGGTTTCGTGCCAATTCCATTGTCTTGACAAGCAAAAAAAAAAAAAAAAAAGAAAAAAAAAAAAGAAAGTTAATAAAAACAAATCAGTTCCTTAAATAATGCAATGAAGTAAATGCACACCTTTTATACATGCAAGATAGAATAAAGAACTTTCAAAACAAAATATAACTACACACTCACTTAAGCATCTTTTTACTGCAAACAAATTGAACAAATTTAACTTGTAGATTTCCATGCTGTTGTACACATTCAATAACTTACCTGTCTCATGAGCTCTGGGTTGTTAAGCATGTGTGAAATCTCTGGGTTGCGCTCCATCAGTTGCTGCATCTGTGGGTTGGCCACTATCATCTGCCTCATCAGGTCAGGGTTGGACATCATGCTCTGCACAAGTGGGTTCTCCATGATCTGAGACAGCATCTCAGGGTTGGACATGAGCTGTCGCTGCATCTGCTGCTGAAGCTCCATGAAGTTGGCAGATCCCATACCGAGGTTAGCCAGGCCTGACAGGTCACCAAACCCAGCTAAAAAACAAACGCAAAATAAAATAACAGAACTGTCTAACAAAGAACAAAATACTATATTAGGATTCACAATGTTTGTCTCTGAAACAAATATTTTTAGAAAAGGAACTAATTTAGATAAAAAAAAAATCAGCCAGTAAACTGAACAAGTACTACATTGCAACATAAGATATTGTAAAATTACATTGAAAACAGACAATGAGCCAATCAACAATATAAACACACAATGTATGTATGTATATATGTGTATGTATATGTATATGTATGTATGTATGTATGTATGTATGTATATATATATATACACATACACACAAAATTTTAATATACTTTATTTTTTACATGTATAATTTGTATACATAATGTTTTTTTTTCAAGTTTAATTTTTGGTACATTTTGTTTTGTTTTTGTCATTTTTATTAGTTTTTGTTTTTTAATATTATTTATTTTATCTTAAATATTTATTTCAGTTTTAGTTTAAGTAATTTTAATACTTCAGTACTTCTTTCAGTAAGCTGCCATGGCAACATTTATTTTCATTTAGGCTTTTTAAGTTTAAGTTTTTCATCTAATATTTATATTTGATTTTATTTCAATTAAGAAACACAATGTTGATAGTTACAGTTAACAATAACAACACTGGTTGCAACACAAAACACCAACAATATTATGGAATTGCATTGTAATGGAATTTCAGTTAAAATGGGAACAACAGGCTGAGATCTCATATAAACAAACTCAAAAACATTACTCACCTAGTACATTGGGTGGCTGTGTCGGGGTTGGGGACGGCCCACTGCCCTGGGGTGTGCCCAGGTTGCCGGCCGGGCTGGAGTTAGTGGCTCCAGCGGTGTTGCCCTCCGATGGTCCAGGGCCAGAAGAGGCAGAGGTCTGCGAACTACCACCACCTGAAGTCCTACAAACACAAAACCCTCTAAATGTGAGCCATCCGTAATGCACAGGCATTATCCTACAACACATTATGGCTTTGCGTATGAAAATACCAGTTATGTTTTGAGCCTAAAAGCAGGTCTTCTTACTTTTGTGCTGTTTTGATGACCAGGTGAACCGTGAGTCCGTCTTTAATGCCATGCTGGCCGAGCGTGTCTCCATCCTTCAGGATCTTCCCGGCAAAAATCAGAACCAACTGGTCCTGCTTCGCCTTAAATCTTTTGGAGATTTCCTCTTTAAACTGTTATGAGGACAAAACATGCGGGTTATGATGTCACACGTGAAATCAGATGATATAACCTCACTTTTGTGCAACATCACAGTCTCTTTCATTAAACCAGATCTCGTAAACATCAACATTAACCAGCAACTGCTCAAATGAACTGACATAAACACTGCTAGCACCACCTTTAAAGGAAATGCCACCTAACACGTTCTTTAATCTATCCATATGTTCTTGAAGTCAACAATACAAAGCAAATCAGAAAGAGCGCGACCAAAGATGACACACTAGAACCTTCTCCCCGAGCAGGCCGTTTCTTTAACGACAACAGCGAGTCAGAAAACCTCACTTTACAAGCGTCTTAAAAGACCAAAAACAATGAATAAGACGCTCAAAATAACCTCATTTAAGTAACAGCAAGAGTGGAAGTCTTTCTAAATATCCCCTGCGACGGTTTTCGGCTTTGGTCTGTTCGTCGTCAATCGTTAGCTCTCCGGCTAAAGCTGTTAGCCGCTGGTGTAACGAACGCCCGGGTGATACAAACAACAAGAAACCGCCAAAACATCACCTGTGCGACAGATGAATCCTCAGCGATGGCTATTTCTTCTTTATCCTTCGGTGTTTTGACGGTGACCTTAATGATAGTCGCGCTAGCGGCGGCATTTTCCTCAGTGTTGGTCTCCACGGCAGGATCCGTGCCGCTATTCTCCGCCATCTTTACTCTTCTTTTACTTCATTACATCATCGCACCAACAAGCAGCGGGGAAAAGCGCTGCGAACGCCGATCGGTCCACAGCGCCCTCTGGCAGCGCGGAGCGTCATCGACGCACCTGTGTGCGATGACTCAAGGTCAAGGTGTGTCGCTTTATGTGTGACAAACAGCATAAACGATCGACAAACACGACTTCCAATGTACACAATGTAACACAAGTTTCAAATGTATTTCTCATATTTTTGTTCCACAGGCTGCTCAAGAAAAGTGGGCATATAAACATTTAAAGAATGTCCGACAGCCATACACTAATAGTGTTGAAGATCACAAAGTTAACAAGAAATCAGTGAATTAATGATTTTTTGATGCTCTTGGTATTAGATCCATCACTTTATCTTGTGTTGGGGTCAATCTGACCCACACTCGATTTTCAAACTGCTCGAAATACTGATTAAACTGTTTATTTCTTCTTGAAGTTTTGTGAATATTTCTCATTTAGGGTCATTTATGTGGATGCAAAGTTTTGACACAGAGGTGTTTTGGAAAGTGTGTATTTTGTTACGACTTTAGTGTTGGGGTCAAACTGACTCCCTCATTGCTTTCAATGCAATTTGCAAAAAACATCAACATTTTAAAAAAAAGGCAGAAAACCTTTATTGTAGCTTCTGAACTACATGAGAACAATTTTACCCTTACAAGGTTTGTGAACCAGACATGACATAAAAGGTAGATGAAGTGCAAATAGCAATAAATGTGCTTACACCAATACTATTTATACTTGATATTCACGAGATTGTATTTATTTATCGGATTCATTATTTTGGAGAGTTAACACATGAGCTAAGGATGATCTGCATGATGGAAAACACTTGTTTTGGTGCAGCTAGTCCTACATATAAAAAAACATGCAGATTAAGAGTAGGCTATAGCCTACCTTGTGCGAACAGAGTAATAATTTCTTATAAATAAAAACAGGATGCATTCGACTCCAAAATACATGACAGCATCTTAACACGTTCATAGCCAAATAACTTGCTGTGTTAAGTAGTACATATCTAAGCTATTTTGACCTTTTAAAAACATTACATGCAGGCCTATACAGTCTCACTCGGCTCTTAATACCGTAAAACCAATTTATATAATATAGATGGCGCTGTTTACATGTCTACAGTAGTCAATCATTTACAGAAGTTTTAGATTCGTCCTGACTGAAACCTTTTAAAATCTTTCTGTCATATTATTTTCAACGTTGTGGAGTAAAGGTAAGTAACATTTGTTATTATTAACAACTTATATCTTCAATTAGGCTTACTAAACGTTAAATGAATTCATGAACAAAATTCCTGTTAGACTTGTTTACAGTTCATGAGGAAGTCACTGCCAGGAAAAATCAAAACTCCTCCTTCAAAAAAAACCCCACAGAGTCGTGACATTTTCACTCATCTGTACTGAGACTCATAGACGTGCTACACAAGGTGAGTTTAAGGTAACATGGTATTTCTAAAGTTTAATAACAATAATTTCATATACTTAAAACAATACCAAAATAAAAAAGAAAGAATGTTAAAGATGATGAACAAACTGTGGTTAAGCAGCCTGCACCACAACTTCCTTATAGGAAACATAATAACGCACATGGACTTTTGCACTGTTCTTTCATGTAGTTAAAAGCGTTTATGTAGGCGACAAAACTTAAGTCAGCAATGCTGTTTTGATAATCAAACATGCTGTGTAGAATTTTAAATTTGCATACTATCAGAAAAAAAAAAGTTTATTTAAAGTGTTAAAGTTTTTTTTTCCTCCTGATATTATGATATGTACTTGAAAACTGATTTTCCTGAAATAGTTGTCATTTGCTGTTCTTATTATTTCATGCAGTTAACAAACAGGTTTGGCCATTGTTACCTACTGGAAGGTTAAAGTCCATTGCTTCCATCTGCAGCATGACTCTGACAGTGTCTCGGGGTGAAGGACTTACGGTCCTCACCGTCACCTCAAACCCAAAGAGCAAATGGCCCGTACTGTGTCAGATTCTGGGTTTTCTGTGCTACAGTCCAGTGTGCTCTGTATCTCAGGGTATGAAAGGGAAGCTGAAGGACGTCCACACAGCTTTTGGAGTGAGTATGACATTTACATTAATTGCAAAATACCTTTCTGATATTTTTAGGTCTTTTGATTTTCACATACGTTGGATATTTTTTTTCGACAGAACTTAAACAAAATATCCATGTAAGATGCTTACAACATTTTTACGTTTCATATTGTTGCAATTTCCAGGAGCAGGATTGGAGACCCCTGAGTTAGGTTATGTTAGTACAATGTATTAAAAACATTTTTAAAACACCTATGGAGCCTCAAAGGTCATGGTTTTTGTAAAATGAGAAAAATTATATTTCAACATTTTTGCATTCACTTGCTAAACTGTTGTTTTTCACTGAGAAACTTTGCATTTACTCACTAAACTTTTGCTTTCACCCAATAAACTTTGCATTGTTTCCACCACAGGATAAAAATAAAAAAAATTATAAAACAAGGAAAAAAAGTGACTTTTTATTTCACGATTTAGGGATTTTTCTCTCAATTCTAAATTTATATCATGTAGTTCAGACTTTTTAGTTTATATCTGTGAGTTTATACATTGCAATTATGTTTTTCTTAGAAAAAATTCTGAATTGTGATATAAAAGTCACAATTACCTTTTTTATGTTAAAAACCTAATGCAAGATTTAACCCCCACAATTCTGAGAAGAAAAGCCAGAACTACTTCACAATTTTGTGGAAAAAAGTCTTGTAAGAATTGTAAGAGAAATTTGGCAATTAATTATTTTTATTTTTTATTTTGTAGCGTAAACAAAAACAAAAAAAGTCAGAATTGACTCAGTACCTTGTAACTGTAAGAGTTTATATCGTGCAATTCAGATGTTTTTCCTCAAAATTGTGAGAAAAAAATTCCAAATTGTGAGATATAAACTGTGAGAAAAAAGTCAGATTTGTAAGATAAAAAGTCCCAATTACTTCTTTGTTTTTCTTTTTATTCCATGGCAGAAACAAGCTCCCTTACTTTTGTGAAGGAAAGAACGTGATGTGAAAGGAAAAACTGTTTTTCAGTGGATTTGTAAGCAAGCACAAAGTATCTTGGGGGAATGCAATACTTTTTGGGAGAGAACGCAAAATTATTGAAATATAGTTTTTCCTCCTATATCACATTTTTTCCCCCCAATAACTATTTCCCTTTAGGGGCTCTGTGCAAAAACATTATGTGCAGTTTTTGGATTAATTAAAAGTATTAGTTTTGGAAAATTTACATTTTAGTAGTTTAGTTTTTTTAGCCTGTGCGACTAAATGTAATTTATTAAAACAATATGAAGCATTTTGGACATGTTGTGCAAATACTTATTTATACCATTAAAAAATGTTTGTTTGTCCACACTGACAGCAAAAATTTGAATTGTTGACTTACAATGTCATTGTACCAACTTGGTATATTCTTAACTATATTGTTCTCTTGTTCCATAGATTGTGCAGATGATAATTGGTGTCCTCAATATTGCGGTTGGGATTGTGTTTACATGCCTCGGGTCGTGGCATACCATGTATAGAATAGCCCATGGACCCTTTTGGCTCGGAAGTGTGGTAAGACTCAGGTCTCATTTTGATCATTTTTATGTTTATAAATCAGTTAATGTTGTGTTGTGCCTGTCAAAAAGTATCATTCTTTTGATATGTTCAAAATCAAAAGCACTTATTTTGTTATAGTTCCTTGTAGTTGGAATTGTGTGCATTCTTACAGCGAAGTTTCCCTCTTCTTGTCTGGTAAGTGTCTATTGAAGGCATCTGTGTTTTTTGTGTTTTTGACAGTTCTAGTTTTGCCGGTTTAATATATATATATATATATATTTATATGTGTGTGTGTGTATATATGTCTGTATGTATGTATATATATATATTCTTTGTGTTTCACAGCTGATAATCGGGATAATTTTAAATGTAGTCAGTGCTGCATTGGCTATCACAGCTGTTGTGCTGTATTCAGTGGACCTTGCAAATGATCATGCAAATGAAAACTGTGAAATCAGCAGTTATCAGTATTCACGCTATGATTATGGTTATCGTTACAATACGCCTTCCCCTGATGATATTAGGAGAAAAGAGATGTGTTTGTTCTACAAGAATCTCAATGAGGTAATTATATTTCTTTTCTTTAGATGGTGTAAGACTAGCTACAGCATATCAAATCTTCTTCCAAACATGCTCACAGTTCAAGTTCTTTTACAAAAAGCAAAAAGTTGTCCATATGATGTGCTTTTTTCCAGGTTTTCTGAATAGGAATAGGTAAAACATGAAAGGGAGCTGTTGTGTTTTATTGATTTACTGTAAATGTCTTACAGGTTTTATGGATGGTTTTCCTTTTTAGTAAGTTAACACTCTATTCTTTACCCACCCAGATTATCTTCAGAGGACTAGATATCACGATGATAGTGCTGTCAGTCCTTCAGCTCTGTGTGACCATCAGTTTCTGTGTTTTGACTGGAAAAGCTTTGTGCAAGAAGGATGAAGATGTAAAGGTACTGTATCATCAGCACTATTACATCAGTCAATCAGTCAAATCCACTGTGATCGTGAGAGTTTCAGAGAACTGCTCTGTGTGTTCATTTTTGTTTGTGGTTTCGCAGTCGGTGGAGGATCCAGAACTTCACAAGCCGCTTCTGGAAGACGCCACTGCTGGTGCTGTGTGACAAGATAAACACACAAAATAATCAAAGTTATTCTTTTTGCTTGTAATGCAGTGGCATTTTGTATCTCAATATTGTAGTGAAATGATTTAAAGCAGATCTCCTCCATTTGCAACACTGTTAAATTACATGTTTACTTACACATGTTTTTTTCCTTTTACAAAAGTGTCATTATTGATCTTTCTCTCTAAACGTAGATTAGTGGGTGTTAACTTTTATTGCCTTTTTAAATTTTGTTGTGATCTTTGGGACTGCTTGTTTAAAAATAAATGACTGCAGCACTTTGGCATCAACCCTTTTCATGTTTTAATTTTTTTACAGGCAATGAATGTTTGTGGCTTACCCTCCTTGTGAAAGGTGTCAATGATTGTCTTGTGGACAACTGTCAGATCAGCAGTCTTCCCCATGATTGTGTAGCCTAGTGAACCAAACTGAGAGACCATTTTGAAGGCTCAGGAAACCTTTGCAAGTGTTTTGAGTTGATTAGCTGATTGGCATGTCACCATATTTTAATTTGTTGAGATAGTGAATTGGTGGGTTTTTGTTAAATGTGAGCCAAAATCATCACAATTAAAAGAACCAAAGACTTAAACTACTTCAGTCTGTGTGCATTGAATTTATTTAATACACGAGTTTCACAATTTGAGTTGAATTACTGAAATAAATGAACTTTTCCACGACATTCTAATTTATTGAGATGCACCTGTACATACACATACAGTGGTGGCCAAAATTATTAGAACACTTTGCAAGGAGGTTTCTTGAAGCATCTTGGAGACGTTGCCACAGTTCTTCTGGATTTAGTCTGTCTCAGTTTGTTCTGTTTCTTCATGTCATTCCAGACAGACTGATGATGATGAGATCAGATCTCTGTGTGGCGCACTGGCTGTTGTCAGACTCCTTGTGCAAACAAAAATCTCACTGGATTATTACAATTAATGGCAAAAATAATGTTTGAAAATGTAAACTGATATTTCCTACTGACACACTACAGCAAAAGATAGAAATAACTGACTTAAAACCATTTTTTGCTGGTGAAAATACTAGTGTTCTAATCATTTTGGCTACCACTGTATTATTGCTTAGAAAACTACACTAATACTCCTCATAATTTAGACAACCGTGCCAATTTACTTTTTTTTTTTTTTTTTTTGCATTTTATGCATTTGTAGGCAAGGCATGTTTATTTATATAAATATTATACATAGGGCTTTACAGAAAAATGAATTTAGAAAAGAAAAAAAAATAGTAATCATAAAAAGATCCATAAAAAATCAATAAAATTAAGTAAAAATTGAATACAATAATACATTAGTTAGTTGTAAATGTAAGACATTTTTATGCTGTATTGTTTAATATTTGTTAAAATCAGCAGTGTTTATGATGTCTTCAGTTTCAGCCTGACTATAGACTCAGGTTCTTTAAATTTCAAGAAGAACAAAAAGGAAACAGCTCCTCCTTCAACAGATCAGGATCATTTGGGATTTGTGCTTTTCTGATGCATGAGCCTTCTCTTGTCTTTATCTTGTGGGAAGGCTGAAGTCCATCACTCTGCAGCATGGCTCTAACAGTGACTCATAATGAGGGTCTGACCGTCATAAATATGAAAATATATGAAAGAGAAAGAGAAGCTGACACACATCCACACAGTTCTTGGAGTGAGTCAGATATTAATCGCAAAATTCTTTTTTTTATATTTTCAGGCCTTCTGATTTTTAAAAAGGTAAGATTTTCACAATTAGGTTATGTTGCACAATGTATTAACATGTTTTTAAAACACTTATGTGCTGAAAACATGACATGCAATTTATGTATTTGTATCCTCAAAGATGATTAGAACTAAGCTGTAACTTTTAGTTCCAGTTTTTAGTTGCAAATGTTAATACAAGAAAATTAATTAATTAATGCACTGAAACTTTTCATGGTTGTGGCCACTTAGTGGGTTAATTTTATGACTAAAATAAAATATTTTGGATACATTGCAAAAAATTGGAAGCCTGTCATGATCAAGTATATATTATGTAAAAATGTTACCTCAAGCTGTCATTGCAGTAGCTGCAGTAGCATTCTTAATTTTATATCTTGACATTTTTAAGATTACTGACAGCTGGTGGCATAACACTATATTTTTCTCTTGTTCCATAGATTGTGCAAATTATAATTAGTGTCATCATCAATAGAGAATTTGTTTGCATGGCTTAAGTTCTATAGTCTGTATCTATATCATGATGATAGCGCTGTCGGTCCTTCAGCTCTCTGTGACCATCATTTTCTATGTTTTGACTGGGAAAGCTTTGTGCAAAAAGGATGAAGATGCAAAGGTACTGTATCATCAGCACAATTACAACAATCAGTCAGTTAAATTCAGAGAGATGCTTTGTGTGTTCATGTTTGTTTGTGGTTTTGCACTCGGTGGAGGATCTAGAACTTAAGCTGCATGACAATAAAATCTAAGTTATTTGTTTTGCTTGTAACGGAATGACATTTTGTCTCTCAGTATTGTAGTAAAATAATTTAAAGCAGATCTCCTTCCATCTGCAGCACTGTAAGGGCCAGATTTACTAAACAGGGCAAATTAGCGTAAGAACACAAACACATAAAAGTGTTGATGTGAGTGGAAAGTTCTGCGGATGATCTACCGATAATGTAATAATGCACAAATTAATGATCATAGATGCAATCAGAGCATTTCCATAATGACCAATGCAAAAAAGCAGTGCAAATTAGCCTATAGGGCAGCAAACAAGCAGAGCCTATGATAATAATAACACAGGCACAAAATGGGTAAAGACTTAATAAGTAATAACTTGATAAAAAATAATCAATAATTTACAGAAGCTACATTTCAGATTTGCCCTGAAACCCTTTAAAAAATCTTTCTTTTGAATGATTTTCAACATTGTGGAGTGAAGGTAAATAGCCTAACATTTAATATTATTAACAACATTGCTTAATATTATTACTAAACATTAATTAAATCATGAACAACATTCCTGTTATACTTGTTTACAGATTTAAGGAAGTCACTGCGAGGAAAAATCAACACTCCACCTTCAGCAAAAAAAGCCATTGTGCCATCTTCACTTATCTGGACTGAGACTCATAGACGTGCAATACAAGGTGAGTTTAAGTTAACACAGTGTTTCTTAAAATAATTAACAATAATTTCATGAACAAAACAAAAAATAAAAAGGACAATAATGGTAAGGATAATGAATAAACTGAAAAAAAAAAACTGTTAAACTGCCTTCATCACCTCAACTGTTTCCTTCTACAAAAACTTTTATGTAGGCAGGAAAACTTAACTCAGCAATGCTGTTTTGATAATCAAATATATTCATATTGTGTGTAATATTTAATTTACATTCCATAATAAAAGTTTGAGTCAATTTAATCTGTTAAAAGTTCTTTTTTTCTCTTCAGTATATGAATATTAATATATGTACATAAAAACTGATTCTCCTGCAATGGTAATCATTTGCTGTTCTTCTTGTTGCTTGCAGTCTAGAAGGTTTGGCCATTGTTACCTGTTCAGCGCTGCAGCATGACTCTGACAGTGTCTCGGCGTGAGGGTTTGACGGTCATCACCGTCACCTCAAACCCAAAGAGAAAATGGCCCGTACTGTGTGAGATTCTGGGTTTTCTGTGCTACAGCCCATCATGTGGTATGAAAGGGAAGCTGAAGGATGTCTTCACAGCTCTTGGAGTGAGTCAGACATTTACATTAATTGCAAAATACCTTTTGGATATTTTCAGGTCTTGTGATTTTAGAACGCTTTGGATAGAACCTAAAAACATTCTATGTAATATACTTACAATGTTTTTACAACATTTCATAATGTTGCAATTTGGTTACAGTTAGATTTTGTTAGTATACAATGTATTAAAAACATTTTTTAAAACAGCAACAGTGAGGGAAATACGTATTCCAATGCAGCAATTCACATGACATTTTGACATTGGTATTAACTGAGGAAATCTACACCAAATAAAGAAATCATAATATTACAATCCATTAAAATGTGTAAAAAAGTGAAGTGAGACAGAAAAAAAAGTATTGAACATACACTAACTGAGATTTATTTACATATTTAATACTTGATGGAAAAGCATTTGTTTGCAGTGACAACTTTTTGAGACACTTCCTGTATGAACAAACTTTAAATCATGGATATTCTGGGGGGATTTCTTCTGAATCTTGATTATCAGTTTCATCCACAAATGCTCTGTTGGGTTTAAGTCTGGTATTTGACTGGGCCATTCCAAAAACTTTATTTTCTTCCTCTGCTACCAATTCAGAGTGTCCTTTGTTGTATGTGTTGGATGGTTGTCCTGCTAGAAGGTCCATCCGTGTCTCATCCTCATCATCCTGGTAGATGGCAGCAGACTTATCTGAAGAACTTCTCAGTACATGGCTCCATTTATCTTTCCTTCAATAATATGGATTTTGCCAATACCATGAGAAGAGAAACAATATTAATGTTGGTATGGTATTTTTGGGGTCATATGCAGAGCCACTTTTCCTCCAAACAAGGCTTGAGGTATTACTGCCAAAACGTTTGTTTTTGTCTCATCTGACCAGACTACATTCTCCCAGTAATTAACAGGCTTGTCCAATGATGCGTACTTCAAATGATCTTCAACAGGCCTTTTCTTCTTTAATAAAGCCTTCAAGAGTGAGCGTGCATGGAGGCGGTGAAGTGCATTGCTTATTATTTTCTCTGTGACAACTGCTGCCTCCTAGTCTTTCTGGAGTATTTTCCGAGTGCTCCTTGGCTCTTGGGCGACTCTTCTGATTAACCTTCTGACTGTCTGACCAGAAATCTTGCAAGGAGCTCTTGTGCATGGCGGATTGATGGTGATGTTCCTTCTGCTTGTGAATGCTTGCAGTGGTGTTACAGGAACATTTAGGTGTTGTGAAATCCCTCAGTAACCAGTGCTATTGTAAGAGTTTAACTAGAGTTTAACAGTTATTTAACTACAGAGTTTGTTGAATAAATTAATGCTGATGTTATATTTAAATATTTAATGTTAATTCAGCAGTATCCATTCTGTATTGTTGATATTGTTGTGAAGACTTTTTTTATGAGGGGGGTAAGAGGAGAGTGAGGGAGTCAGAATAAAAGAGAGGAGTATGTTAAGAAGAGCTTGTTCGTGTCCGAGGGTTTTATTTCAATAATCATCTAACTTTCTCAGCATTAAAGCCCCAAAAGCACCCACAAGCAAATATTACACTACTGTTATATAGCGCAACAATCTTGTTGCAAAGGTCTTGGGAGAGCTCTTTGCCTCTACCCATTGTGAGATGTTTGTACATGCACTAACCTGGCTGATTCTAATTTTCACAGTTAAGTAGTACTTAATTGTAACTGAATTCAGCTGCTGCTTTGCCTTGGTGCACTGATTTTTCTTAGTGTGTTCAATACTTTTTTTTTCCCTGTGTCATTCCACTTTATTAAATATAACTTTTTATGGACTTTCAATATTTTGATTTATTTATCTGTGTAGATTGAGTTAATACCAATGTCTGGTCAAAATTTAATTGGAACTGTGTTTAATTAAAAAAAATATTAATAAAAATGTTGTGTTGAATATTTATTTCCCCAAATGTTATGAAATGTTGGAGCCCCTAAAGGGACATGGTGTTGGTAAAATGGGAAAATAATATTTCAGCGCTTTTGCATTCACATCCTAAATTGCTATGGTCCATTGAAAAACTTCAACTGAAAAAAGTTTGTTCGCCAAGAAACTTTGCGCTCTCTAGATTGTTTCCACCACAGGATAAAAAAAAAAATACTTTTTAATCTCACAATTTAAACCTTTTCTCTCAATTATGAGTTTATATGACACAATTTAGATGTTTTTCTTAGAAAAAGTGTGAAATGTGAGAGAAAAATCAGTTACTTTTTTTTTTTAAATTTTATGTTAACTACCTAATGTAAGATATAACCCCTACAATTCTGAGAAGAAAAGTCTTTTCTTAACTTTTTTACATTTTATAATCCCTGATGAAAATGGGCTACCATACTTTTGTGATGAAAAGAATGTCATCTTTTTACTAAGCAGCCTATTATTCATGAAAACCAGTATCATTTATACCAATACCACTACTGATGTCTCTATTAAATGTATTTTAATAGGGTATGATTAAAAATGTTTAATATATTGTTTGGATACTTGGGTAGGCAGGGACAATACATACAATAGGTTCTATACTTCTTGTCAAACCAACTCCTGAATATTTTTTTTTCTAATCATTATAACTGACCAGATCATATTCATTAATATTCATTTATAGATAAATTTTATATTACTGTAATTGTCCAGATTGACAGTATGTTTAATCTGCCCTATATGAACTGTTCCTTGTTTGTTTTCTAAAATAATAATAATAATAATAATAATAGCTTATGAATCTATCAGTTCGCCACTTTTAAAATTCAAAGTGACATCAAAGACCACAAATCCCTTCACTCTGGCTTTAAATCAGTCATAATCGGCTGCTGGGTCATTATTTAGTAGAGCGAAATAACTCCACATGATGTTTCTCTGTTTCTGTCATTCACTTTGATTGAGTGTATTGACTGAGTACTGTCAGTCACTGCACTGTAAAATAATTATTTTCAAGATTTAGCACTTTTCACAAATCTATTGTCAAATTAGCTTAGACAGATGTTGTTCTGATAACAATAGTTTGAATCTCTGTTTAATTGGTGGCTTAATTTAAGTTAAACCAACAAATCGTTTTTACAGTGTGATTGTGTCTTTAATAATTTCTGTGCATGATCTTAAACGTATGTCACACTGATGATAATGCTTTAATTTAAAAATAATTTTCAAATGAAAATAACATTTTCTTAAGTATGTCTTTACGTTACTAAAGCCCCTGATTTACACCAATGACAGCAGTGCTGTCTCTCTTTAAAACCTGATGCACATGATGCTGACTTGAACTGATTTTCTCCCAGTTTTTTTGTTGTCATTTATGACCAAAACAGGCATTTTGACAATTTTGTGTGATTTTGTCCATTGAAGCACAATTTCATTGTGCCAGCTTGGTATATTCTTAATTTTATTGATCTCTTGTTCCATAGATTGTGCAGATGTTAATTGGTGTCCTCAATATTGCGGTGGGGATTGTGTTTATGTGTGTCGGGCTTCGCTATAACATGTATAGCATAGCCCAGGGATCCTTTTGGCTCGGAAGTGTGGTAAGACTTGGGTCTCATTTTGATCCTTTTTATGTTTCTAAATCATGTAGTGCAATGCATGTCAAAAAGTATCATTCTTTTTATATGTTCAAAATCTGAAAAATAAAAAAGTTTGGATGCACATGATTTTGTTTGTTTGCTTTTGTTTATTATAGTTCCTTTTATCTGGAATCATGTGTATTCTTGCAGCTAAGTTTCCCACTTCTTCTCTGGTAAGTGTCTATCAAAGCCATTTGTGTTTTTGACACATCCAATTTTGCAGTTTTGCAAGTTTTTTCCACACACACATACAATTATTTGTATATTGTTTGTTTTACAGCTGATAATGGGGATGTCAATTTTGCATTGGCTGTCATAACTGTTGTGGTGTATTCAGTGGACCTTGCAAATGATCATCATGAATACAGAGGAATCTGCAATTATTATTCACGTTATGATTATGATTATGGTTATGGAATGCCTTCCCCTGAAGAAAGTGGGAGAAAAGAGATCTGTCTGGTCTACAAGAATGAGGTAATGATGATCTTGTTTTTTCTTTAGATGGTGTAAAACTAGGTACTGCATATTAAATCTTCTTCCAAACATACTCACAGTTTAAGGTAAAGATCCTTTCGGATCGAAGCCGTCCATATGATTTGCCTCATTCCAGGTCTTCCCAACAGGAATAGGGAAAAAATGAAGTGTTGTGTTTTATTGAATTAAATATCTTACAGGCTTTATGGAAGATTTTCCTTTTAATTTTAAAGTTGACACTCTGCACTTTACCCACCTGTAGGTTATCTTCAGGGGACTAGAAATCATGATGATAATGTTGGTGGTCCTTCAGCTCTGTGTGACAATTTCTGTGTTTTGACTAGAAAAGTTTTGTTCAAGAAGGTTGAAGATGTAAAGGTACTGCATCATTATAACAATCAATCAGTCAAATCCACTGTGATCATGAGTGTTTCAGAGAACTGTTATGTGTGTTCATGATTGTTTGCAGTTGGTGGAGGATCCAGAACTTCACAAGCCGCTCCTGGAAGATGCCACTGCCGGTGCTGCATGTTAGAGAGACACGAGTAACACAAAAGCATGTTGTCTCCTAATACTGTTGTGAAATTTTTTCAAGCAGATCGCCTCCATTTGCAATACCGTAGTAATTGAATTACATGTTTAATTAGGGGCCAGGCACCAAAGGTGTGTATATAGGCACATATTGTCTCCATTAATGTTCTTCTTCTTCTTCCGCTCTGGATGTCAATGGCAGCCCATTAAACAGTATCATAAAAAGTTGTGAAATTTGGCACAAAGATAGACAGCATTTTCAACTATAATCACAGCATTTTGGAGTCTCTAACTCAAACCCTCTAGCACCACCAATTTTCCAAAATTGCACTCATGTTTGTGTTAACTTTTGAATCATAAGGGCTAGAAACAAAAATTTTTCCTCCGGGTCCTCTGTGAATGCATCATAACAATTTTTCCACCATTTGGAATTTTTCGGAAAACCTATTTTTTCAAACTTCTCCTAGACAGTTTGTCCGATTTTTGCGTAAACTGAATCATATCATCTTCAGACTACGTTGACTATAAAACACAGAAATCGAGTTGATCAGTCAGACCGTTTCTGAATAACACATGAACAAATTTGTCGAAGAGTTTGCTAAAGTGGATGTGAGGCTATATCTCAGCAACACTTAAGCATATTCAGATCAAACTTGGTGTCTATTACGACAACCATGAACTGAAGTTACCTTTCAGCTACCTACCAAGTCGAAAAAACAGCATATGCTGGTACGTTTTGAAGCATGGCAGCTGGTTTGAGCTGGTTTAAGCTGGTCCTTAGTTGGTCATGAGCTGGTTTAAGCTGGTCCTGAGCTGGTTATGAGCTGGTCATGTGCAGGTCCTAAGCTGGTCCTAAGTAACTAGCTCCTGCTCAGGACCAGCTCATAACCAGCTTATTACCAGCTCAGGACCAGCTCATGACCAACTAAGGACCAGCTTAAACCAGCTGCCATGCTTCAAAACATACCTAACCAGCATATGCTGTTTTTTTTTTCAACAGGGTAGTGGTCAGGAGACATAAAAAATGGCTATTTTTGCTTAAAACTTTTGAACGGTTTGGCCAAAAATCACAAGACTGATCTCTTTAGATTCAGAGTGACATATCAAGTCGAACGATATCCAGTTTTCCAATCTCAGCCATTTTGGACGCCGGCCATTGTGAACTTTGACGTAAAATGCTGTATTTTACGAATACATAGGCATATCATCAGGAAACTCAATATGTGTCATCGGCACTATGGCCTGAAGGTGCTCGAAAACCTTCAACGCAGTGCCACCTTGTGGTCAAAAATTATAACCAAATTAAAAAAAAAAAAAAAAAGATAATAGCTTTTGATTAGTTTTGCCTATTGTCATGGGACTGATCTTGATAGATTCCTTGGGTCATGCTGAGAACATTGATACCAATTATGCCATAATCGGCCAAAATTCCTGTCCACTATTTTGATTTTCTTTGAAAACTACTTTTTCAAACTCCTCCTAGAATGTTGGTCTGATTTTTACCAAATTCGATTCAGATCATCTTCAGTTATGAATTCTATGTCAATAGAAGAAACGGTTTTTAACGCCATCAATGAATTTGCTGGCATGATGCTGAAGTGCATCTGAGGCTGTATCTGTGCAAAGCTTTGACATACTGCCACTAAAGTTTGTGTGTGCCATTGTCATCTCACACCGAACACACAACATCAATTTGATAACAGCGCCACCTATTGGTCAAAAGTGATAAACCATTAAATCATATTACTAATGGTTGTATCTTTCAGCCATTTTGACTAAAATCACCTTAAAATGCCTTCAGTTACTCATTGCTGCAGCTGGTCTGATGCTTGCTGCCTTATTTGTTTCTGTAGTGCTTGGCCCTGTAATTGCTGCTCGAAGCCATATTTACACATATTTCCATTTACAAAAGTGGTGTTACCGTTGATTTCTATTTATTACAGACCCTGGGTGTTACCTTTTCAATTTTGTTGTGGCTGCTTTTGTTCTAAATAAATGACTAGAACACATTGGCATCGGCACCCTTTTTGTGTATTTTTTTCCATGTTTTATCCATTTACAAGCAAGCACCATCTGCTCGCTTGTAAAATTTACAACAGCCATTAAAGGAATAGTTCACCCACAAATGACTGCTGGTGCTGCATGACAAGATAAACAAAAATAATCTAAGTTATTTGTTTTGCTGGTATTGGAATGAATTTTTTGTTTCAATATTGTAGAAAATTATTTAAAGCAGATGTCCTCCCATCTGCAACACTGAGGTCCAGTTTTCCAAAACAGGGCAAATTAGCATGAGAATGCAATGCAATTGCATTAAAGTGGGAGTGGAAAGTTCTGATCTACTGATAATGTTCAAATTAAAGAACACAGATGCAGGCAGTGCATGTTTATAATGACTAACACAACCTAAAGCAGCGCAAATTAGTGCAGAGTCACAAAAAAGCAGAGCCGATAACAACAACACAGGCGCAAAATGTTTTTTTTTTTTTTTTTTGGCATTAGATAATGGCGCAAGTACCAGTAACTGACTACTACAGTACTGACTACAGCAAACCTTAGTAAATCACCTGCATGATTCATTTGAATAGTTACTCTCCTTCCATACATTTTGCATCTGAAAGGAAAACTACTACAAATGCATATGTAATAAGGTTAACCGGAAAAAGTAACTGTGTATACGCATTTTCATTGCTAATTTTCACTGCATGCCCTTAGTAAATCCTGACCTTTTTTTTTTTTTTTTACACCAAAAGAGGGATTTTGCGCAAGCTGTTAGTAAATCTGACCCTGGTGTTTAATTTACACCACTTTTTACAAAAGTGGTGTTATCATTCATCTCTTTTTATATAGGGTAAAGTGGGGGAAAACGTCCGTGTAATTTTTTTCTGTGAAGCAAAAGTTAAATGTGTCCAGAATAGTTATCAAAGTTGTAATTGATGACAACGACATCAATTACAAACCAAGTATGAAAAATCTCCAGAGTTTTCATGTCATTAGATTTTTAACAAAAATTAAATTTGTACCAAGGGAGCAAAAGGTGGGGTAAAATGCCCCCCAATTTTACAAAGCACTTTGCTTTATACATTTACAGCAAAATCAAAGGACAGACAGTTTTAGCTTAAAATTAAAAAGAATATAATCAATAATTATGCATTACAAAATCATAATAGCCTATATGAAAAATACTTTTCGCTGATGCTAACTGGCTAGCTAACTAGCTATCTAATACTAACTTGAGGTAATTTTTAAATATAAAGTCCAAATATTTTTATTCAGCCACATAGTTAGAATACATTTGATGGAAAAACAAAGGATTTGATGTTCAGAACAGACCCCGCAAACAAGAATGCGCTAGCCTAAGGGCCCCCAGCGGGCTGCCAGCGCAGGGCCATTGAGACTTTGCTCATTGGCAAAACGTTGGCCCCTTAGCGCTGGCCCTGCATGCGCAGCACTCCAATTAGCCCCCAGGAAGCCCTCACTAGGCCCACACAAGGCCCGCACTATTAATCTACAACAATAAATCTGTTTCACTATAAATATTTTTCAGCTACTATAACTTAAGTCTTTGGGGAAAACTGTTATTATACATCTGAAATGGATGCAGTCACCACATAACTAATGTCTGTATTGTCAAAAATGTACAGTAGTCAAAGGGATTTCAAATCAATGGATTTATTAAATACAAAATAGAAAACATTCAATTCAGGTTAATACTGCTAATTTAACACTCTGAAAGGCACTACAAATTATCTATACAAATATAAAAATAATATAAATTAACATAAAAATAAAAAATACCAAATTATTACTTTGACCTCTGCTGAAAATATATTTTGGTGTGCTAAAGTATTCATTGGCAAAGCTCACTCTTCCCCCAAGTTCTCTCAACTAATCAGCAGATGGTGGTAACGCTCCTTTCGTCCACCCACTCTGTCTCTTGAATTTCGCAACCACACCTTTATCTCACTCTCAACTTCAGAATCAGGAGGACTTTTTCAATTATCTTCAATCAGCCTCTGAAAAGCAAATAGGCCTATATCAGGGACCACTTTCCACCAGAGTTTAGCTCCAACTTTGATCAATCTCACCCACCTGTGATTTTCTAATGATCCTGAAGACATTGATTAGCATGCTCAGGTGTGTTTGATTAGGGTTAGAGCTCAACTCTGCAGGAAAGTGGATCCCTGGCCTTATGAAACAGCAGGTTCTGAAAAGGTCTCTTTTGGTTTGAGCCATTCCAGTTCAACTGAGTGGCTAAAGAATGGCCAGTCAATATTGTTTATATTCTCCTAGTTGCATTACAGGGCTGCCTACACAAAACCTGTATGGGCCCAAAGGTACAAAAGTTGCTCTGGGCCAGAACGGGGCCATCATGGGACCATAGAGGAAGAGAGTAGCACACTCTCTTCCTCTATGCGCACTAGTCACTTTTCACACACACTGCTGTGTGCACACAAATCCCACAAAAAGACTCAGTAATATCAGTAATATATGTATGTTTACATGCTCACACACTACAAATCATCCTGCACTGTTCCCCAGCCAGCTGCTTGAACTCACATTGTCTCTCTTTGCACATGTACAGTATTTATCTGAAGCATTCGTATAGTTTGTATAGTTTGTATTTTTTAGTTTATGTATAGGTAAATTTTTTTATATAGATAGTATATTTATAGTCAAAATCTATCAGTAGGATAGTTTGTGTATAGGTTTATATTGTTTTACTTCATTGCTGTATGCCTGTATTTATGTAGCACCGTGGTCCTGTGAGGCACGACATTTCGTTCCACTGTATGCCCCCGCATGTAGCGGAATGACAATAAAGCTCAATTCAACTCAACTCATTTATGTGGGCAGTCCGCTAGTGTGGGCTGCTCACAGAGAGCCCGCGGTGAGCCCGAAGCTGTGGGCCCCGCCTGGGCAAGTCCGCACTGGGGTTGTTTAGGTTTGGCGTGGGCTGGCCCTAGCCCACTGTGCCCAATGTGAAAACTTTCTCAGGTACATCACCAGTGTAAGCTTCATGGTGAAAACCTCTACATCATTCTCTTCAACGTAGACCAAAGTTGCAACATCTTGACTTTATCTAGTGGTTATGTTGGGAAAAACAGTAGAGAGGCATTTGACCCCAAAGGGGAAGTTTTCCCCCACTCTATATAGATACATGTGGATGTTATACCTTTTATTACCTTTTCAATTTGTTTTGAATGAATGACTGAATGAATGAACGAACGAATGAGTGGAGCACTTTGGCATTAACCCTTTTTGTGTATTTTTTTTTACAACCTCTCTATGTTTAACCTACAAAAATGAAAAAAAAAAAACTTAAAAAAAGATGTCTGTTTTTTTTTTATCCTTTTTTTTTTTTTTTGCCCAGCTACAATAAAAACCATCTACCATCAACCATCTCTAACATGCTGGTATGGACCCCGTCTTTTATTGTATAAACTTTCTTCACAATATCTTCTCTTGTCCTAAAATGAAAAGCAGATTTATTTCATTAACATCAGTATAATTAGCCTACCCACACCCTTAAAAATAAAGGTGCTTCAAAATGTTCTTCAAGCGATGCCATAGAAGAACCATTTTTGGTTCCACAAAGAACCATTCAGTCAAAAATTCTTTAAAGAACCATCTCTTTCTTACCTTTTTATAATCTGAAGAACCTTCTTTCACCACAAAGAACCTTTTGTGAAACAGAAAGGTTCTTCAGATGTTAAAGGTTCTTTATGGAACCATTTAGACAAAAAGGTTCTTCTATGGCATCGTGAAGAGTGTAATAGCAGCTGTGCTGGAAGCTCCTGACACCAAAACGAATTCCTTGTGTGTGCAAACACACTTGGCAATAAAGCCCTTTCTGATTTCTGATTTCTGATAACCCAGAGTTACAATAGTATGCCCATTTCTGTAGAAAAAGTTGTTGTGTGGGTTTATCCTCTTGGTTTTGCTATAGCTTGAGAAATGACGCCTCTAATGAAGCCTCGGAGCATCGGCAACAACACCATCGACTGGCTCATAAGATTTACAACAGCCATCAAACCTAAAAAATTGAATGGATATATACGTAATTAAAATGTACTAAGAGAACGCAAATATTTTGCGTGCAGATGCAAAGTTTTTCGGGGGAATGCTTTTGAGGGGCATCGCAAAACAATAAAATATAGTTTTTCCTTCCATCTCTCTCACGCAAAAAAGACAAATCAAAAGTCCAATGAATTACCCAAAAGTACAGTGTTGCCTACACTCTTCACAATTCAACCAACTATCGGAAAACCAACCACTGCCAACGTAGTTGGAAAGTTTGGGCACGCATCGAAACACTCAAATGATTGTAGGCTGAAGCTTCGATCATGTGATTATTTTAAACTGTGCGGATCTTCATTGAAAACTGTGCTGCGCACTTCACACAAGCCTCTGTTTCATACAGTTTATCACTACTTTAAAATACATGTCAGATCGTCTTTAATGTTGTCACTTCATATCCAGTGTCCCTGTATTATTATATTATATATCCCTATCCTGACTATACACTCGGGTTCTTTAAATTTCAAGTGGAACAACAAGGAAATATGAAACTTAATCACTGACAAGAATCAGGCAAAACAGCTCCACCCTCAACACATCAGGAAAAAAGTCATCTCGCAATTTGGACCGAAAAATACATAGGTCTAGCTTCAATTACTCATAAGGTGAGTCTAATTAAAATTCACGTGCTATTGAAAAAGTAAGAACAATTAGTAAAAAAGTGTCACTAGAATCGCAACAATTTGCTTTTATAGCAAACGTGCTCACGTGAGTTCACTTCCTCTTACAGAAACGTTCATGCAGTCGACGAGAAACTGACACTTAGCAATGTTGTTTCAGTGATTATGTATATTCTAGAACTTGTTTGGAAAGGGAAAACAAACTGTTATGAATTTACACAACTATCATAAGAAATATTTCATTTGGGTCATTGTGATTTTCTGATGCATGAGCCCTACTCGTTTCTTTATCCTGTGGGAAGCTTGAAGTCCATCCCTCCCATCTGCAGCATGTCTCTGACAGTGTCTCAGGGAGAGGGAATGATGGTCATCACCGTCACCTCAAACCCAAAGAGCAAATGGCCCGCACTGTGTCAGATTCTGAGTTCTCTGTGCTACGGTCCGGTGTGTTTTGCATCTGAGGATATGAAAGAGAAGCTGACAGACACCCAGAGAGTTATTGGGGTGAGTAAGAGACTTGCACTGATTGAAATCTTGATATCATTAAAAAAAAGATTTAAGATACTTAGGTATGTTCCATGTACTCTTAACTATGCATATCAGGTTTAAAAGCTGGAGGTCTTTCAACTATTAACAAATATTGTTCTCTTATTTCATAGATTGTGCAGATAGTAGTTGCAGTCATGAATCTTGTGTTGGGTTGTTTTGGCATCATCTTCTTTCTTGCTACCACTTCGGCCAGCAGTATAGTAAGACATTCATCATTCTGTTTATGTTTCTAAATCAGATTATGCAGTAAAATGAACGTGTACAGTATATAGCATAAGGATGCAACATAACAGAAACGAAGGGTTCTGAATACTTTTGCACACACACACGTGTATATATATATATATATATATATATATGTATATGTTTCCTTCTGTACAATTCAAAAATTCATCCACTGATCTTTTTCTCTAGGTGCTGTCGGTTCTTCAGATCTGTGTGGCTATCAGTTTCTGTGTTTTAACCATAAAATCTTTGTTCAAGAAGGGTAAGGGTGGGAGTGCAAAGGTACAGTTTTGTCTTTATAGCTATCCTTATCTCTACTGTGATAATGACAGTTTCAGAGAGCTTCTCCGTGTGTTCATGTTTGTTTTTGGTTTTGCAGTTGGTGGAGAACACAACTTCAGAATATAAAAGTGGAATAAGCCATAATACCAAATATTCATTTTTGTTTGGTCGCATCTATAGCATGAGTCTTGTGTTGTCTCAGGTGAGGGACTGACTGTTATCATCTTCACCTTAAACTAATAGTTCAACCAAAAATGACAATTTGCTAAAAATATACTCACCTTTAGGCCATCCAAGATGTAGATGAGTTTGCTTCTTTATCAGGTCAGATTTTGAGAAATTAAGCATCACTTGCTCACCAATGGATCCTCTGCAGTGGATGGGTGCCGTCAGAATGAACAGCTGATAAAAACATCACAATAATCCACAAATAATCCACACAACTCCAGTCCATCAGTTAACATCTTGTGAAGTGAAAAGCAGTGTGTTTGTAAGAAACAAATTCATCAAGTTTTTACTTAAAACTGTTTCTTCATTTTGATGTGAGAGGCGACAGATTTTTTTTTCACTGCAGAAAGCCTTATTTTGGACTTTGGAAATTTAAAAAAAAAGAATCTTTTTTGATTACTTGTGGATTATTATGATGTTTTTATCAGCTGTTTGGACTCTCATTGGTGAGCAAGTAATGTAATGCTAAATTTCTACAAATCTGATCTAATCTGATTTGTTCTGATGAAGTAACAAACTCATCTACATCTTAGATGACCTGAAGGTAAATTTTCAGCAAATTTTAAGTTTTGAGCGAACAATTCCTTTAAACCTAAAGAGCAAATGGCTCATACTATGTCAGATTGTACTTTATGCGACAGTCCAGTGTGTTTGTATTTTAGGATATGAAAGATGAACTGACAGACACTCACACAGCACTTGGGGTGAGTCGGATACTTTTTGATATTATCAGCTTTACAAAATAGTTTTTACTAGGTGTATTGGCATTTGTAAAACTGGTACAAATATTGTTCTCTTATTTCATAGACTGTACAGATAATGATTGGTGTCATGAATATCGCAGTGGGTTGTTTTGGCTTCGTCTTTGCTTTTTGGATCGGTGGTGTGGTAAGAGTTGTTACTCATTCTCATCATTATGTTTCTAAATGAGTTCTTGCAGTACAAAAAGTAAATTATGACATTTGAGAATACCCTACATTTATTTCTTTATTTTTGTATTTATTTTCATATGTTATATGATTTATCAAAATCAGAAGGAGGTGAAATAATGTGAAATATGGTGGTTTGTTGTATATACAATTTGAACAAGAATGTTTGGATGGACCAGTATTTTTATTTGTTTAATTTGCCTTTTAGTTCTTTGTTGTTGGAATTATATGTGCTCTTGCAGTGCAGTTTCCCCATCCTAAATTGGTAGGTATAAATGCATCATTTTTTATTTTATGTTTATGTATGTATGCATGAATGTATGTATGAGCATTTATATTATTTACGTTTTACAGCTGGTCATCACAGTGATTCTGAATGTAGTCAGTGCTGCACTGGCTATCACAGCTGCTGTGCTGTATTCAATGGACCTGGCAATGGGAAGCAGTTTAAGCTGTTACAGAGAACATTATTATTATTCATCTAATAATGACTGGCTTACCCATAAAAAGAGTAACTTTGAGTCCTGTTTTTACTACAAAAATCTCAGTCAGGTAATCATTTGATTTATTTATCTTTTTCAATGTTGTAAAAACACATTTGTGTGTATTTTGTTATTATTTAATAATACACTGATGTTTTTCCATCTCTAGATGATCCTTGGAGGACTAGATGTCATGATGGTAGTGTTGTCAGTCCTTCAGCTCTGTGTGACCATTAGTTTCTGTGTTTTGACTGGTAAAGCTTTGTGCAAGAAGGATGAAGATGTAAAGGTACTGTATCATCAGCACTATTACATCAGTCAATCAGTCAAATCCACTGTGATCGTGAGAGTTTCAGAGAGCTGCTCTGTGTGTTCATGTTTGTTTGTGGTTTTGCAGTCGGTGGAGGATCCAGACCTTCAAAAGCCGCTCCTGGAAGATGACACTGCTGATGCTGCATAACCAGATAAACACTTAAACGTATTTTTTTTAACATGTTTTCTTTGTTTTGGTAATGGAAAGTGAAATGATTTATGTTGCCATCTGCAACAGCATAGACATGAAGATACATAATTTACATGTAGTCTTTTCACAAATGTTGTGAAAAAGGTTGTTTTTTTGAGCATAATGCATCTTGAAAATATGATTATTTAATAAAAAAAAATGCAAACAGGTAATAAAATATGCCATGATGTTTTTCTGAGTACAGAAATTCTGCCTGTTTCTTACCTGTTTCACGTACGGCTGACACGTTCATCACATTAAGTTTATTTGTTTGTTTATGTTAAAACTGTAATCCAAATGGAAACTTTTTATGCAATTCAAATACATATTTTTGGGGTGTGTAATAATTTTCATTATTTCATTGGCACATGACTGTAGAACGCTTTTCTGTAAATACTGAATGTTATCTGAGCATGTCCAATGACGTTTCTGTCCTGTAGTACTATAAAAAGCTTCTTGTAAGTTTGACTGCCTTCATTTTTGCATATAATTTGGAGAGTGGTCATATAGTCAGTTAAGTTTAGCCTTGAACATACAGATATGGTCAAAAGTCTGGCACTGTAATACGGTTGGAATATTGTTTCTCACTAGCCCTAGAGATTATAATGACAACGTTCTTTGCAGATTGTAGTAATCATACAGAATGATTTATACTGTATTATATTGCTCACTCAAATATGTAAATTGTCATGATTTTCCATAAAAATACACAGTTTGTGCACTTTTCTAAACTCATATGATAGCTTTGTATGATGAGAAACCCAAATAATTATTGACTGAAACATCCCCTCTGTCATATTTATCAATTTGTACTTTGACATATTAAAACATCAAGCAAACATGTCAACATCAACATTGGCAAAGTAACCATGAGAGCAACTTATTTTATTAGATTGCAAAGTAACAATCTGAAATACGATCATTTTTTTCTTTTCTATTCGTGCATTGTGTCGAATAGTTCATTACGTGTAATTCATTAGTTGCCAAATACATTTTATCTGTTTTATCCTTTGAAATCTTGCAAAAAAATTATTTTTTGTAATACTTCGCTTGTAAAGCTTGTGCTCTTTAAAATAAATGGCACTACTTTTTTCTTTCTTTTTTGGTTCCTTAAATGTCCAAATATATTTAGCAGCTATTTTATATGCAAATATACATAAAGCTAATAAGCAATCACATGATACCAGTGGGTTCTTATAGTTCCCAGACAGAACACTATCTGTATAAGGACTAAAAACGCTGCTGTGATCGACACTTGGATGTCCATCAGAAAGTTTGAGGTATTATTTGATCTTTTTTGTACCAGTAACAATTGTTGATCTTTAAATGTGCAAAGACATAAAAAATACTGAAAAAAGCTTAAATGTCATATGTATTAAAAAAAATTGTGCAGTATTGTACTGTTTTATTTGCTAACATACAATGAAGACAATGGGAGTTCTGTGTATCCTGATGCTGCTGTGAGTATGAAATCACTAAATTAATGCATTTTATTTTTTATTTGCCAAAAAATATTCAGGTTATTGAACTTTGAATAATTAAAAAAGAAATCTACTGATCAACCAAAGGACTGAATGAGGAATTTAAAGCCATTTTTTAACGGGTCTTATTTCTGTGGTCTCATCTTTGCTCCTTATGTTTTCAGACTCTAGTGCATTTACCATTATTTATTACATTTTCATATATATATATATATATATATATATATATATATATATATATATTTTTTTTTTTTTTTTCTTATATAAATCTTTTGAAAAAAGCGAATGTACAAGGGATTTTTTTGATTTAATTTTTTGGTGACAGCTGTATTGTTTTGCCTTGTTTAATATTTTGTGACTCCTGACCCTATAAAGCTGTTTTGTTTGTCTCAATTCTGTTATTTTCCAGTTGCATTTACATTAATTCATTTGGGAGACACTTTTCCAAAGCAACTCACAGTGCGTTAAAGCTATACATTTTTTCAGCGCATGCATTCCCCATCAACTGAACTAAAGCAGACTAAACAACAAACTAAATACGACGGACTCTGTTATGCATTGTAGCGTAAACTAACATGATGGAGCTGATCCACTAACACGATCATTACAAATGTGTTTAAAAGACAAAATACATGTATTTACACATTTGAGAATCTGAATATCAAATGTTTCACAATCCAATTAACAAGTTTGTTAATAAATCTCCATCAAAATAAATCTTAATCTCCAACAATCAACAACAGGTCTGTATGTATGATGATATGAAAAGCTGACTTTTATGTTAAGTATTGTTGACCTGATATTCTGATTCTGTTCCACAGACTGCACAAGAGTATTCAGCAACAAGTGTTTAATGATGAGAAAACACTCCATCTCCCTGCAAATTATAAAATTGGCTGGATGGAGACTCTGAATGATGAAAAGCTAATTTCTGACATCACTATTCCTGGTACCCATAACAGCTTGGCCCTTCATGGAGGATTTGCAGAAAAATGTCAGGCATGGTCGCTAGAGGATCAGCTAAATGCTAGAATACGCTACTTCGATTTGAGAGTGTTTGGGGAAAAACTGAAAATTAAGCATGGACCGATTTACCAACATCTTTCCATAGTGCTTTCAACACAATTAAGGCATTTTTATCTAAAGATGAAACTGAGACAGTATTGGTCAGAGTTAAGCCCGTTTTTCTTTTTAAGGACAAAGTTCCAGGTTTAGTTGCAAGAATGATTAAAAATGACCCTGCTGGGTTGCAGATAAAATACCAAAGATTGGTGAAGTAAGAGGAAAGATAATATTTGTTCAGAAAAACACCTTTCGGCTGGGTATCCCTCTATATGAAACTGATGAGCATAATGACTATGTAGTGACTAATGTTGAAAAAAGAAAGAAAAACTTATTAAGCATCTGAATGACGCTACAGATTACCAGTATAGAGCTGGTCATGTTGTTTTGAACTATTCAAGTGGCACAGGCTTATCTAGATTGAGGCTAGATATAAACCCCAAAAGCTTGGCAAAGAAAATCAACCCTTGGCTGTATGAACATCTCAGTAACGAATATAAAAAAAAACAATCCCAAGCCTTGTTTTGGGGTTATAGCCATGGACTTTCCAGGCTTGCATCTGATTGAAAAGGTCACTGAATTCAATTAGTAGATGTTTCAGGCTGTAATTATCAAATAAATACGCTGAGCTTCTGACTGATTCTGTTTCTTATATATTTTTTAATTTAGTTATTTGAAAATCAAGCATGGGATGTGCAACTGACCTGAGCTTCTAGAGATGCTCCATTCATGTTTGTTTATGGTTTTGTCACAAAAGACGAACTGCTGGTCCTGCATGCTAGACAAGATAAACCTAAAAAATCATCACAGTTATTCTTTTTGCTTGTAATAGAAAGGCATTTTGCCTCTCATTTTTAAAGTCAAATGATGTCACCGTCTGTAATACCATAATCATCAAACTACATCTTTATTCTTGCCTTTTCCTTTAAATCAAATTGTAAAATGGTTAAAAAAAAAAAAAGAGATAACTTTTGGCTGCTTTTTGAAATAAATGACTTTACTAACATCACTGGCTTTCAAGATTTTTTTTACACTGTACCGTCTGCCTTTTTAGGTAACCGTGTAGAATAGACTAGAGATCACCTCAGTTTTATCTTACACTATTATACTTTTTATTAATATTTTGAATTAGCTTTTATTTGAGCTTTTTTTTTATTTTAAATACTACTGATAAGTTTTAATCAAAATTTTTTTCTGTTTTAGTTCAATTTTAGTTTATTTTCTATTACAGCTCATTTTAGTGCTTCAAATTAAACTTATTTCAGCTAGTTGCAGAGGCAACAAATTTTTGTTTTTAAAAGTTTTTTAATCTAATATTTATGTTTTATTATTTTATTTGCTCTTTATTTCATTTTAGCTTTATTTCAATTTAAAAAAAAAAAAGTTAAAAACCTCTGATTAAATTGTTACTATTTCTCGTGTGTTTTTAAAATTTTTAATTTTTAGGGACATGAAAATAAATGAACTTTAAAGAAAAATAAAATAAAATAAAATAAAATAAAATAAAATAAAATAAAATAAAATAAAATAAAATAAATTATGTCTGAAGAGGTTTGCATGATTTCACCACTAGATGGCATGTATCCACTGATCTATAATAGAGAACATTATATATATATATATATATATATATATATATATATATATATATATATATATTAACATTATATAAATCATATGTCATTATATATAGATCAGTGCATGTATCACATACAAGCCAGCTGCAGTCGAAAGTGTAAAAGCAGAACAGAGCCATCAGATAAATGCTTAATAAATTAAAATGCTTAATAAATGAAAGTTCCAATGAGGCCACACAGAAACTTGAAATAAAGTACTCAGAAGCAGACTAAGGGTATGTGGGTGTCTAGGTCTTTTGAAATTCATATAAAACCTTATGTGCTATTTTTTTTTTTTTTTTTTTTTTTAATTATTATTAGTTTCAGGTGTAAGGTTTGTTGTTGCAGATATTGTGCTTACCGCTTCTGTTTAAGCAAGAAGAACATCTGTTGAACAATGTCGGGAAAACAGCTCCGCCTCATGACGGGAAAACGAGGCTTTCCGGACGGAGAAGTTGGCTTTTAAACAGTTCATTTTAAAGAACCGGTTCACAAAATCGATTCAGTGATTCATTTGCGTCATCGCGAAATCCGTCACACAATGTCCGTGACATCCAGCATTGTATAATTTGTATTCACAGTGCTAAAATGTATGTATATCTCTTGGCTGAAAAGGTTTTTGTATGTGTTAAAGATAATATGCAGGAATTCTTTGTTATTAGGCAGATTGTGTGAAGGAGGCGGTTTACGGTTCAGTGAGTCACTTTTGTGAGAAGCGCTTGAACTGATTCAGTCTGATTCATAAATGATTCTTTCAGTAGATTCTTTGACAAAATCCGAATCAAAAGAACGAGCTGATGTCGCTGTTTTGGGCCTGTAGCTTATAAGAACTGATAGCTTCTAAAGTTTTGACATTCTCCTGAAATCTAGTGACTGCACTCTGGGCTGTTAGTCACAGGGTAAGTCCGAGTTGTTTCTTAAGAGCTTTCCGAAATATGTAAAACAGCGAAGTATAGCAGTGTCAAGGCTTTTTGTTAAACGAGCTTTGTTTGTTTCTCCTCTAAAGCTTGATTTAATGATTTGATACCAATTGTGATGCTGTAGAATGGTAATTAGCTTGTCTTGACACAGGACATTTGGCCTTTATCACCTGTTGGAGGGCTGAAGTCTGCAGCAGCATGTCTCTGACAGTGTCTCAAGGTGAGGGTTTGACGGTCATCACCGTCGCCTCGAACCCGAAGAGCAAATGGCCCGCACTGTGTCAGGTTCTGGGGTTACTGTGCTGCAGTCCAGTGTGTTCTGTGTCTCAGAATATCAAAAAGAAGCTGACGAACATCCACACAGCTCTTGGGGTGAATTCATCTTTTTAATAATTTCATTAGAAGACTTATGGCATTTTAAGTTGCTTTTTCATTTTTCAGGTGTATGAACAAAAATCTTTTTTTTTTTTTATCCCATAGACTATGCAGATAATTGTTGGAGTCATCAATATTGTGTTTGGGATTTTGCTTAAAAGCAGCTGGATATTGAATAACATTACAGATTTTGAGGCTGCTTTCTGGATCGGTGGTGTGGTAAGAATTTGTCTTTTTCTGCTTATTTTTTATTTTTCTAAACCATTACATATGTAATGAGTGAGTCTATAAATTAAATTTATCAGTAACAAATAAATATGTTTGAAAGGATGAGAAGGGAGAAATCGACTGTAAAATGCATGTGCAAATTTGTCATGTTTATATTCATATTGGTTCATTTAATTACTCAAAAAATGCCTAAAACACTTTCCTTACACCTTACATGTGAGTGTATGCATCTTAATCATTTTAAAAAAAAAAAAGAAAAAAAGAGAACAAAATGTGCACACGCATATTAGTAGTGAACATTTCTTCACCAAATATTAACAATATTTGAAAGCAATAACTTCTGTAAAAAATGTTTTATTAGTATAATGGTTTGATAAGTTTTTAATAAGATGTTTTTTCTTTATTTACACTACCTAGCGTTTAGGACTTTTATTTATTTTCATTTAATTTGATTTGCTAGTGTTTTATGTCATCAGTTGTGATGAATCCGATGCATTTTGATGATTTTGTCTAGCATAACATGAAGAACTGATGGGTCACAAAATCTAATTTATACTTTTCATTTCAATGACTGTTTGGATGCTCAGAGGTTTTTACAACCCGAATTCCGGAAGTGTTGGGATGTTTTTAAAATTTGAATAAAATGAAAACTAAAAGACTTTCAAATAATAATTTGGCCAGGATGCCAGGGTTACACCCCTACTCTTTTTCGTAGGACATCCTGGGATTTTTAATGACCACAGAGAGTCAGGACCTTGGTTTAACGTTTCATCCGAAGGACGGTGCTTTTTCGCAGTATAGTGTCCCCGTCACTATACTGGGGCATTAGGACCCACACAGACCACAGGGTGAGCACCCCCTGCTGGCCTCACTAACACCTCTTACAGCAGCAACCTAGTTTTCCCAGGAGTTCTCCCATCCAGCTATTGACCAGGCTCAAACCTGCTTAACTTCAGTGGGCAGCCAGTCTTGGGCTGCAGGGTGATATGGCTGCTGGTAAATCACATGAGCTAATATTTTATTCGCAATAGAACATAGATAACATAACAAATGTTTAAACTGAGAAATTTTACACTTTTATCCACTAAATGAGCTCATTTCAAATTTGATGCCTGCTACAGGTCTCAAAAAAGTTGGCACGGGGGCAACAAAGGGCTGAAAAGCAAGATTAAGTTAACGGGCATCAAATTTGAAATGAAATTTGTGCATAAAATTGTAAAATTTCTCAGTTTAAACATTTGTTATGTTATCTATGTTCTATTGGGAATAAAATATTGGCTCATGTGATTTGAAAGTCTTTTAGTTTTCATTTTATTCAAATTTAAAAAACGTCCCAACATTTCCAGAATTTGGGTTGTATATATATATATATATATATATATATATATATATATATATATTTTTTTTTTTTTTTCCCCTTTAGGTCATTGTAATTGGAATCGTGACTATTCTTGCAGCTAAGTTTCCCAGTCCTTTTCTAGTAAGTGTCTATCAAAGCCATATTAAACATATTAGTGGTTTTTGAAGTTATGCTGAGCATTACCAGTTTATATTATTTACATTTTACAGCTGGTCATCGCAGTGATTCTGAATGTAGTCAGTGCTGCACTGGCTATCACAGCTGCTGTGCTGTATTCAGTGGACCTGGCAACTGGAAATGGTCTATACTGCGACACCAGTTATTACTCGTCTTATGACTATGCTGCAACACCTTCCCCTGAACGGATGAGGAGGACCGAGATCTGTAAGCAGTACAAGTATCTCAATAAGGTAATTTTTATTTTTTCGTTCTATTTATTAGATTGTGTAGGATCAAAAGACCAAAGTTGGGGAAGCTATTTTATTTTAATTTGTGGTTTCACAAGTTATTGGTAATTCAAAGTTATTGCAAGAATTTAATCTTTTGTAAAAGTACTTAAATGGGTTAGGAAATAATATATTTTAAAAGTATGTAACTATAGGATTATATAATTCATAATTAAATCAGCAGTATTACTTCTTGAATTACATTATTTCAGATTGAATTAGAGCGGATTTTTGTACTGTATTTCTTATAGGCCTTATTGACCATTGCTTTCCTCAAATGACACTGTGATCTTTACCCACCTCTAGATGATCCTTGGAGGACTAGATATCATGATGATAGTGCTGTCAGTCCTTCAGCTCTGTGTGACCATCAGTTTCTGTGTTTTGACTGGGAAAGCTTTGTGCAAGAAGGATGAAGATGCAAAGGTACTGTATCATCAGCACCATTACATCAGTCAATCAGTCAAATCCACTGTGATCGTGAGAGTTTCAGAGAACTGTTATGTGTGTTCATGATTGTTTGTGGTTTTACAGTTGGTGCAGGATCCAGACCTTCACAAGCCGCTCCTGGAAGACGCCACTGCTGGTGCTGCATGTTAAAGAAGCAAAATATAAAGCAACAAATATATACAGTACATACAACACCTCTCAATATAGTAGTGAGATGATTTCCAGTATGTTTATTCTTATCAGGTGTTTGCCTTAAACATTTGGTTACTGCTAGTAAATGAGCAACTGCTTTTTGAAATAAATGTCTTGAGCACTTTGGCACCATCCCTTATATATATATATATATATAGTACTGTGCAAAAGTCTAAAGCCACTAGTATTTTCACCTACAAAAAAATGGTTTTAAGTCGGTTATTTCTATCATTTGCTTTAGATGAGTTTGTTCCTTTATGGGAACAGATTGTTTAGCCTTGTGGAAATGTAGCATTACATCACTTGCTCACTAATGGATCCTCTGCAGTGAATGGGTGCCGTCAGAATGAGAGACCAAACAGCTGATAAAAACATCACAATAATCCACAAGTAATTCACACAACTCCAGTCCATCAATTAACATCTTGAGAAGTGAAAAGCTGCATGTTTGTGAGAAACAAATCCATCAAGACGTTTTAACTTTAAACAATTGCATCTGGCCAAAATACAAGTAATGCTAAATTTTCAACTAATCTGCTCCCATGAAGAAACAAACTCATCTACATCTTCAATGGCCTTGGGGTGATTAAATTTTAAGCAAATTTTCATTTTTAGGTGAACTATTACTTTGAGAAAAGCGTGTCCTAAGAACACAGTTCTACAATTCAAAACCTACCTTTATAGTACTGAGCCTGAATGTAGTGAAAATATCTCAATCATTTCTCAGTTTCAAAGATATTAAAAGTCTTTTGCTTACATAAATATATAAAACATTTCAGAACAACATTGACTTCACTAGTATTATCTTTTTGTGGCTATTTGCACGATTTGACCACCAGGTGGTGTTAAAATACTCGAGTTTTATGCAAATCATTTGCCTTTGAAAGATACATAACTTTGCCAAGGCTACCATACAGAATTTTGTGTTATCAAAATTAGGAAGAAATTCCACCATTAGCACTCAAAACTCTAAATATCGAAATTATTAATAAATTAAATTAATATTGAAAAGCAATTTCACAACATAGGATCTAATTATCTATATATGTGGTCATTGTTTCTCTTTCTGTCTAGATTTCTGTGGAGTTGCCATGTATATGTAAGCATTCCTTGATGGCTGGGCTTACATTTAACTACGTTTGCTGCCACTTTTGACACTGACCAGATTAATATGCCAAGAAACAAACAAAAAAACAACTCATTTTGATTGTATAATCACAGCACCTTATATAGCATCACAAAATAAACTGGCATTTCTTTTGCTATAATGATTGTCTCACTGTCGTTCTTATTACAAGACTTATTAAAGACAAAAAAAAAAAAAAAAAAATACTGATCCAAGTTGAAATTACTTTTGTGAGAAGACGTGAAATGATACTAGCTCAGTTACCCATGTTTCCTCCCACACTCATTAGTTACTGTTACTGGGAGGTCAGTTGTCTTGATGAGGAACAAACATATCAAGGTAGCTGTTTTTAGATTTTATACCACAGGTATGTCTGTGGTTGAACTTCAGTGGGATTACAGTGATGCTGAATCACTGGGTGCCACTTTTGTTCCTTGCAGGAGATTCACTAATTCAAAGCAGCTGAAACCATCAGCAAGAGTCAGAGCTTCACATTAAAGTATTTTTATATGCATACAAAGGCATTTATCCTTGCTGTGACATAGTTTCCATGTTCATTCATAGCTTTCTGATACTTTGACATCTATGTGATGTAATGATTTACACTGTCTGTGTGCTCTGTGATCTTATTTATACAGTACAGATGGATTTTAAGTTGTTGAAGATTTGCATCAATAAACAAAATGTTTTACTTTGCTTTTTCATAGGCCATTTTCCTTTCAGTTAATCACAATCAGCTTCTGTCATTGGTGCCAGAAGCGTCAGCACTTGGAAACATAGCAATTATAAACACAGAATGGCGTAATTACAGTTAAAAGGGCACAGAATAGTGTGTGAACTGTGAGTTTCGAAGGTAAGAGCATGTTCAGATAGTATAAAAATAATTAAATGTAAAGTTTACGTACTGCATTTTTTTGAACAGCACATTGGTGCTCATGAAAAATATGACCTCTGAGGGGAAAAAAAAAAAAAAAAAAATCATATCTGGATGTTTTGGTTCCCAGCACACTGTGTTTCTATATTTTCATGGCATGACCAGTGTTAGGGGTAACGCATTACAAGTAACCAAGTTACGTAATCAGATTACTTTTTTCAAGTAACACACTACTTTTAAATGAACAAGAAAATATCTGAGTTACTTTTTCAAATAAGTAACGCAAGTTAATTTGTTTTCCAGTTTATTTACTGACATCTTTCCTGTCCCCATGTTGAGAGAAATTGGGAGTAAGTGCAGAGGGAGTCATTGTCTTCAGCCTGAGGCTTATTAATTCCACTCTTGGGGTGAAAGGGCCTTTACAGTCACCAAAAATGTAACTTTTGGGTTTTCTGTTATTAAAAAATAAATAAGCAAGCCCAGCCCAGGTGACAAAAATTAACGCAAAAGTAAATGTAATGCACTACTTTCCATAAAAAGTAACTAAGTAACACAATTAGTTACTTTCTTTATGGAGTAATGCAATATTGTAATGCATTACTTTTAAAAGTAACTTTCCCCAACACTGGGCATGACAAACCTATAAAATGTTCTCTTTGAAATGAAATGAGGTTGTGTAAATAATGCCGGCATTTTCATTTTGGGTGGACTATCCCTTTAAGAGTATGTGTTTGATCAATTAGTTATTGACTATGAGCTACAGACAGTAAACTTGATATTCCAGGCTAAAATGAACAAAACTAGTGACATTGATTAGTCAGTATTGAATTTTTTTTTTTTTAATTAAATGCCAAATCTGTTTGCTTTTTGTCATGCATATGCTATATTACCGCTTGAGTTTAGTCATTTCCAGATCTTCTGACTAAGAGCCATGGGTTCCTCTCAAGAAAAACCAAGTTTACTCTGTTATGGAGACATTTATCCTTTTTGTTTTCAGCTTGTCAGACCAGGAAGAACCTCAGGATACTGAGGATTTTCCACATCAGCATCCAGTCCTGTTGGGTGAGCTTGTGCGTTATTGGAGCCACTCACCTAATAAACATCTATTGGATTTTTTTCAGGCTGAAATTGGTCCAAAATGAAATTATTTCAATGGAGACTGCATTAGGGAAGAACCAAGGTAACATTGAGTGAATAAATGGCTGCACAATGTATTTTTGCATCTCACGCGAAACCGTCCTGACGCACGTGATGTTTTTCTGCGTTCCTGAGGTCACCTGATGGGGCCGGACTCAATGTGAGGCACTGTGGCCAAATCATATTCATGGAAAAGTCATTTTGGTCTGATTAAAAGAATCTCTTAAACTATTTACAAGGAGACTAAGTTCATGCTCCTCCTGAGTTTGAGCAGAATGTAGTTTCTTTGTGATTAGTTGGGAACATTTCTAAGAGGGAAGAACTTTGCTAATAGGTAAATTCTCATTTAAAAATTACAAATTCTATACTAACTCACTTATTTGACTCAAATAAATCCTGAATGTAACTTTTTATACTGTTGCCTGCTGCCGTTCTGTCACTAGAGGTCATATTGAGGCCCTGTGGCCTCGCCAATGGAGTTGCATTAAAGCCTGAAAACAAGCAAGTCACGCTTACTAAGCCTGCATCATGATGCAAGACTGCACAGAAATAAAACCAGTGAACCAAAAGTCCCTTGGAGATCCCACATACCCTTTAGATGAGAAGTGAAAGGAAGTAGAAGGCAAGAATCTTAAATGTCACATTTTTCTCCCTGAGGAACTGCACACTCATTCATTTTAAATAACCATAGCGATGTACAAAACTCTAGCTCTGTTCTAAAACCTTCTGAGCTACCTAGACAACATTTTAAGGCTAAGCCAGAGTAGTCTGCTGCAAAGGGTACCAAATTTTTGCCAGATTTTAAGGTAGAATCACATCCTTCACAATGAAGGAAATCCCAGAATGCACTGCAGTGAGCTCAGTCCCAGCAAATAAAAACATGTTCTAAGAACATTTTCCTAACATTCCAATTAGGTTATGAAATAATTATTTCTGAATGTTCTTAGACTGCACAAAATTTCATTTTTTTTTTTTAAATGACTTTTTTTTTCTTGGTTATGGTAGCAAAAACATAAATTTTATAATTTTGCAAACATTATGAAAACTTTACTTTTGAATGTTCTCTGAATCAACCAAAAGAAGTAGTAACTAGTAGTAACATTTAAAAAAAGTTAGACCAACTAAAATGTTTCAGAAAAACATTCCAGGAACAATGTATAAATTACATTTTTTGTGCAAACACTTTGATAACATTATTAAAGACCAGATAACTTTGAGTGAACATTCTATTAATGGTACTGTTCATAACTTTGAGAGAACTTTGCCAGAATGTTAGCCTGTTAACGTACGTTCCTGTTATAGCTGGGTTGAAATCCAAAATGAAATCCAGCATGTAAAACAAGGTAAGAGAAGTATAATGTTGATTTTAAGTATTTACATTCCATTTAGTACTAAAAAGGACAGATAACAGTTCAGTCCTGGGCTATGTATTTTTATGCTTACTGGAGTATATAATGATAGCTTAGCAATATGCTAATGTTAGACTCCACTGAAATCAATTGTGAGTCAAGTACACAACAATACAGACTGGAGTTGTATCCTATGTTTCAGATTTGTCAGTGATGAGGTTTAATGACTTGCTTCTGGCAAGCAATTGTAAGTGGCAAATCATGGTTTGTTGGTGTGTTTTAGTTGCACTTTTCCAACCATCAGTTGGTTTGCTGTAAAGGAAATGGATTGAATGTATTGATTTTGAAAGTGTCTTCATAGCTTTTGTCCTGTCAGATGTGGTTTTGCTGGGCTGTGACGTAAGCTAAAGGCTTTTGGCTGTAATATACTACTGACACAAGGCACAGCTGCTGCAGTATTTACTCTACCCAGATGCAGTGATGAGGAGCTGCTGGCTGTGGAAAGTACAAAAACACCACAGATTTCTTCCTCAGTGACCGCTGAAGCAGTTGTACAATAGGGAAGTGCCATCATACTTTGAATGAGACTTCAGCAATTTAATGTGCATAATAGCTAACATCAAAGATAGAGATTGTCATAATTATTGCCTTGAATTACATTCTCTTTTGGTCTTTAAAGTAATTTTAAGGTGAAAAATTGTTAAATTAATTCGTTTAAAGATTATGTTTTGTCATGATTTGCTTTGCAATCATCATTATACAATTTATAATGTACTTTAGAACATTTTCCCATCTACACTGAAAAAAAACTGATGTAGAAACAATTTTCACTCTAAATTTACTAGTAAATTTCACAATTATTTATAAAGAAATGGCAAGTAGCACATATTAAATATATTAAACAAATAGTAGAAAGACTGAAATATATTTTCTTGTAAAACCTACCAATCTTGGTTTTATTTAACTTCAAAAAACCATTTGCTGTATACTTCAAAAAATAAATAAAATAAATGAATAAATAAAATTTTACTGGTAATTTTACAGACATGTCTGTTAACCATGCAAAATAAAAAGAAATAGGTAAAACGCCTTAAAAAAAAAATTCCTTGATTTTAAAACAGTATATTTTGCCCTGTTTTTCCTTTTTATTTTTATTTTTTTACAGTGTAGCAGTGATTTCATATGAATCTGTAGTGTTCAGTTATAATATTGTTGTCTTTGCTTTTAAATGTAAAGCTTTGGCATTTTTGTTTTCCATTCTAAGTTTGTGTTTGACCACTGTCATAGGGTGGGACAAATCCTGAGATAATAATAGATCCGTTTGTGGCTCCTGTGCATAATTACAGGGTTTGATGGGTGTTTCACAGTAAATCTATTTCTACACCCAGTGAAACATGGAGTTGAAAGGCGGACGTACAACATCACAGCTGTCCACCAACGACTAGCTTGTCTAAAAATGCATTTGATATAATTCCACAATGGAAAAAAAAAAAGATTCATAATTTGCACCATATATAACATGCAATGATTGGATTTTTATTTTTTGAAGGAAATATCACTGCTTGCAAGGCAGCCAAAGAATAGTGCTGACATTTTCAGTAAGCTTGCATTTCAGCCTTGGCTCTGTGTAAATGAAATGCCATATCATTTCATATCATTAGTCAGCTGCACACGAGAATCAACACAGTCAGTGTACAGTGTAAGGATGGCTATAAATAGTATGCAGGGAAGACAATACCAATCACTATTCAGTATGCATATATATGCAAATGTCACAATGAATCTATTGGTTACATTTTTAATGCTGAACATTCTATGCAAGACTTTAAGGCTTAAATTGTCTACGAAACACTTTGCTGAAGTTTATTATCAGAACAAATCCTGAGCAGAATGTTTGAGTAATATCAGTACAGTCTTCCAAAGACTGTAAGATGTGCAGAGGAGATCATATGTGGAAATGTTTTCACTGAGAGCTCAAGTTATCAGATTTCATCTGAAACAGTCTGTAACAGAATCTTTGAAGTGTCCAAATCCAATAATGTGGTGGTAGCGGATTCTGTATCTCTAACATGAGCACTTGAACAGCGATGATGTTAAACACAGAGACACATAAACATATATATATATATATATATAAAATGTTAAACTGATTTATGGATTGTTTGTTTATTAAAACAATAGCAAGAGAAAATGTAGGCTGCATACTTGTTCATTCAGCAATAGTGTTCTCAACAAAATACAGACTTTGCTTTTTGCTTTATGATACATCTATGTTTGATAGTTTTAGACAGATTTGATAGACAGATTTTATATATCTGCATTTGGAATCATCCATTAGTGAAGTAAATAGTGTCAATTTTGATTTCATGTCAGCTTGGATGCTCAGAAGCCAGTAGACTTTTAGAAGTCTCTTCTGCTCACCAAGGCTGCATTTACTTGATCAAAAATACAGTAAAACAGTAATATTGTAAAATATTATTACAATTGAAAATAACTGTCTTCTATTTGAATATATTTTAAAATGTAATTTATTCCTGCAATGCAAAGTTGAATTTTCAGAAATCATTCTAATATGCTGATTTGCTGCTCAAGAAACATTACCAGTGTTGATTCTTTTATGAATATTTATTTGAAATAGAAATCTTTTATAACATTATAAATGTCTTGACTCAGTTTTGATCAGTTTACTGCATTCTTGCTGAATACATGTATTTAGTCTATGAACAACAGAGTAGTCTGTGCTCAGTCAGAATCTATAGTGGTCACTTGTGCAGGTTCTTGTCTAAACCTTTAATGGTAGTGAAATCTGTTCTTGAATAACCTCACCAGACAGTCTGGTTCACTTGTAAATTACAGCCAAGAACTGCCTACTTAGACAGAAAGAGACCTGACTGACTGGTAAAGTGTTGTTTTGACATGCCGTTTAGGGGCGAGTAAAATCTGAAATAGATTAAAGCACAATAATAGAATGGCGAAAGAATGGGAAATGGCAGAAAAAAATGGTGCAGCAACCCCTGCTTACACACATACTGTAAAGAAAACAGTTGAAAAATGTGCGCAGACTTTGTAATCAGAAGTCCATCTAAATATTAAAAGTTCAGACCAACTAAGAAAATTAAAAAAAAAAAAAATCCTCAAGTTCTTCCGGTCACAAATTAACCTTTTTTCTATGCTTTGTTCTTTAATTAATTTTGTTTGTTTTTATTTATTATTTATTTATTCTTACTCCTTCATGCGTATATTAAGGTAAGAACTTAAAATATTTAAAATAAAAAGAAAACAAACATTCAGTTATGCTTGAGAATATCTAAATACCTAGAAGTGTTTTTGTCAAAAATGTGATGTTAAAAACCTGGAAAACTTTGTCAAATCTAGCAGTTAGTTCTTCCTCACAACTTTTAAACACAGCTGTGCAAACATTTTGCATACAATCAGTGAACGTCTGTTGGTGAGCCGCCTGAGACTACCTATTTTCCTAGTCCCTAAAACCCTACCATCACTCACTAAATACACTAATAAGGGAGTACAAAACACTTGGTACATTAAAAACACAAATTTGATATATTAAAGTGTTCATTTACAGCTTTAAAACAAGCAGAGATAAAAGCAATACTAGGAAAAAAGATGAAAAAGAAAGATTGTAGAGTACAATAGTTGATTTTGGTCATAAATCATAACCTTAGAGAGATTAAATAGTCTAATTATAGTAGTTTAATCGAATATCATCCTACAACATCTGCTTAGCTGTTAATCTTTCTATTTCCCCTCCTTGTTTAAGCAGAATGAAGAAAGACACAGAAGCTCTTGAACTCCTCAAAGAAGTGCAGCTCGTCAGAGAAGCTGCTGGAGAAGCCCAGATCTTTGCATGAGGTCTTGATTGTGTGAACCACACTGACAGGGATTGTCTCAAAAAGCAGTTCAGCCAACGGCGTCATCGTGACCTTCTTCTGCTCTGAAATCAGGCTCTGTATCCGGGCTTTATCGATGGGTTCAGGCGAGGCACTATAGGAGACCACAACGTTTAGCTTGTCATCTGATGATGGCACCTGAAAGCGACTCTTTCCCGTCAAACCGTGAAAGTCTTTCTTGTTGGTGAACAGTCCGGTGGGGGAGTTAAAGACACGGACTGACCAGCAAACCCAGTCGTACTTCTTTTTCAGGTGCTCTACCAGCAAGTCGGCCAGTTGCTGGTTGCTTTTGTCACTCTGGTCTCTCACTATGCGTTTAGCGTCCAGCTCGGCCTGCGTCGGAAAGCTGTTGATGCAGTCTTCAATCACGACGTTCATTTTATCCTGCACCACTTTCATCCTCTCACTCCAATCTTGAAGAAGCTTCTCCTCATCGTCATCTCCTTTCAATGCTGCGTGTCCCAGTAAGGCGATCAAACCGACGCAGAACAGTTTCTTGAGTGTAGCGCAAAACTCCTCCACCGCTCTGCGGCTCTTCTGCTCATAATTCAGAGTGATTTCCAGCACAGACTCTCCTGAGAAGTTATCTCCGGTTACGGCGTTATAAAGAGTGTGCAGGTTTTTATCACCCCCTGTCCTGTTGAAGTGATCCAGGAATGTTTTCTTTCTGACCTCTCTGAATTTAGGTTTCGCGTTCAGGACGTCCATGAATTTGCGGAATTGGTTGGTCATATTCTCCTCCACGGAGAAGTAGGTTGCATCTACACCGCTCTTCTTGATCTCCTGGTTTATCTGCTGGACTTCTTCAGAAACGACTTCCAGTCGATCTCGCACTTTCTGGAACTGCTCCTTCATGTACTCGGCCTCTTTGCTTTCCACGTTATCCAGCGCCAGCTTCACGATCGGAGCTGCGATGGAGAACACGGGGAACAGATCTCCAGCGATGCTGGCCACCACTTCTGCGCCCTGCTCAAACACTTCCATGACGGTCTCGACGACATCCTTCTTCTGTGAAACAAGTTTCTGCAGCTGATCGGCCATCTTTTAGTTTCAAAAGCAAAAAAAAGTCTCTGTGTAAAATAAGATCATTACATAACTACTTGAAACACCATAATTTTATTTTCAGGATGTCGTTTTTAATTTAAAGGAATAGTTCACCCAAAAATGACAATTTTCTGAAAATGTACTCACCCTCTGTCCATCAAAGATATAGATGAATTAATTTCTTCATTGGAACAGATTTGGAGAAATTTAGCATTACATCAATGGATCCTCTGAAGTGAATGGGTGCCGTCAGAATGAGAGACCAAACAGCTGATAAAAACATCTCAATAATCCACACCACTCCAGTCCATCAATTAACATCTTGAAAAGTGAAAAGCTGCATGTTTGTAAGAAATGAATCATTCATCAAGTTGTTTTAAATTAACAGTCGCTTCTAGCCAAAATATGAGTCCATAATCCATAATAACGCTTCTTCCAGTGAAAAAGTCCTCCTTCTGTTGTCCTCTCACATCAAAATCCACCAACATATTTGTTTAGAACTGTTTCGGACTGTTTTCACTTGTAAATGGTGCTTGATCTGATCATCTTTCTCTCCTCACTTAGACGAGATGACTTTAGAGGACTTGTATTTTAGCCGGAAACAACAGTTTGAAGTTAAAACATATCAATGATGGATTTGTATCTTACAAACACAGCTTTTTGCTTCACAAGATGTTAAATGATGGACTGGAGTGGTGTGGATTATTGTGATGTTTTTATCAGTTTTTTGGACTCTCATTCTGACGGCACCCATTCACTGCAGAGGATCCATTGCTGAGCAAGTGATGTAATGCTACATTTCTCAGAATCTGCTCTGATGAAGAAACAAACTCATTTACATCTTGAAAGGCCTGAGTGTAAGTACATTTCACTCAGGCATTTCCAGCAATTTTTTTTTTCTTTTCGGTGAACTATTCCTCTAAGGCTCTGATTTACTAATTTACCAATTTGCTTGTGCAATCTAACAAATTTCATAGGGCTTCAAGGCCATATTGCAGGTGATTTACTATGAAATATCTAAAACCACACCCATATTTAAAGAAAGCTTTTATGTGTGGTAATACCAAATGTTAGCCATGTAATGCATTTTAACATTTTTTATTTTGCAAAAATAGACAAAACATGCTGTTTTCTTAATTGAAAGACTAAGTCAGCTTTAGTAAGCGAGGCCTGTGTCTTCTGAGAGTGGTATATGGAAAGAAACTTACACGTGTTAGTCCTCGTTTCCTCTCAACCTTTGAGTGGTCAATGTGAGTCAGGGTGGGCTTGCTGTAAAAAGATAAAAGAAATGAGAAATGTGTTATACAAACCATAAAAGCAGCAACAATACACACCAGGTGTATGTACATGCTAACAGATGCTCGCTCTCCCCGACAACCACACCTACACATTCATGAAAGAAACGGGCCAGATGCATTCATTCAATTCAAACATGCACTAAAAGAATTGTCAAATAATGTCTGAACACTTAGTCAGACAGTATGCAATGCGTAAAAATACAGAGGACAGGCATTTCAATTGGAAACGGTTCAAATGGATTTCCCCTTTTCCAAATGTTAATGATGCAACACAGAGTAGGCCAATACAAAGCTTTGCTTTTTTTGTTAAGAGAAGAAAGTAGTGTGTTAGGTCATTTTAAAACTTCTTGGAAGATCATATGCACTAATTTACCAGTCCAAAGTTTGGACATACTTGACTGACTTAATGTCTTGTGATGAAGTTTTTTTTAAAAATAACATTTTGAGTAGGTGTGCACAAAGTGTTGACTGGTAGTGTAATATTAAATAAATAGAATGTGATCGTATTATGTTACATAAGATGTCTGAAATGTTTACAATATGCCATAAAATGATAAGATTATGATAAAATTCACCTAAACAACTGATGATTTTCAATTAAGGTTTCTGGCTGGTGCCAACACAGGTGTGGAAATGATTAGCAGACTAGTTCAACTAGCTGAGCAAGAACCTTTTACCCCTGTAACCATGAAAACAAGACAAGGAAAACACCATGTCAGCTTCTCTCCAGACATCCACGTTATGCTCTTTCTCACTTGGCAGTAGTTACAAAATTGCAGTGTTACAAAATGAAATCTCACTAATTTCGCAGTGTTCACCACTCAGCCAAAACAGACCTGTGTGCATATTTGAAATGCTGACCTTTATAAAGATCTGTTGGCATGGATCACACAATGAATGACTAATTTAATACACTAAGTGGGCCCATTAGCTTATAGCCTCAAATGAATTCATAACACACATATTAAAAAAAGTCAGATCTCCTATGGGTTACAATCCAACATAGCGCAATTTCAATGATAACACACTGATAAAATCATGTGGTTATAATTTTAGCTGTAGTTAATGTAGCTGAAAATATTTTACAAGTACATTTGTCTGTTTATGAGACAAAATATCCAAAGATTTCTGATAAAACTGCGATAAATTCATGGTCTCAGGCCTGTAATTTAACTAGGCCTACATTAAAGACGCTTTCTCTCGAATGCTTGATGCTGATTGGTCAATCACAGGCGGGCCGTCAGATATTTTCGTAACCGTTGACGATCGTCCAGAAAACCGTTGTGCTCTTCGCGGTTTTTATAAATAATTTAAAATGAATTATATTTTACATGTAATATTTCATGTGTATTTTTTTTAATTTATTTCTGTTTGTTTGTTAAACAGTCGAGGTATAATACGTGTCACAGCGTAAAGTCTTAATTAAAGTTGGTAATTTTCGCTAAATAAACGGCTTCAGAGAGACGCGACATCCCTGGCGCGGTTTATTTGACGATAAAAACACCGACTGACTGTGTGTTACCCCGAACCTGCAACCCACTGACGCAGAGGTAGGTTAATCAGTCCTTGTTTTTTCTCAGGATACAAATTAGTTCATAACAAATCCACCGACACTTCTTAAGAAAAGAAAGGGAAGCGAATAAAAGTTCCCTTCAGATAGGATTTACTTCAGGTATCAGGCTGGGAAAGTTAATACAATGTTGACATAAAAATCACTTCCTGGTTTAGTCTGCAGCCCACCGATAATAGTCAAACAAACCCTCAAGACTTCTTCAGAACGGTAACAAATGCGATTAAATTACGGAGAAGTTCATTTTTGCGTGAAAAATCGATCCGTTATGCAACTCAGTCGTGTTTAAAACACATCGATGTCTGGAGAAAATGTCACAGACAGAGCAGACTGAAGAGAAACGCCCAAAAACTTCTCATGAGCAAACACTGAAACACAGCGCACAGACCAACGAAAGCGTCACGTTACTGAGGTTTAAAGAACAAATGCGTTGTGTTATGAACCAAACTCACCTTCCAATCGATCACAAATGGCTTTGACTAAAGTAAAGCTCAGGTTCAGGCTGATCTGTGTCGCTCAGCTCTGATCATGCGCTGGTTCTCCTCTAAAGCGCGTGGCACACCCTTCAATACACTCTGAAGGAATTCAAGTATTGTCCTTTATCCAGTGGAAAACTTACAACTGTAACATAGTTTCCACCGAAATACCATAGTACGGTTTATGTGTCTGGTGTAAAATAAATATTTAAGTATAAAAAGTACAAAATTTACCTTGTTTACACCAAATTACCATAGTACGACTTTTGTTACTATTGTGAAAGAGAATGACTTAAGTATTGTCGTTTACCCATTAGAATTTACCACAGTAACCACAGTTTTCACAAAAATATCATTTTGCAGTTCAAGAATTGAAGTGCTGTCCTTTTAATTATTTGCAATATGGTTACCATAGTAAGTTTTGTAAGGGGAAATCATTTAAAATATCTACATTCAGTCTCTTTTATGAGTCTCTTATATATTACTTTTAAAATATGAACCTTATATTAACTTGCAAATGAAAACAAAGCTGTGAGGGATTGACATACAGTAAGTTTAATAAAAAAGTAAAATATCTGTCTTGAATAAGCTTCATTTGGATGTCTGTTGATACTTTGAAACAAATTTCTATCATAGTTGTTTTATTTGTGATTACATACAATCATAAACAAGAAACGGACATAATTCTTGAGTTACAGAGTATATATAGCTAGTTAACTGAATGCTCATTATAGCATTTTTCCAGGAAAGACTTTTACTACAAACTGAAGTTTAAATGAAATGCTGTTTGATTGTAAACACCACGACTAACAATGAAACCCCATGAGTATGTTGATCGTATAAGTTTTCTCCACTCAACCGCTCTTTCAAATGTATTCTAAACTACAAAACATACAATTTTTTTTTTTTATCTGAAATGTACGTATTTATGTTTGGTCACACACACACACACATATTCATTTTTATGGTCCTTTTATGCATCAACATGCGAAAATGAAGTGAACCAGCAATAATATACTTTCTCATTGTAGGTGCGCAGTAACAATTCAGTCATCGTTTGCTTTATAATGCTGGACTATTTAATACAATCACAATTTCTAAACCAGAAGTATATATGTAGAAGGCTGATTGCCAAATTAAATTTTTCGCATGTCTATTCAGAATGAATGCACAGGTATGCCCTTTTGTGCATCCCAAAGTAGAAACATTCTGGCTGGAAGTTGTTTTTCTCTTCAACTTTCTTATAGCAGCTAATGGCATGGACCACAGTGTTGGGAAGCGTCTTCCACAGCGTCTGAGCCACAGACTGCATGTTCCCCTTCAACTTTTGTGTCTCTATCTGATCTACAATCTGGCTCTTGTTAATCGGTTTCGGGTCTGCACTGAACGATACCACGATTCTGATGTTGTTTGGGGTCAGAAGATCAAAAAAGTTGCCACCTCCACCACTTCCATGGTACTTTTTGCCAGCGAGCCAATTCCAGAAGAATATGCCACTGTGGTTGAAGACCCGAACTGACCAGGAAACCCAGTAGTATTTCTTTGCAAGGATATCCAGTATAAATCCCGTGAACTCTGGGTCAACGTTGGCTTGACACTCCAGAAGTTGATGCTCCACATCTGTCTTGGCCTGCAGAGGGAAATTCTCAATGCAGTCATCCACCGCCGCTTTCATGCGTGTCTCTACTTCTTCCATGCGATCTTGCCATTTCTTCACCATGGCCTCGCCTACCGCTCCCTCTTTCAGGGCGGTGTGACCCATGACTGCTATAATTCCCATGACAAATATCTTCTTCAGTCTGGCACAGAACTCCTCCACTGGCTTCCTGCTCCTTTGCTCTGTGGTCACCACTGTGTCCAACATGGCATCTCCAGAGATATTCTCTCCAGTTACAGCATTGTACAAAGAATCAATGTTCAGATCGCGACCAGTGTTCTCATACTGGGTTATAAACTTATCCTTCTTCTTCTCCTTGAACTTGGGCTTAGCATTGACAAAGTCTTGAAACTTCTCGTATTGACTGATTATCGTCGACTCATAGTCAAAGTTCTGCTTATTCATGGTCGTCCGCTGCAACTCCAAAGCGATTTGGTCGATTTCATCTCGAATACCTTCAAGTTTCTGGTTGATCTTTTCAAACTGCTCAGCGAGAAACTTGGCCTCTTTGCCTTCTGGGTTTCCGAGGAGCTCGGCCGAGGCCAAAAACACAGCCTCCAGGATGGGGTGGAACTGTCCCACGGTGGCTGCTAAAACCTCGCAGCCTTGCCCCATGATTTCCACTCCTTTCTCAATCTTGTCCTTGTTCTCCAAAACCCATTCTTCCACCCGATTCATTGTGGTTCAAAGCAGAGAGGCCGTCTTATCCTTCTTAACCTTGTCTGTAACAGATCAAGGCATATATATCATAAAGTGGAAGCCACAACATAAAAATCAATACTAAAATCAATGCAGACATTTCTAAGGGTCATATTTGTTTGCTCAGGATGGGACCTTAACAGTAACCTGAGATGAATTGGACAGCCAGACCACAGGGGCAGAAATACCAGAGTGTTTGTACATTTATACATGTTTTCCATGGGCTCGAGCCATTTGAAAAAAAAAAAAAAAAGAAAAAGAAAGATTTCTGGTCTTGTTCGGGCATGTCCAGTTCCACCTTACACCCTGCCAGCTAAGTCTCCGCAAATTATACAACAATAAAGGCAGATCAGTGAGATCAGGTGTCTACTATAAGAATTAATAAACCAAACATGCTAAAAGTTTTTTGTGCTTCAAAGCACACTTTATTATTAGTATTATGAGCACACAGTCGTCATGAATTGGAGAGCTGCTCACTCCCTGTCTTTGGGGAATAATTCAGCATTTAAAGCCCAGATGTATAGCAAAGCAGATGTTTTCAGGAGGGGTAGCTGGGAGAATATATTTGACGGCTTTAGCTGTTAAGCATTTCAGGACATTTCTGGGCACTTCGATTACACAAGGGAGATGATCTCACACTCGTATCTAATTTCCCAAGACTCAATATACAGAAAAAAGGCACACCCAGATCTGAGAAAATCTGTAACCAATACACTTGTCCTGCGGTGAAACCATATTCTACACCATATGACTCAGATTTTTACATACAAAGTAAACACAAATAAAAATACAAGACTAAACCTGACATTTGATAAACATATTTCAAAGATCAAAGACTTAATTTGGCTCTTTTGCAATAATGTCTCACATAATGATTTAGTGGATTATGTGAACAATCATGGGAATTCAGTAGCTATTATTATGAATGATAAGTATGTAGAACTCGTATTTGGAATTTATGACTCAACAATGCATCTTTTAAAAGAGCATTCTGATCTCAATGGAATTAGGAGCAAAACAATACTTACTGAACAATACAATGATCCTGATTGTTTCAAGTCCTCCTTTGTAAGAATAATTAAGATGGCTTTGAAATTAAAACTCCAGGATGGGTCCGATTTGAGAAAGAAAATGACTTATAAAATGTAGGAAAATAAGTTTAAAAGAAATTCAATCTAATGATTTGTATCAGAAAACACAGTTTTTGATGGTTCTACTCAGTGGAAAAAAGGAAAGGAACCAACCAACTGATTCTCAAAAAGAGGAACTGTTCAAGTTCAGAGCCACATCCCTTAATTCTATCCAAATGCTGCTTAGAGCTTTGTGACAGTCAGTATATTGACTTTAGCACAACATCCAGTATTATATGCTTATAATATGGCAGGATGTTGTGCTTAAGTCAATATTGACTGGCATCTACATCACAATGATTCTCACAAAGTGCCATCTCCAACTCTTCATGACAAAAAGCATAGATCACAGGCCAACTATTTTTATTTTTGTATTTTTTGTCTTTTTATTCAATGCTCTAAAAAGTTTTTGAAGTTGTGCAAATAAAATATCAAAAAAGATGAAAAAGAGAAAGGAAAAGACAAAGACCAAAAAAACGAGACTCACCGTTAGTCTGGTGAAATGTTCAGAGGTGTTCTCTAGTGTTCCAACAGAGTCCAACTAAAAGCACCAGCCTCCCAGGGTCCACATGTATATATAGACTCTCTCCTGCGGCACTCCCCCTTCAGATTAACTCCATCCCCTGCCAGCATTCCTGAGCCCACTAGAAGAGACGAGGGACAGGCACACAGACAGATAACATCCTGTAAACATGCCTTCTTTGAGAAAAATCAGTATGCAGTGGTATAGTGCCAGAAATGCTTAGAAGCGTCTTTCCATTTGAAACATCCTGCATGCTCTGCCCTTCTACATGGGTTGTCATGGGTACAGACACTCACAGTGGCTTCTATGTGAGACGATCTGGCAAAACGAATAAATTACATTTTAAAATAAATAGAAATAGAAAACAGTTCTTTTAAATTGTAAGAATATATCAAAATATTTCTATTTTTACTACATTTTTGATCAAATAAATACAGCCTTGGTGAGCATAAAGACTTCAAAAAACATTAACATTTAAATAATTTTTTATATTATATAAACCCTCTCATGTATAATTGATTAAATGACAAAGAGAAAAATAGATAATTTTTTCTTTCATCAAAACAAGAATATAATTATTCCCATTACACATTTGTCCACTGCAATTTGAATGTTGAATTTATGCTGTCATAAAAATCTTAATGACGTATAAAAATGATGTGTGTATGTCAAAGATAAGTAATTTGCATATAATATCTCACTCTGAATAGCCCAAACAATAGTGGACACCATGCATCAAAAGGTTAAATTAATTGGTTTTTTTTATGCAAATAAATAAACTGTAGTCTTCACATTGTTCTTCTTTTAGGAGACTTTGGCAAGCAACATGGCAATCTGAAATTAGCGTGAAAACAGCCCTTGCGGGCCCTATGCTTCTAGGTCACTTCCGTCACCCTGCTTTACATGCCAAAGAAAGACTCTACTGTTTGCGGCATGGCAGGCGGACAAACCCAGAGCCTTTGTGCTGAAGCGGTCGCTGGGACACGCTGGCATGCATTGACTCGTCTGTAGAAGAACAGTGGGGGGCTGTTGTGGATTACAGAGGGTCTGGCTTTAGCATTTCAAATCTTCATGTCACCGTTAGATCTCGCACTATGCAAATCAGTTTTGCTAATAAACAATGACGTACACAGTAATGCAGGGTGTGATCGCTGGTGCACATGCATGAGAAACAGTAAAAAGGGCCCTGGAGTGTGATGTGGCAGATTAAGATCCATGCTTTCCAAAAATGTCTAAATGACTAATGCACATAATTTCTTACTTTAAGAATTAAACTTGTCTTCCCATATTGTACAGGCATGAATGATACCTCAAACTTTACAGCTTGTTGACAAGAGTTCTATTACATTTCACATATAGCATTGACTTAAAATAGAAACCACCCAGAATACCATCACACAACTCTAGAATTAAAGAAAATGTAAGTCTCTTTGTTTAAAGCACATCAGTTGTCCACACACTATTAGGCAAAGAAGATCTGAAATATTAAAGCAATGAATGAATGACTGAAAACAACTTCCCTATCTTGTAGTGTTTTAAGGTGTGTCTTCTGAATAGCCCGTTCACTGTATTTGACATCCCTGCCCATGCATTATTGTTTCTAATTTAGCATGAGTCATGATGTAAAGTTATATAAAAGTGGATTAAGTTTTTACATTAGTCTGAACAACAACAACAAATCTGTCAGATTGACAGTTGTGCAAGGTGTGCAAGAAAGGGCAGCATAGTTCATTGTATGAATTTATCATCAATAATATTTATTATGAGTGTTGAATTAAAGTAAATGAAAAATCTGAGATGTGATTTATGCACAACACAAGTTTATTGCTTATGCTTGGGATTTTGAAAAATAGAGCGATGAGCAATAATAGTAGTGTTGCTTGCCTCAGCAATCGCCAGAACAACATTGACTTTTTTTTTTTTTTTTTTTTATGCTGCATGATGTTTTTATTTTAATTAGATTTTTTTTATCCTCATTTCAAATATAAAACGCTAACATTTATTAGTAAAATCTAGGCAAAATGATAGTTAGTGCATCTCGTGTTCAGAATCTGTCATGTTTACTATGAGTAGTGAAGTGCTTATGTATGCAGCCACAAGATGTCACTGGTTCTGATAGATTTCTTATTTACATGAAGCAAAATATGATCTAGTTTAAAAAGTCTATGTCCATTTTACAAATCTGTACTAGTAGACAGTGAATCAGATTTTTTGTACAAGAAAACAAGTATTAGCATGCCTGTTGGGAAAGTGTAAGAGTAAATTGTGGGAATTATTTTATGTGGGAATTAGCTGCAGGCCATGCTGACTAACTGTTAAATTGAAATTATTCAGACAGGTTTGTCCTCTTAACTGAAACTAAAAGATCATTCAGGTGGGTCTTCCAAGAATCATCAAGACGTAATCAAGTGGTTTGTCTTGGCTACCAAATTGAAGTGCATTCTGAATGTTTTGTTGAAGCAAATTCAATGCATGCTTTATTGTAAATGTGCCAACGTCTGTCATGTGAGGCAAACAAGATATACTGTATCTGCGAATGAGGAAATATCCAATGCAAATGAGCTGCTGCATATTATTTTTAGCAGTTTAAATTTTTAGCACTGGTCTCTTCACAACAGCTGATATGAAAATATATAGTTATTTATTTAGTTATTTATTTTGCAGCCTAATTCTTTTGGGCTTAATTCTTTGTCCATCCTTTCCTTCTCTTAACAGGCAGTGTCAGAAAACAGCTGCTTCCGGATCGCAGGACGTGAGCAGAGAGCTTTCAGTGAATGATGGAAAAACATGTCATTTCGCTTAAGGCAAAGGATGAACACCGCTTTAATGACAGACCTGAATATCTGCTTCCTCTGGTCTGGACAAGCTTCAGAGGAAATGACAGTAACTACAGTAAAAATCTCATGTAATATTTTATTCCACATAAAATAGATTTTTTTTTTTTTTCTTTAAAAGGTATCTGGGCTGATACATCTTTTTAAAATCCTTTCAAAACCATAATACACGATACACAGGACTGAATATATTTCATAAGTGTTACATATTTTTACATACAGTAAACTAATTAAATAAAATTATAATTTAATAATTAATTTAGATTAATTGTTCTTTATTGTACCCACTTTGCCAACAACACACACACACACACACACACACACACACACACATATACAATAAAACAACAAAAGAAGTAATAATCATAAAAATTAAACAGTATATATAATTAAATAATAATATATATTTTTTAATTTATTTTATTTTGTATCAGCTGTACTAACAAAGTAGCCGAATAAAGCAGGATGCATTAAACCATACTAAACAATTTGTTTAGTTCCCATCCCAATTAATGGTGAGTTTGTTTAGCAGTGTTTTGGCTGACCTCAAGTATGTCTATATTGATTTCAGTCAGGTTTCCTAAAGCATCTCTCTCTCTCTCTCTCTGCCCTTTAAAAACCTCAACCTTATGCAAATGGGAAATGTGATTACAGCCCAGACAGCGATGAAAAGAGAAGGTCACCGCTTTGCAGTTCTTCATTAATGCACGGCTGTTTGTCCTGTGAAGGCCATTGGAGTTAATTTATGATCATTTGTCATTTAACCTTAATTTGTCATTTTGTTCTGGTTGTCCTCACGCTCAGAAACACGGATGATTCATAGTTGTGAATTTAAGATGTAACATCTGACCATTTGCACAGAAATCGTTATGTGAATCCAGTGTTATTGCCTGAAGGACGTTTATTGTCATCCACATTGTTTGGGTTTTATCACAGTACAGGGTCACTTTGGTGGAGCATCATGTGATGCTCCACCCAGAACTCAGAGATAAAATGTATCGGCATGAACGTTAGACTGTCAGCACTGCAACAGACAGATAGAAAACTAGAGGAAGGCTGTGTGTGACAGATATGGTTATGGTTTTGTCAGGAAAGAAGCTATAAAAAGCAGATTGTTCATTGCCATCTGGTTAAATATTTCTTAATATTCAAGTGTCAGGTCTAAAAATCCCCCGCCCTGTTAACCGTTAAAATATTACTTTAGTACACAAAATAAATTTTTACATTGTATAAATATATAAATCATGTAAGTATATAAATCATTGAACATTTAACCTTTAACAAAAAGACAAAGAGCATCTGGAAGTCAGTCCAGGATAAATTGCATGGTAATCATTTAACAGTCTTTAATAAACCATTCCCAGTCTAGAGATAAAGTTCACAGGAATCCACACCAGATCTGTCCACTCCTCCCATATGACCCTGTTTGTTTAACCAGTTCCTGTCAGACAAGTTTTCACGGTGTACTTTAGCCAAAAGGGTCGCTGGTTTCAAATTTCACACACACTATGTCTGTTTGTGGTAGTCTGAAATACAGATATTGTAAAAGTGCATCATAGGGATATTTTGTGTGAGACATCTGTATGTATTGTGAAATGTGGTACAGTTGTGAAATCCATGAGAAAACATTCATCTGCCTGTACTCATGTTTACCAAAGCAAGATGAACACAATATTTACAGCTTTAACACACCAGCCTTCGTTGTGGATGAATTTTCATTTGTATGAACCCATAGGTCACAAAGTATTTTTTATTGCATAAAACCTTTGCAGTACACAGAGAGTTGCTTATAAAGTTAATTTTATTCCACAGTTTATTAATCCCAACAATTTCCCCCTGTGTTCCAGATTGCGTTGATGTTTATTTCCTCCTCCTACTTTCTCATGCTCTTGACCCTTCACATTCAGATTAAACTAAACTCGCATCCCAAAATAAATAACCACAGAGAGCACAACAAAGATTAATCACGTCTCATGAGATGATGCCTAATTTGTTTCCTTACTTTTTTCAGTGCAGTTTGAAGAAGACTACAACAAAAATAGTTATTTCCTAATGTGGATACTAATACTGTTAATTATTTTTTTTAAATTTAAGTGTCTGATAACCAATTAGCAGAACAAATGACTGTAATATATATATATATATATATATATATATATATATATATATATATATATATATATATATATATATATATATATATATATATACACATATATTATATATGCATGATTGGCTGTTGCATAAAATTTAATAATTAATGTAAAAAAAAATGTGTATATATATTGTTATGTGTAACTTATGTGCACGTTTTTTGCATACATAAATTTACTGTTAATTCATTTTATTATTTATGTAAATTGTATAGTAATCTTTATATAAATAATAACAGCATTATTATATAATATAAATTAACTGCCTTTGAAGATTGGTTTCTGTTGAAGACGGATGTGTAATGCTGTATTTAGGTGTTTTTCTGTAGAGACCCACTAGATGGCATCAATCTGTAGACCTGGTTTTATAACCGATAGTGGAAACGTGTGAATATCAGTAAAAACAATGGTCTATCAAAAAATGGTCTATATCTACAATGCAGTTCATTCAAACAGATTGTCACACTTTTCGCAAACCGGGAATTTTTTTTTTTTTTTATGTTATTACTGCCATGAAAGTGACACTCTCTCGGGAAAAGAAGCAGTTGCTTCCTGTCAAAGTTGAAAGTGTTGTGGGAATGAATCAGGCAGAAGGGAGGGAGGTTTATTGACAGTCTGATATACAGCAGTGCTGAGGAGACACTCACTGTTTAGAGTCAACAGAGCAGAGGAGTTGAGCTTATCTCACCACCAGAGACAAAACACTGAGACAGAGAGATTCCAGACTGCTGACGTGTCCTCAGAGACAGACAGTGAACGATGTGCTGTACAGCAACAGCATTGGGCTTGAAATTACTGAGCATTTATATACAGCTTCTTAGGAGAAGGAATGCATGCAGTTCCTCAGTTAGCAGTACCATTCTGTGAAGAAAACTACATATTCAGAGGTTTGATAGATGCAGTCAGACTCATCTGAAGGATGAAACAGTGCGGAGGCTGAGGGTGAGCTGGTGTGTGTCACAGTACAAATGTTTTAATGCTTTTTATCAGATCAAGCCACTTAAAGGCAGGAGGCCGGTCGATGGTCCACTCTGATGAATAGGTAATGTCATTAGCTCAGCCTGTGATTGGCAGATGCAGCCAGAGTGAGGTATCCTGGGATTGATCCATCACCCCTGGCAGTACTATGATGTTGGGCTTCATAAAATCACTTATTGGTTTATTAAATATTGATATTGACTTTCCTGGAGTAGGTAGGACCTTTATTTTCAATACCAACAAAGTCAGAAGCAGTTTCTAGTAAAATATCTGTTAAAGTATACATTTTAATTGTTTTAAGAACTATATAGCAACATTAAAAAAAAAATGTGGTTCACTATTCAGCTTTTGGTTTACTATTCAGTTGAGATATTGAACGTCAATTAGTTCCAATGTGTTTTTAGCGCCATCTGCCAGCAGAATGTGCATAACAACAAACAATATTTCTTTTGTATTTAGTGTCAAAGCACTGCATTTCAGTTGTATTGTCACTGTCATACCAAGATAAAATACATTTGTTTTGTTTCAGACGGCTGTAACTAAAAAACTTTATCAGAGAAGGAGGCCACATGGATCAATAGCTCCAACAAGTACAGAAACCTCAACCACTAATGAATAGCCTACAGGAGTTTCTATCCATCTGTTTTCTTTTTTCTTTTTTTTTTGCAATGTAAGTAAAAATTGCAAAGTAAGCTGTTTTCTTTTAATACGTGAGACTTCAGATTCATTGCATAACTAGAAGAATTACAAACTGCAGTAAACGGTAAAACGATTTGGGCTACAAACCAATGCGATTTATGTTCAGGAATTGAAATAACATGATAATAAAAACAGTATCAAGCAGCATAATGGAGTGTTTTGTATATGTAAAATAACTGGAAGCAAATGACACCGGAAGTTTCGCACATTCAAGATTCAAATCTGCAAAATAATACAAAATCCAAGTGAAGTAAACGTGCGTTCCTAAACTTTAAGTACTACTTATGTATTTGTATATATTGAATATTTTGCAATAAATTGGGGTTACCATAATTAAAAATCCCATTACTTCAAATAAAATAAAATATAAAAACATCTTTTATTTCAGCTAGTTGCCAAGCCAACATTTTTGTTTTGCTTAAGTTGAAGTACTAAAATAACTCAAACTAAAAATTTGAATATAAAACTAAAAATAAAAACTACACTCTAAAAAAACGCTGGGTTAAAACAACCCAATTTGGGTTATTTTGGTAACCCAACGCTGGGTCAAATATGGACAAACCCAGCGTTGGGTTATTTTAACCCAGCCAGTTGGGTTAAATTTTTGACCCAACATGTTGGGTTGTTTTTATTAACTCAAATATTAATTGAAAATTACTACTGTTGGCTTAAAATGAATCAAAAATAGGTTGGAACTTAAAAAGCAGACACAGAATTACTAGAGGTAACAGTAATAATCAAAACATGAACATTTATTAATAAGTGAAAACACCCATAGACAAAAATATAAGACAAATTGAATTAGGCAGCATAGATTTCAACTTTGCATACAGTTAAACTCGTTTAACACGCATTTTAGAAATAAAAATATAACATTTAAAAGTAATATTTTAATTCAAGTGTATTAAACGGTTCTCTGTTATCCTTTTTAACCGAAATAGTGCCGATTCTTGTGCCGGTGTGTCGCTGAAATCGGAGCCGTCGATGGGCTGCTATTCCCCGGGGAAACTGCGAACTTCAGACCGCTACCTCGCGTTTCACTTGTAGCTGAAAGATGCCGCGACTGACTTCATAACCTGCCGATAAACAAACAGTACAGAGTTTTGAGAACATATTTTAACATCCGAATTAATTAGAAGCAGTATTATAACGAATAAAATCAGTTTATTTTATGTAAGGCAAGACATTTCCATCACGCGAAACGACCGTTGCTGACGCATTTAACGTTAGCTGACTGACATCTCCTATGTATGTTGCGTTGCGTGAAATAAAATCATTTACAACACAATTAAGATTTTATAGATGGAATAAAATGTATACAAACCTTAATTTCACTGAAGAAGTTCACTAAATCGGCGGCGCTGAGGACTCGCTCTCTCGAGGAGAATGAAAAGCCCGCGTTTTGACTGTAACCCAACAGCTGGGTTAAAGTGCGCGCGCTAAGTTATTTCATTGGAGGGAGGGGGAGGGGTGCATAGTTTCAATGGTCAGTGATATTGACCCAGCCACTAACCCAACAGCTGGGTTACACAAAAACTACCCAACACTGGAAAAACAACCCAACATAATGACCCAACAGGCATAACCCAGCAATTGGGTTAAAAAAACAACCCAGCGTTTTTTAGAGTGTATAGACATACAAAAAAAAAAAATAATAAAAAAAAACTAATAATGGCAAAAACACAACAAAATTAATAAAACTTTCACTAAAATGAAAATGAAAACAGAAAATATAAAAATAAATTAATTTGTAAATCTAATTTAAAATATCAACAAAAAATATAATACTATATTAATACTAAAATAACACTGGTGTAAATCAATAGTTTTACATTTGTTTTTGATTCACATTTTTTTCAGTGCTTCATGAGATGAAAAGTTCTTCATAAATTTCCCAATTTCCAATTACAATTTAAGATGTACTGACTTTTTATAAAATGTTTTGTAAAGTTTATAATGTTTTCATTCATCTCACAGCTAGTTTGTTTGTATCATGATCTTGGACACTTTTTTGAGCACTTTTTTCCCCCAATTTATTTTCTGTATGGTAAAAATGAATGGTAAAAATACTTCTGGAACAAAAAAAAAAAAGAAAAAAGAAAAAAAAGTAATCTATTTTCACAATGAATTATTTTATTTTATTTTATTTTATTTTATTTTATTTATTTATTTATTTTTTATTTTTTATTTTTTTGGCCCAGACATCAAATCATCAGTCTTTATGTGAAGACACTAACAGCTGATCTGCTTTTAAAAAAAAAAACATAATTTTTCTGTAGCAGCAGCATAAAATAGAATCACATACCAGCTTAAGGCCCTACAGGAGGTAAAATGATGGATTGTTCCCTCTTTCCGCACTTCAGTGATCTTAATGAGTGGATCTGGAGAGTTGATCACAGCACTCTGGAGCTCGTCGTCTGTATATTAACAGCGAAAGGTTACTCACCCTCTATTTCTGCGGTTCCTGGCCAGAAACTGCTGACTTATGTACAAAAGCAGTAATTTAATTAGACGTGGCTTTGAGTGCTATGTGTGTCCACTTTAGAGAGTTAATAGCAATGAATGTCAACAATTGCTTGTAAGTCATGTTAATGTGAAACATGTCACACAAGACAGAAAACTGAAATTAGATTTATTATCTTGAGAAAAGCTAAACTGGTAAACAATTGAACCTCAGTTGTTTCTAGGCAATGTGTAAGTTCAACTTGAACCAACATGAATTTTTAAAGGGTGTATTTTAGTTTAACATCATGCGCTCTCTGCTGTGCAAGACATGCATTAGTTTCCTGAGACGTCTTGCCGTGGGCTTTTTTTATGGCTGATGAGGAACAGATACTGTCAGCTCATGTTATTATCATGCAGGCTAAATGGGGAAAGACTTTTCTTTGCAGTACTGTCCAGTCGTATTGCTTCAGTTTTTATTACTACAAAGCATTTGTTTACACAACATCACAACATTTAACATGTTTGCTGCCTACTGCATTTAAAGGGAATGTTTTCAGATAGACATTCAATTATATTATAACATTATAATACAAACATGGCGAGTAATAAAGCACAAATAGTCAACCTATTTTGTTTGAAAATATGGCAGTTGAATTTACGTGGTGCTTAATATGTTTAAAGGAATAGTTCACCCAAAGATGAAAATTTGCTGAAAATATGCTCACCCTCAAGCCATCTAATATGTAGATGAGTTTGTTTCTTCATCTCAACAGATTTTGAGAAATTTAGCATTACAACACTTGCTCGCCAATGGATCCTCTGCAGTGAATGGGTGCTGTCAGAATGAGAGTTCGAACAGCTGATAAAAACATCACAATAATCCACAAGTAATCCACACCACTCCAGTCCATCAATTAACGTCCTGTAAAGCCAAAAGCTGTGTGTTTGTAAGAAACAAATCCATCAAGGCCTTTTTAACTTCAAAACATTGCTTCCAGCTAAAATACAAGTCCTCTATCTATAATATTGCTTTCTCTTGATTCATCTTGCCTGAATCAAGAGAGAAATATGCACATATTAAGAACTGTTTACAATCAAAACCTGTCCAAAACAGTTCTAAACAACTACCTTTTTTTTCCATGGAACGTGCAGAATTGTTTAGGTGAACTATTCCTTTAAAATGTATAAATGCATTTATTTTATTTCATAGAGTAAAAGAAATTAAAATAATATATATATTTTTTTAATTTACAGTCTGACAAGTGATAGTTACCTCAAAATGAATATATAACAATGACTTTGAGTGAACAATGAGTTTTTCAAGGCATATAGATCATGAATAAAGTAAAAATGTTAGATATATAATAATAATTATATGGTTATGTCTAAATCTACTCTGAATGCACACAGAGATTCACGTTCTTATGTTTCTCCCAGTAGTGACATTCTTCAGGAAAACTCGACAGAGCAAAATTGTTCTTGTGACGACTGACGGCGTGAACCAGAAACCCAGCTAACTGCTGCTCCAGAAGCTCCACAGCAGCTTTGGCATCTCCCTTCCTCGCACGGCCTTCCATCATCTGCTTTACGCTCTCGTCGGGCACAGGCTGAGGGTTGCTGCTGAAGGAGACCACCAGGTTGGTGTCATTTCCTTGAGATACTTCAAAATAATTCTGTCCGGCGACACACTGAAAGTTCTGTCCGGCTCTCAAGTTGCTAATTTTGCCCAAGTTGCTAATGACTCTGATGGACCAGCTCACCCAGTCGTACTTCTTCACCATGAAGTCCAGCAGTTCCTTGGCCATTTGCTGTAGGTTCCCAATTTCATTCTCCTTCACAAGCCTCTTGATGTCCAGTTCAGCTTGCTCTGGAAACGAATCCACACATCTTACTATCATTTCCTTCATTTTCGTCTCAATTTCTTGGATTTTCATGCTCCACTCTTGAACCTTCTCCTGCTCTGATTCCTCACCCTGAGTAAGAAAACAATATCCAAGCAGAGCGATGATTCCCAAGCAGAGCAGCTCCTTCATTCTGACGCAGAAATCTTCCAGGACCCTTCTGTTTCTGGCCTCGTATTGTTCCACAACATCCAGGATCGGTTCCCCAAATGTGCTGTTTCCCATCACAGCATCGTAAAGCACACAGAGGTTTTTCTCTCCACCTGTTATGAAAAAATGCTCTATGAACAAGTGTTTTTGACTTCCTTGTACTCAGGTTTAGCCTCCAGAATATCTATGTATTTTCTAAACTGGTTCCGCAAATTTTCCTCCACAGAGAAGAACTGGGTATCCAAACGTCTCCTTCTGATCTCAGAGTCAATGTGCTGTAACTGACATGAGAGGACATCTAATTTGCTCCTCACAACTAGAAACTGATCTTTGACATATGTGACCTCCTTGCTTTCCACATTGTCCAAAACCAGCCTCAAAACTGGAGCAGAAGCTTCAAAAAGAGGACACAGCTCTCCAACAGCGCTGGCCAGCACCTCGGCTCCTCTCTCAAACATCTCCATTACGGCTTCAATGGCCTCCTTCTTCTGGGCTACAATCCGCTCTAGTGGACTGGACATTTCTTTAAAAGCAAAACCACAACACACACAAAGAAAAGCCACAGTAATTTGATTTATAAAACACTAAAGGTATATTTTTAAATAATGTATGCAGTATGCATTAAAATATATTTAATTATGTTTTAAACTTATTTTTTTAAGAAAACACAACAGTTATGTAGTTATAAGCATGTGATCCTGTACAATATATTTTCTCTTAATTTCTTAGTACAACCCACTAGTTTTCATAACTGATCTGCATTATGCATGTAAATTTTGTTCTTTTTTATTTCAAAATGCACTGAATTAGGTACATTACAAATTGTTTTATACTCACACAAATGCAAAAGGTCATGTGTTTTAATTGAGGTTGCTAGTCAAGTTTTTGTTAAGCTTTCTTCTTCAAATTAAATGATTGGCCCGAGACATTTAAAATAGCCAAATGGACCCTTTACTGCATTAATTATCAAAAATAAATGTGCAAAAATAAAATAAAGTTGTTCAATAAAATAAGTAATGAATCATTTAGGCTACATCTGTAAATATGACTTCATAATGCACTTAATCTGATACATTACAAATGCAAATGATTTGATTTATTTTGGTTTGTGTTCACATAAATGCATAAGGTCATGTGATTTAACTGAGCTGGGCATAAAAAGTGTAAAAAAAAAACAGTCAAGTATGCAGACTAATTATTTTGTTCAGTTTTCTTCAAATTAAACGATGGGACTGTGGGATCATAAGACATTCAAAAAGGCCCAATGAACCCTTCTAATGCATATCTATCTATCTCTCTATCTATCTATCTATAGGTATACAATAGGTGTTATCATAAATGAAAAACACAATATACAAAGTACAGTCATAAGTAATTATGAGAAAAGGTTTAAGGTCTTAATCTAACATCAACCTTAAATGGTTAATGTGGCTTTTATAGATCAACCATGCACAATAAGGATAAAAAACTGTGGTTGATTTTAAAATAATGTTCAATAAAACGCATAATGAATAATTTAGGCTACATTTGTAAGTCTAGAGTTCAGGACACACCTTGCTAGTCTGTCTAAAGCTCCAATGCAGTCTGCCTCACATGAATGTAATTATGCGCATCCTTGACATCACATCATCATCCCTAGCAAAAAAAAAATTAATAAAAAAAAATACATATAAAACAGGTTTCTCACGCCTCTCAGGATGAAGAACTGCTGGAATGACCTCAAAGTTTCCAAATTATTCCCAGTTTCAGGTTCGACTTCAAAGCAAAATGTCGTGATCATATGTTCAGTGTGGAAAAGACGTGCGTGTACGTGTGTGTGTGTGTGTGTGTGTGTGTGTGTGTGTGTGACCGAGAGAGAGAGAGTTGCGCGCGCTGATAGGTTTGGGGTGGTTTTGGAAAGCTGTTGGTAACTGTTGGATCAATGTTGCATATTTGACTGTGATATATTTTTTTATAGTTTGTCTACAGATGGATCTGTGATGTGGGGCTCAGAGATCAATTTTTACACGAGGCTGTTTAATTGCAGTTTATTTTGCGTCGTGCGCAACATCTCTCGCTCCACTGGATTAACATGAACGTGCGCAGATTTGGGATTTTCGCATCTCAATATCCCAAAGAAGGTAGTTTACAGATTATTTTATATCACACATTGTTTATTAGTTACCTAGTATGAGATCATTATACTATTCTGAAGTAGCTATTTGATTTGTTATATTTGACACATAACACGATACTCGAGTATCTAATACATTTTGCGTGGTAACGGATAGCTCAAGGGTTAGATGCCACTTTCGATACTAAACCAGTTAAATTAAAATGTTATGAATATTTATTGTTATTATTTATTTAACTTAATTATCACTAGATTGTGGGCTCACATTTAGTCTAATTTAGACTGGGGCTAGTTGTCACAGTTTTTCATCCAGAGATTATTTTTTTAGGATATAGGGTTGTTGTTGTTTTTTTTTGATTAATATTTTTTAGAGAAATATTTAAAATGTTGCCGTTTCGACCATAATTGTCCAGGAGAAAAATCATGCTTCTGGCAGAGTTTGGGGTAAGTTGTCACAATTTGATTCTGTTGTTTATTGATGCTGTTTTGATTTTGCTGATGAAATTGTTTTGACCAACAAAATTGGTTGTATAAAATTATACTGTATAAAGCAGCAACATACAAGAAATTGTTTATATGAGTATAAGCAAGAGATAAAGAGAGTATCAATGTGACAACTTGCCCCGACGTGAAAAGTGACCTTGAGAACAGGCGTTTAAGTCTAGCTTCATTATATGATTGAATGCATTTCAGCGAGGCTTTTATGTTTGGCAGCTTGTTTTTTATGATAATTTTAATTTTGAGTATAAAATGTCATAATTTTAGAGTTTAGTGTTTGAAAACAACCATAGATAACCACTCGTCGTAAAAGCATATGTACAATTAATTTTTTTTTTAAACTCAATATTATGACTTAATATCATTAAAGCCTTTATGACAACTTGCCCTGGTACTACAAGAACAACAATGTTGAATGTAATGCATTAAAATGGCGTTTGCTAGAATGATTTTTTTTTTCTTATTATTATTATTATTTTGTGTATCCAGCTGGAGGACTCTCTCTGGCCAGTTATGGTTCAGGATTTGGCTGAAGAGTTGTCCGACAGAGCATCACAATGGGTAAAGTGAACGTCTGAATTTCTTAACTTATGATAGATTTTTTTTTCTTCATAATAAAAAAGAAGCTGCTATTATTATTAGCTCAGTCACAATGTATTTGTTTTTAGCATGTGTATAAATCTTGTATGTCATCTAAAAAAAATTAAGACAAAAAAAAATAATATATATATATATATATATATATATATATATATATTATATAAACTAAAAGAAAAAAATATATAATATATCTTTAACAGAAGGATGTGTTGCATTTTATTCAGTAATAAAGTATATTTACCTAATTTATACCACCTGCTAAACATTTTGCCTGTAAACTCTCACTCCATATAAACATATTGGACAAAACATTTAAAACACTATGATGACCGTGTTAGACACTATTGCTCACTGTGGCTGACTTAAACTGTGTGTCTTGAAATAAAACCAAGAGTATGCGTATTCCTCATATCTTTGTTTATTCATAATGCTGCATTTGACAGTGCCAAATATAAATAATGACATTCTAGAGAGACATAGATTAATTTGAAAAGTATTTTAAGGCTGCGTGTCATTAGATTTACAGATTTATAACATTATTTTGCATTTAAGATATATGATTATTTTAATTTTGGTTTGAGTAGATTCAGTTGGAGTGCGCTGTACAGAAAGATGAGTACATCACTTTCAAAAAAATAACATCAGTATATGACAGTTCCATATAACTTTTGTTTCAAAAGTGCAAATATTTGCAGGAAAGGAAGGTTGTTCAGGGTGGTTGCAAGGTAGCTGCTACAGTGTTTTGAGTGAGACAGACAACTAGATAGATAGATAGATGGATAGATAGATAGACAACTAGATGGACAGCAGTTGCTCGGGCAAGGACAGATCAAATAGATAGAGAACACAGAAAAACAGATAAAAGAGAAGTATGCTGGGAAAAGTGGGGTAAAAGTCACATGAGGTAGAATCACTCAAAACAGTTTAACGCTTCTGACATCTTTTTGGCCACATCTTTCATTTTCTCTTCCCACTCGATGCGTAGAGCTTCCTCATCATCCCCGACGATGGCAGCGTAACTCATCAGAGCAATGAGGCTGATGCAGAACAGGTATGTGAGTCGAGTGCAGAGGTTTTCCATGACACGCTGGTCGCCCTGTGAATGTTTCATGTAGACCTCTAGGATGGGCTGACTGAAGATCTTTGATTCGCCCATAACGCCGCCATACAGTGTGTAGAGGTTCTGGTCACACTGATTGATCACAAAGCTCATTTCAAATTCTTTCTTGCGCTGTTCGTGTGCTGCCGATACCTCCACAGTGTCCATGAATTTGGAGAACTGATTGCGAATGTTTTCTTCTACACGACAGTACAGGCCATCCACAGTCTCCTTTCTGATCTGAAGCAATACATTCTGGTTCTGCTGTGAGATTTCGTCCAGGGCTCGATTCACGCTGCTAAACTCATGTTTGAGTTTCTGAATGTCTTCATCGTCCACATGGTGCAGCACCACCCGGATGAGAGAACCAGCCACGCCGAAGATGGGATTGACCACCGCTGCTGCTGATGAGATGGTGGCCACACATTCCAGAACCTTCACTAGACTCCTCTTCAGCTTGTCTTGGTCTTCTAAGATCTCATTTTCAGCCATTGCGTCTGGAGGAAGAGCCCTTCCCAGTGATGTTTACCTGAAGAAGAAACTGAAGATACAAAGGCACACAATTTTATAATTTAAAATACGGTAACTTATTTATTTATATTTATTTATTCATTAATTTTACGATTTTTTGAGGCTGTTGGCATCTCTGTGCAGCACTCAGTAGGTGGTGTTTCATTCCCGAATGAACGAATCGGCTGAAAATAGTGTTAAGTGGGCCTAATTGTTTTTGAACAAATGGATTGAATGTATGATTCCATGACTCACTCATAAAGACAGTCGCTTGTTTAGTTCCAGAATGAATCATCGTTTTTTTAACGAATCGTTTGGCGGAATGATTCAGTGATTTGCTCAAAAAAGTCACATGTTTTGTTCCTAAAATAAGCGTTTTTGAGTGAATTGTTTAAGTGAGTCATTCAATGTCTCACTGTTGAGGACGGTCGTTTGTTTCCTTTCTGAGTGAATCTGCGTTTTGAATGAATCATTTGACTGAATGGTTCACTCATAAAAATAGTCACGTGTCGCCATCTACTGATGTGTCTATGTAACTTGCATTATGAGTCAATGAAAATTTCCGCCACTTATGCAAAGACTACCAGCCTGTCTGGAACACACATTTATAGAACTTTTGGACTTCTTATGGACCACTTTGAACTTTTTTTTTTTTTGTCCTTTTTTGAGAATGGATGTGAAAAGATCTAAAGAATTCTTGAATTCTTTGTGTTCCACAGAAAAATAAATACCAACTGCAGAAACACAACGGTAAGAAAATAATGACAGATGTATTTATTTATTTATTATTTTAATTGAATTGTAATTTAATTGAAATGTTCCTTTAATATCACCTTTAATATACTAAAATTAGCTATTTGAAATGTCTTCTCGGATAAAGGCAATTTGCTTGTGATATTCCTTCTGTATTTTCAAGATCTGAATTGAGATAAAATACAATTCAATGATATACACTCATTTAAAGTAGTGATTATAAATCATGAGATGTTTTATCTATAGTCATAACGGTACAATTCTGATCTGAATCATTAGAATCAGAAAGAGCTTTATTGCCAAGTGTGTTTACACACACAAGGAATTTGTCTTGGTGTTAGGAGCTTCCAGTGCAGAAGTACAAACATAGTGCAGACAACATATAATTAAGGTAATACAAACACTAATGATGAAGAGAATAAACAATAAATTATAAACAACAGTAATAAAAATATACAGGAAAAAAAAAGATGTCCATAGACAGAACTGTGAATGTGCATGTGTCCTATGTACAGATGATGGTTTGATGAGTTAATTGCAGGTGTACAGTATGTATTGTGTGTTATGTGTTGTTCAGGTGGGATATGGCCTGGGGGAAAAAAACTGTTCTTGTGACTGGCTGTTCTGGTGCTCAGTGATCTGTAGCGCCGGCCAGAGGGCAACAGTTCAAAGAGAGAGTGAGCTGGGTGTGAGGGGTCCAGAGTGACTTTCTTTACCCTTTTCCTCACTCTAGAGATATAAAGATCTTGGAGGCTGGGCAGAGGGGCACAGATAATCCTCTCAGCAGTCCTGACTGTCCGTTGTAGTCTCTTGATGTCTGATTTGGTAGCTGAACAACAAAACAGTTTAAAATTTAAATGGTGTCATTTAAATTTTGAATTGTTTTGCTGTTTTTTTTATTTTGTTGTTATTTTTGTTGTTGTTTTGTTGTATAAATGCACATGAATTATAATCATGCTTATAGCTATAAAACATATAGATGTTAAATATTGAAAATAGTTAAAGAATCAGCAGCTTCAGACCTTAACCTGAATATCAAAAAGGTCTTACATCACTTTACAGGCTATGACTAAACAGTTTTTAGCTAGATTTAGGACTGAAGTCAATATTTTATTTGAGTATCCTTTCAGTATTTTGTGTCAGTTTTTCTTATACAAAGCTTTCTCATTTTACAGAGTGCTGGATGTTTGTTTGCAGCTCTGGGATCAAGACAGAACATTTACAGCTTTATCAAGCCAAAACACATCAATACAACATCTCCCAATGTTTTTTCAAGCAATGTGAGTATTTGAAAGGGTCTTCATCCCATCTACAGTAGATGATTCAGTCAGATGCTGTCTGTCTGTTATAGTTTCCCCTAGCTGCTGCTTCATATTTCCTCATTCATGCTAAGAATCATATTATCTTTCTACCATTTTCAAATTTTAACAAACAATACCTAAAAAATCTGCCCATTGGCATTTGCCTGACTAACACTATCTAGTCGCCTGTGAGGAATACTTCTATTCTTACCTCTTCAGTTTGCTACCTCCCTTGATTGCGCGTCTTCCCAGCAGCCACTGCAGGATGGACAGTTTCATCTGAGCTCAGTGTGGAGGGGTGAACAGATGGACTATACCATTGTCTTACAGGGTCCTGGTAAATGAAACAGATTTGCTCATTCATTGACCTTCAAGTTTTCTTGATGCAGTCAATTTGTTTATTAATGAAATATTATGAATATGGATATACTGGTCAAAAATGGTCAGTATTTCATTGCAATGGAATCTGTCTGTCTGTCTGTCTATTTATCCATACTTTCATCTATCCATCCATACATCCATCTGTAGGAAGTGTAGGTCCTGTCCGGGGGTGCTGCAGGACTCCAGATGTGTCATGTGATCATTCACACTGTGAAAGGATGTAGACCTGCTTTAGACGTTACAGTGGCATTGATGGTAATGTATGTTCCTCTAAAAGTGGAGTAATGCAAAATGCATGTAGCCAGATCCTAAAACTTATAGTTCCTGTTTTCTTACTTGTGCACCAAAACACAGACTTGATGAGGAAGTGGTTGGCAGCACTTTGACACAGACTGCATTGTCAGAGTACTGAGAGATGTCTTCTTTTTCCTATTATTTTGATAGACAACACTGTATAAGAGCAGTTTGTCAAGACTCCTGATTCTCTGCTGTTACTGTTAGAAAATGATTCTCTCCATACTGAATGAGATTACTCATAAAATTAATAAAATCAAGTATAAATGGCTATTCCAAAGTGGAGACCCTGCAGTCGGATGACAGTAAAGACAGACAAGGACTGAAACGGTAAGAGATTACACTTATTTTATTTTAGCTGGTTGCCAATGCAAAACTCATTTTCATTTAATGTAAGTTGAATTACTAAAATAACTAAAACTGAATGAACTAAAAGTAATAAATAAAAAATACTATATAAATATTACTATATAAATACTATATAGTATATACATTTTTTAAAACCAAAAACTAATAAAATGATAAAAGCACACAACAAAATTACTACAACTGTAACTAACATTAAAGTGAAAACAAGAAATACAAAAATAAAATCAAATTCTAAATATAAAACTACTCTCTAAAAATCCTTAAAAATAGTGCACAATGTACTGTATTAATATGAAGGAATTTTCTGTATTGATTTTTTTTATTTATTTATTTTTTTTGAACAACAGGTGTTTTACCTGTGTTTTGAATTTTACACTACATTTGTGTTGTGTTAATTGAAATGTCCTTAAAATTAATTGATAAAGTCCTGGCATGAAATAATATAAGTGATATATGTGTGATATATTTATGCATGTTTCAATAATGTTTCCCTTCACTAATTTAAAACTATCTTAATTTTATAAACTAGTGCCTGAGGGAAATTACTTTTAGATAGTAATTTCTGTTTTATTACTATGATCAGAAACTGTGTTAGAGTATACTTTAGTATGGTCTGGTGTATCAGTATGGTTTATGTATGTCTGTAGCCCCAAGATGTCACTTCAGCTCATAATTAATGCTGTAGTGTCCATAGTAAATAAATATACTTTCAATAAACAGTTTTCAGATATGTGTGATGAGGACCTGTGGTGTCAGTGAAAATCAAGTAGTCCTGGTTTGTTCTTTTAACTGAAACAACAACACTTTCAGTTAACAAAGCTTGTTTTGTGTCTGGATAATTTGTTTCATAAATAGCATGGCAGATTGGGTTTTATTTTGTAGTAGCACTTGATTGACAGATTTAGTTGGTTTTGTCTTTCCCAAAACGGATATTTCAAAGAAAGTTCACTGCAATGTTTTGCAATTTGACTTGAGTAATAAAAGTAATAATACTAATAATTATTTAGTTTGTATAGCACTTTATATACCACTCACATGTTTGCCAGCTGTTTTTGTGCTTTAGTACTGTTGTTTCCAGTCCTGATCTGTCTATTAACAGTCTTCAGGCAACCTGCAGATTAAGTCCATTCTTTAGACTCAAGAAATCGATAGACGTCTAGATCACAGGAAGCAGGCAGATGTTCAGTGGCTTGTTGGAGGCTCTGTATGGATTGCAGTCCATTTCACCTAAGCATGTTTTTTTGATGCACTTTTCTCCTTTGTGCTATGACACTGCTTGTGCTTTGTTTGATTGAGCATGTTTAACATTTTTGTTCATTGAAATATAGTGGAAATAAAAAATAAATATCAGATGAATAATTTAAAATAAATGATAATGAGAAATGTTGCCTTGGCAACTAAATAAAAAAAAATTAAGCACTAAAATTACTAATTGTAAATAAAAAATAAACAAATAAAATTATGAAAAAACTGAAATTAAAACTAAAACTGAAATAAAATTAATTAAACCTAAATAGATATATTAAAGAAAAAGAAAAATGACAAACACACATAACAAAATTACTACAAATTAAACTTAAATCAAAATGAAAACTGAAAATATAAAAAGCTAATTAAAAATATTAATAAAAATGATAAAAGTATACAAATACTATGTACATAGTTATGCACTAGAATTGGTCAGAAAATAGGATAAATGAGAAATGAGAAAAATGTATTCATATTTAATTTTAAAAAAGAATTTGGCTTTAAATAAATTCTGCATAATTTTAATTATGGTTTTGAATTTACTAAAATATATAGATAGAAATTTGTTCTTGTAGGCTATTTTCAGCACAATCATGATGTCAATTTTAATATACAAATTAGTCAGGTGTCGAAATCAGAAAACTCTTTACATCGTCAGTCAATACAGTCAATGATATCAGATCTTAGTCTGCATATAAGAAAAAAACATTAGCCCAAGAGAGGCATCTGAAACATTGGTCTAGCAAAATACACAAAGGAATCTTTTTGGAAATTTGTGTGACATGCCAAAAAAAAAAAAAAAAAAAGTCCAGACTGATTCTGTCATAACTGCTGTCATCACAATATTACTGCTGGTGATATATATGCACAAACACATGCTGTTGACCTTCAGAAAGATCAGAAAAGAGAGAAACACAGAGAACAGCATTACACTACGAGGCTTGCACACATTGTGTGAAATGAGAGCGAGTGCAGATGGAGCCAAAACGAGATCAATATACCGATTAGAACCGTAATACGCTAATGGTTTGGTGAACGAGTGGACAGAAATAAACCCATGAGCATAATTAGAGTGTCATTTACCTTCTGCTCCCAAAGACTGAAACTGACACTTTATTTTCTTTAAATCAACTTCCGTTAATTGAAATGAAGTTTTCATGCATCACCAACGAATATGACCTAAACATAAACTTTTACTGCAGAGATCATTTAAAACTGAATAATTATTTAATAATTAGAATAATAATTGCTTTGTGTACATAATCTCAAAATACATGTAGCCTTTTTTTTTTGACGATGCTACTTTCATAACTAAAAAATGGTGAAAAAAAGAAAAAAGAATTTGGCCTTAAATAAATTACAATTGTAATTAATTTCAGTTTAATTGAAATATTTTAACTTGAATTTATTAACTAACTAATTAAACAAATAACGGTTATTACGTATTAGATAAAACAGTATATACACCAGTGTTATTGAGATACTATTATAATTTTATTAATATTTTAAATATTAATATAATGTTTATAATAAATATAAATGGTCTTTTTTAATTTTTATTAGTTTTTTTTTTAAATATGACTAGTAATTTTAGTACATTAAGTTAAATGAAAAAGAGAAATGTTGCTTTAGCTGAAATTAAACAATACAATTAAAATTAAATTAAATAAAATATAAATTTTTTTTTAGATCTCTTTTAAAGTGGATTTTTTTCTATAGTTTTAGTTTTACTTTTAGTTAACTGTAATAACCCTGATGTACACAGTTTCAACAAACATATTTCAATTAATTAAAAGCATTCAGAAAAAGCGAGGGCCTGTCTGTGCATTGTGTTTGAGGGACGTGGCCATGATCTCATGAATATTAACTTACGGCGTCCTGGGCAAGATGACTTTTAGAACCGTTAATAGTTGTTTCCAATAATTAATAATGGTTATAGCTTTGTTTACACTTCTGTTTGCTGCAGTTTTGAGTTATGATGTTATTTTATTTCAGATCATCATGATTGAGATGTTACGTTAAAATACTTTTAGGAATATTGAATGTGATATGGTCTTTAGTTTGCACAAAAAGTTTACTTGCAGCATCATTTTGTGGAGAATAACAGTAAGATCTTCTTTTTGCAAAGGTTTCATAAGCACAGTCAGACACATCAGAAGGATGAATCCAGTGCGGAGGCTGAGGATGAGCTGGTGTGTGTCACAGTACAAATGTTTTAATGCTTTTTATCAGATCAGGCCACTTAAGGCCAGGAAGCCGGTCGATGGTCCACTCTGACGAAAAGGTAATGTCATTAGCTCAGGCTGTGATTGGCAGATGCAGCCAGAGTGAGGAATCCTGGGACTGATCGACCGCCTCGGCACTGCTATGATGCTGAGATTCATAAAATCACTCATTTATTTATTAAATATTGATGTTGACTGATGCCCTTTCCTGGAGATGGTTGTAGTTTTATTTGCCTTTATTCAAAAGTTTTAAAGTAGTCCAGCAAAACACGTCTCTGTGTCAAACTGGAATAATAGATGTTTGTTTTGGTCTAGTAACAGACAGGTTTTAGGTTCAGCCCTTTTTCAGAGATGGAAGCCACATGGATCGATATAGCTCCAACCAGGACAGAAGCCTCAACCGCTAATGAATACAGGCTGAGCCAAGCATTTCCATTCAGACTTTGAATCAGGAACAGAACTGCTTTAAAATCTTTAAATATTCCAGGATGCACCTTGTATTTTTTAATAAGATGCTGGCCACCATCATAAACAAACGAATAAATAAATGCATGAAAGAAAATAATGCATGAATTATTAATCACAAAAGAAACATATATAGGATATAATGGCTCTTTTTGCTTCAGAACAAGAAAAAAAAATATTTTTTTTTATTTTTTATTAATTTTTCAGAATGTTGTTTTTTGAGAGAGGATTGCTTTGGTGACGTCAGTGGTTGTTTGTAGGCATGAAAATGCTGTTTTTAAACCATTAACTTTCAACACCTGCAATTTTTATGAACCTATAAAAGGTACTTTAATGATTTGTTTTTGTCATAAATCAAAAAACCTATTGACATATAAAGAGGACAGTTGTGTTGGATTATGTGTGTAGGGGTCAAAGGTCATCACCCATGGTGGTTTGGTTGTAAGGTCACAACTTGAATGGTTATAAATTGCTTTTAATGATCTTGCATCATAAGGTCAAATGGGCCTCTAATAATGTAGTTTTTAAATATTATTTTGATTCCCTGTGGTTTTGAATATAATTTCAAGCAATATGCATTTACGATCTTATTAACTCACAATAGAAATACATAGAATGGAATACAAGAATACAATGGAAATGGATCCTCCCTCCTGAGTGTTAAATGATGGATTGTTCCCTCACTCGGCACCTCAGTGATTTTAATGACTGGATCCAGAGAGCTGATCACAGCACTTCAGAGCTCGTCGGCTTTATATTAACAAAGTGAAACGTTACTCACCATGTTTCTGCAGCCCTTGGCCAGAAAATGCTGACTTGTGTATAAAAACAGTAATTTAATTAAATGTGGCTTTGGGTGGTATATCATAGCAATGGGTGTCAGATATTAAAATTATTTCTTGCAAACATTTGCAAAAGATCCTCGTTTTACTTTTACTGACAGCTCAGTTTGTATGGGCTGCTGAGACAAGACAAAAAGACTGAGATGTGTTCAGTGCCTCTTTTCATGGTTGGTAGGGCATTTTTATTCTGTCGGCACTATGTAGGTCATTCACTCACAAAGGCCAACTTGCCAGTTCTGGCACCAGTAAAATACAGTGTACTTGGTCCAAAAGCCATTTTTCCTACTTTTAACCATTTCACAAAATGTTTTATGCATGATATTGTTTAAAGCAGTGGTTCTCCAAGGCCACCCAGTTGTCAAAAACATTAGAAACCCCCTAAACCTTTCCAATTGTTTGTAATTTTCTGGATAAGGATTAAGGATAAGGGTTGTGTAAAAAGTATTTTTACTAGATTTCTACCTCTATATTTTATGCCATTTTAAGAGTTACAATTTTATGCCATTTTCAGAGTTTAATTTCTGATATTTTTCATGAGTTTTACAGGTCTAGAAATGATACTTTTCAAAATTCATATTTCCATGTTTTCTGTGGGAATACTGGTTCTTTAATTAAAAAAAAAAAAAAAAAAAAAACAGTTGTCGAGGGGGTCAATAAAATAAGGAATAAATTGATTTTTAATTATTTGAACTTATTTAATGCATGTTTGGTCTTATTGTACATCATTTTAAGTCTTTTTGAGGACCACTTATAAATTTGCTGGGCCCTCAGCTCCCTGGTTGAGAATCCCTGATTTAAAGGCATGATTTTAGACAGATACATTAAACTTTGTAACATAAAAAAATATTATAATTGAATATAATTTCTCATAAAAGTGCATACACAGATGGGCTGGTTAGTTAAACTGGTTAGTCTGAACAAGATCACTTTGGTTTTAGTTTAGAACAATGAAAAGAAGAATTACAATAAATGCAATAACTATTTGTTAGAGACAGTAAGCTGACAATGAACAATACCATATAAATACTGTTTTTCAAGGCATATATCATGAATAAATACAGGAAAACGCAGGTATAGTAGATTTTTATAGTTAGTGTAATTTAAAATGCTGTGAAATACTGTATAACTAATGATCTTGATTAACCTTTTTAAAACTACTCTGAATGCACACAGAGATTCACGTTCTTATGTTTCTCCCAGTAGTGACATTCTTCAGGAAAACTCGACAGAGCAAAGCTGTCCTTGTGACGACTGACGGCGTGAACCAGAAACCCAGCTAACTGCTGCTCCAGAAGCTCCACAACAGCTTTGGCATCTCCCTTCCTCGCAGGGCCTTCCATCATCTGCTTTACGCTCTCGTTGGGTACAGGCTGAGGGTTGCTGCTGAAGGAGACCACCAGGTTGGTGTCATTTCCTTGAGATACTTCAAAATAATTCTGTCCGGCGACACACTGAAAGTTCTGTCCGGCTCTCAAGTTTTTAATTTTGCCCAAGTTGCTAATGACTCTGATGGACCAGCTCACCCAGTCGTACTTCTTCACCATGAAGTCCAGCAGTTCCTTGGCCGTTTCCTGAAGGTTCCCATCTTCTTTCTCCTTCACAAGCCTCTTGATGTCCAGTTCAGCTTGCTCTGGAAACGAATCCACACATTTCTCTATCGTTTCCTTCATTTTCGTCTCAATTTCTTGGATCTTTGTGCTCCACTCTTGAACCTTCTCCTGCTCTGATTCCTCACCCTGAGTAAGAAAACAATATCCAAGCAGAGCGATGATTCCCAAGCAGAGCAGCTCCTTCATTCTGATGCAGAAATCTTCCAGGACCCTTCTGTTTCTGGCCTCGTATTGTTCCACAACATCCAGGATCGGTTCCCCAAATGTGCTGTTTCCCATCACAGCATCGTAAAGCATGTAAAGGTTCTTCTCTCCTCCTGTTTTGGGAAAATGCTGCAAGAACAAGCGTTTTCTAACCTCTTTGTACTCAGGTTTGGCCTCCAGAATGTCTATGTATTTTCGAAACTGGTTGCATATATTTTCCTCCACAGAGAAGAACTGGGAATCCAACCGTCCCTTTTTAATCTCACAGTTGATGTCCTCTATTTGAGATGAGAGGACATCCAGTTTGCTCCTCACAACTAGAAACTGATCTTTGACATATGTGACCTCTTTGCTTTCCACATTGTCCAAAACCAGCCTCAAAACTGGAGCAGAAGCTTCAAAAAGAGGACACAGCTCTCCAACAGCGCTGGCCAGCACCTCGGCTCCTCTCTCAAACATCTCCATTACGGCTTCAATGGCCTCCTTCTTCTGGGCTACAACCCGCTCTAGTGGACTGGACATTTCTAAAAACAAACAAAAATAAATGCTATAGTTTCTGGTAATATTCAATCAGATAAAAATTCTCTTTACACAATGGGTCTATTTTAATTCAAGATGCATAATGTAAAATAAAAGTTGCAAAAGCAATTTAATTACTCAGAGGTTTTCTTTTGTAAGCTCAGAATACTTTTTGCTTAAGAAAACTGAATGTCTCCAATTGTTTATATTCTCATAGTCGAGACACTGAAGTTGTAAATAAATCTCAGAAAAGCTGTAGTTCATTTCTCAGACAATACAAGTATGAGAGACAAAACAGCTGAAGTGCATTCGGTCATATAATAATATTTTTGATGTAAATATGAAAGATTTTTTCTCATAGATTTTTTAAAACCTAAATGATTAGACGTGTTTTCTTCACAGCCGAACGCATTAAGCATGAAACTCCTCATGTTGCTAATTTTACACGATAGCCAACTGTGCCATCAGCGTTTTCTTCCATTTGAAATCCGCATGTTAATGAGAAAAATCATGTTAAACCAAGTCCGGGCACATTTCAAACCATTAAATAATCACATTCAGAGCAGAAATAAAACGACTTGAGCTTAAATACGTGTTACGTAGATATGGCACCACTGTATGTGCCATCTTCTGTTCCGTAAAGGACACACCTCGAAAAGCGTTTTAAAGCGCAGTCTCCCTCATAAGTATCCTACATGCGCATCACAGCAATTTACCCAGAAAAAAAATTAAAATTCGAACAGGTTTCTTACGTCTGGCAGGTTGAAGAGCTGCTGTCCGAAATTCAGGTTTCCTTCAGGGATTGTCTCGAGGAGGATATTTGTGATGATCTGAGTGAGTGTGAAATGAACAGAGAGGCAGCGTGCGCGCGCGACAGAGACGGAGTTGCGCGCGCTGAGAATGCGTTAGGATGATATTGGTTTGGAAAGCACTTGGCAACAGTCGGATATATATCTAATTTTTGACGTGCTTGGCTTTACCTTGCGCTTTATTCATAATATGACAACAGATAGAACTGTTTCTAGAGAGAAATAGCGCGTAATGTTTGCTCATCAAGAGGAATATTGCGCGCAATGCGCAACATGGAGCAGCTCCGGTGGATCGCAAGAAACATGCGCAGATATTTTCCACACAGGGATGGCAGGTATTTTACACACTACTGGTGTAGTTAAGTACTTAACGAGTTTTACATTGTATTATGGTGTATTATATAAAAAATAACATATTATATGCCACCTTCATCCAGGGGGAAATCTTATTAGTAGCTAGTATTCTGTGCTTAATGTTCTCTTCTCTGAGCGTGCGCTGAGGAAGGAGGGTCCAAATGCATATGAAATCGCGGATAAAAAAGAAGGAAAAACGAAGTCACATGCATCGTTGTACATATATGCAAATCAAGTGGTGGATATGCATTTATTTTCTAGCAATCTACAAATAAGCGTTTGAAAATAAGTCAGGTGTGACCTCATGTCTGAATGCGTCATAGACGGCTGACACGGCTGAACATGATGACTTATTCCCATGAGACCCGACAGAGGACAGAGGAGGGGTCTGCATTTGAATGTTTTTCAGCCTTATAGTCTACTGATGGTACGTAAGAAGTGACTACTTGAAATATTTAGTAGGCCCGTTATATTACGTCATATTCTGATTCTGTTTGTTTTATTGGGGAGACCAGAGATTGTCATATGGCGAAGTTTTGAATCTAAAGTCTAATATAACTGTTTTTTTCCTTCTCTTTTTCCCCCTTCCTTTCTTTTAATCACATAAATCCTCTTTTATTAAGACATTTTTGTAATTTCTGTCCCCCGAACAAAAATCAAACAATAATAATTTAATCAACACAATAAAACCAAACTGCAACATTCAATTGAACTGAAAGCGTATTTTTGATAAACTGCTAGGTTATCTAAATTCCCCAATTCATTAACTACACTTTCCTTTTCCTCAAGTAAAATGGTAAACCATTGCTGTTTTCTTTTCCATTTTGGCTGTTTCTTGAATTTTTGTGGATGATAACTTCTCCAGAAAAGCCTTAACATATTTCTTTCTTTCTTTCTTTCTTTCTTTCTTTCTTTCTTTCTTTCTTTCTTGACGCAGAACAAGAATCCAGATCTGTCTTCTGTGATGTCACAAGGGGTAAAGTAAATCTAAATTAATATTTATATTTATATTAGCCTACTATTAAATAGAAATGTTTAATGCGACAGGAAAATAAGGAAAAAGTAATAATGTCCTCCAAACTGCTTAGGTTTAATCCTGAATATTTTGGAAGGGAAATGTATTATTTGTGTGAAAGATCATTATTTTTTTTGCATGTGGTCCAGCTAGCTCCTGCTGCTAGATGCTGTCATTACACCACTGATTGTACGAAACGTCTTTCCGGCAAAAAAGTCAGTATACAAAAACCTCATAAAACAGTTAAGAAAGTTGTGAAACTTACATGATTTAGGACTGTTATACAGTAAATGCCATTGTAAAGACGATCCCTCACAGGCTCGTTTTCATCCGCGTTAAATTCGATATTGGCATCTAACCTGATTAAAATCTGTTGTGTCTGTTGTATCTGTCGTTTCTGACTTTCATTAAAACCTAAACATTTTTTTCCCCCAACAACACAGTTTTTATTTTAGCATAGTAGATGTTTTACCACAGTCCATTTTTTAGAAGTTTGAAATTAACTTTGTATTTCCTATGTATTTCCTGTCTGCTGCATTTGACGCCTACTTCAAATACAATAACATAGGCTGCATGTAATTTTTTTTTACACAAAATTATTGAAATATATTTAAAAATGCAATATAACCAGATTTATCTGTCAAATGCTAACATAGTAATATCATATGGCAGTTTGATAGCAACTGATTACAGCTGCATACTGCATGATGTTTTTACATATATTAAAACTAGCAGGTGCTGTACACACAATATGCGTTAAGCAGTGGCAGTACGCTTATGTTCATATTTTTAGATCTAAAGGCTGAACTCAGTTGTTCTTATGGTCTTTCACTGCTATCTAGTGGCAGAAGAATATCTAACAAGGAAAAAAAAGTCCCTTCAGTCCCTCCATCTACTGTTTATGTCAACAGTGTGTAAGCCTTTTACATATAGTTATAATCTAAATATATCTTTAAATTTGATCTAATATATATATATATATATATATATATATATATATATATATATATATATATATATATATATATATATATATATATTAGATCAAATTTAAAATTTACATATATATGTATGTATGTATGTATGTATATACACACATATATATATATATATATATATATATATATATATATATATATATATATATATATATATATATATATATATATATATATATATATATATATATTGTGGCATCGTGAGAGGGTTTGCCATAGAGGGAAGGTATGTGCCCATCTAGTTGGCTGCAGCATGGGGACTACAAACCAAGATAGCCACCTGGTCCCGAACTACAGATAACTACTTAACTGATATATTGTATTAAATATACAGTATATAATGATTTTTAGTGTGTCAAAACAACTTGTAATAGTTATTTTAATTCCTTGTATCTTTATTGGAAAAATGTAACACTTTTGTACAGCGTTATAAGTGCAATAGCATTCCAAAGGCTGAATTTAAAAAAGAAAAAGGTATTTTAATAATGATTAGGAAGGTAATGTGTTCCAATCCTTGAGGCATTCAAAATTACATAAACACATAATTTAGGTACATTTATGTATATTGCAGTGCTTTTTGGATAAACAAATGTGAAACAAACATGATTATCCAGATGAACTTCAGCAGCGTCAGACTAAACATGCAGCACTGTACATCGTGACACAGTATAGCAAGCACATTGTGTAACTTTTTAATTTATCCAAAATAAAAGGGTCAAAGGAATGCAAAAAGTGACCTTCAGTTTAGATTTCACCTCTCATATTAAAATATATATTCTGATAATCTGTTCTAATGGCACTAAAAAAAAAATATAACACATAGGATACAATTAAATGCACACTTAAATCTATTACTAATGTGCCAAAAAGATGCATAAACATGAACATTTCAGACAGAAATTTCGATCTTAGTTTGTACAGATCGCAAATTGTATGCTTTATTTTGCAACATTTATGAAAAGATACATACATAGGTAGATTCTTCAAATTATATATGTATTTTATAGAATATATTTGTAAATGCTATGTATTTATTCAAGAAACAAGTTGTTCATCATGTAGTCAATATTCAAGATGACACTGTTTATAAGCTTTAATAATATTTATATAACCACAGCCAGCATTCTGTAGATTAGTGTGAAATATCTTGGTCATTTAGTGTTAAACTGAGGCAAGGCATGAAGAAATGTGATTGTGTGATTAAAAAAACAAAAAACAAGAACTAGATTACAGGAAATGACTCTGCATGACCTGAAGTCATCAAGAAGATAATGCTGCAGGTCGATGAAATCTATTAGAATAAGAGGAAAAGGCAAAGCACAAAGGCAATAAAGAGCGTCGGTTGTGCAGAAAGCTTTCACGATCACTTGCATCTCCTCAGCACCTCCTGCATTTTCTCCTGCACGTTCCTCATATTCTCTTCCCACTCTTCGTTCCGAGATTCCAAATCATCCCCCAGGATGCCGTAGTAGCCCATCAGAGCGATGAAACCGATGCAGAACAGGTACGCGAGTCGAGTGCAGAGGTTTTCCATGACGCGCTGGTCACCCTGCGAGTGCTTCATGTAGACGTCTAGGATGGGCTGACTGAAGAGTTTGCGCTTCCCCATCACGCCTTCATTAAGTGTGTACATGTTCTGGTCATCTTTATCGTTGATGAAGCTCTCTACAAAATCCTCCTTCTTGCGTTGCACGTTCTCCGGTTTGGCCTCCACGATCTCCATGAATTTGCGGAACTGATTGCGAATGTTTTCTTCCACCTCGTGGTACTGTTTGTCCACCGTTTCCTTCCTGATTTGGAGCAGGGCTTGACGGTTCTGCTGTGAGATTTCGTCCAGGGCTCGATTCACGCTGCCAAACTCACGTTTGAGTTTCTGAATGTCTTCATCGTCCACATGGTGCAGCACCACCCGGATGAGAGAACCAGCCACGCCAAAGATGGGATTGACCACCGCTGCTGCAGACGAGATAGTGGCCACACATTCCAGAACCTTCACTAGATCCCTCTTCAGCTTCTCTGGGTCATCGAATATCTCGTTGTCAGCCATTGTGTCCGGAGGAAGATTGTAGGACAGTCTTATCAGTTAGTTCACCTGAAGAAGGAAACAGATCACAATCTTAATGTTAAACAGAATTTCTATCAAAAATATGTATTTACTCTGCATCACTGTTACAAGAACATTCCGGGGTCAATCAGGGTTATTACAGTTAACTACAAATGAAACAAAATCTAAAATCATTACAAATTTTTTTTTTTTTTATAAAAATTACTTGAGATAAATTAAACGATAACTGAAATATAATAAAATAAATATATATTTTATATTTTAGCTAGTTTATCATTTTAATTTAGTTTAATTTGGTGTATTAAAATAAATAAAATATGAAATAAATATAAATAAAAAGTATACAGACAAAAAAAAATTACAAAAACACAAAATGACAAACTTTATTTCAAATGAATTTGAAAACTGAAAATATAAGAATAAAAACTGATTCAAAATATTAATAAAACTAATATTAAACTAATATTAATAAAAAATATAGTAGTATCTAAATGATACTAAGATAACACAGGGTTCAATACAGGTTAAGCTCAATCAGCATTTGTGGCATAATGTTGATTATCAAGAAGAATAATTTTGTTCCTAGTTTTATCACACCTGAGTTCAGTTTCTCTAGCCACACCCAGGCCTGATTACTGCCATCTAGTGGCAGAAGAATATCTAACAAGGAAAAAAAAAGTCCCTTCAGTCCCTCCATCTACTGTTTATGTCAACAGTGTGTAAGCCTTTTACATATAGTTATAATCTAAATATATCTTTAAATTTGATCTAATATATATATATATATATATATATATATATATATATATATATATATATATATATATATATATATTAGATCAAATTTAAAATTTACATATATATGTATGTATGTATGTGTATATATATATATATATATATATATATATATATATATATATATATATATATATATATATATATATTGTGGCATCGTGAGAGGGTTTGCCATAGAGGGAAGGTATGTGCCCATCTAGTTGGCTGCAGCATGGGGACTACAAACCAAGATAGCCACCTGGTCCCGAACTACAGATAACTACTTAACTGATATATTGTATTAAATATACAGTATATAATGATTTTTAGTGTGTCAAAACAACTTGTAATAGTTATTTTAATTCCTTGTATCTTTATTGAAAAATGTAACACTTTTGTACAGCGTTATAAGTGCAATAGCATTCCAAAGGCTGAATTTAAAAAAGAAAAAGGTATTTTAATAATGATTAGGAAGGTAATGTGTTCCAATCCTTGAGGCATTCAAAATTACATAAACACATAATTTAGGTACATTTATGTATATTGCAGTGCTTTTTGGATAAACAAATGTGAAACAAACATGATTATCCAGATGAACTTCAGCAGCGTCAGACTAAACATGCAGCACTGTACATCGTGACACAGTATAGCAAGCACATTGTGTAACTTTTTAATTTATCCAAAATAAAAGGGTCAAAGGAATGCAAAAAGTGACCTTCAGTTTAGATTTCACCTCTCATATTAAAATATATATTCTGATAATCTGTTCTAATGGCACTAAAAAAAAATATAACACATAGGATACAATTAAATGCACACTTAAATCTATTACTAATGTGCCAAAAAGACAGAAATTTCGATCTTAGTTTGTACAGATCGCAAATTGTATGCTTTATTTTGCAACGTTTATGAAAAGATACATACATGGGTAGATTCTTCAAATTATATATGTATTTTATAGAATATATTTGTAAATGCTATGTATTTATTCAAGAAACAAGTTGTTCATCATGTAGTCAATATTCAAGATGACACTGTTTATAAGCTTTAATAATATTTATATAACCACAGCCAGCATTCTGTAGATTAGTGTGAAATATCTTGGTCATGTAGTGTTAAACTGAGGCAAGGCATGAAGAAATGTGATTGTGTGATTAAAAAAACAAAAAACAAGAACTAGATTACAGGAAATGACTCTGCATGACCTGCAGTCATCAAGAAGATAATGCTGCAGGTCGATGAAATCTATTAGAATAAGAGGAAAAGGCAAAGCACAAAGGCAATAAAGAGCGTCGGTTGTGCAGAAAGCTTTCACGATCACTTGCATCTCCTCAGCACCTCCTGCATTTTCTCCTGCACGTTCCTCATATTCTCTTCCCACTCTTCGTTCCGAGATTCCAAATCATCCCCCAGGATGCCGTAGTAGCCCATCAGAGCGATGAAACCGATGCAGAACAGGTACGCGAGTCGAGTGCAGAGGTTTTCCATGACGCGCTGGTCACCCTGCGAGTGCTTCATGTAGACGTCTAGGATGGGCTGACTGAAGAGTTTGCGCTTCCCCATCACGCCTTCATTAAGTGTGTACATGTTCTGGTCATCTTTATCGTTGATGAAGCTCTCTACAAAATCCTCCTTCTTGCGTTGCACGTTCTCCGGTTTGGCCTCCACGATCTCCATGAATTTGCGGAACTGATTGCGAATGTTTTCTTCCACCTCGTGGTACTGTTTGTCCACCGTTTCCTTCCTGATTTGGAGCAGGGCTTGACGGTTCTGCTGTGAGATTTCGTCCAGGGCTCGATTCACGCTGCCAAACTCACGTTTGAGTTTCTGAATGTCTTCATCGTCCACATGGTGCAGCACCACCCGGATGAGAGAACCAGCCACGCCGAAGATGGGATTGACCACCGCTGCTGCAGACGAGATAGTGGCCACACATTCCAGAACCTTCACTAGACCCCTCTTCAGCTTCTCTGGGTCATCGAATATCTCGTTGTCAGCCATTGTGTCCGGAGGAAGATTGTAGGACAGTCTTATCAGTTAGTTCACCTGAAGAAGGAAACAGATCACAATCTTAATGTTAAACAGAATTTCTATCAAAAATATGTATTTACTCTGCATCACTGTTACAAGAACATTCCGGGGTCAATCAGGGTTATTACAGTTAACTACAAATGAAACAAAATCTAAAATCATTACAAATTTTTTTTTTTTTTTATAAAAATTACTTGAAATAAATTAAACGATAACTGAAATATAATAAAATAAATATATATTTTATATTTTAGCTAGTTTATCATTTTAATTTAGTTTAATTTGGTGTATTAAAATAAATAAAATATGAAATAAATATAAATAAAAACTATACAGACAAAAAAAATTACAAAAACAAAATGACAAACTTTATTTCAAATGAATTTGAAAACTGAAAATATAAGAATAAAAACTGATTCAAAATATTAATAAAACTAATATTAAACTAATATTAATAAAAAATATAGTAGTATCTAAATGATACTAAGATAACACAGGGTTCAATACAGGTTAAGCTCAATCAGCATTTGTGGCATAATGTTGATTATCAAGAAGAATAATTTTGTTCCTAGTTTTATCACACCTGAGTTCAGTTTCTCTAGCCACACCCAGGCCTGATTACTGCCACACCTGTTCGCAATCAAGAAATCACTTAAATAGGACCTACCTGACAAAGTGAAGTAGACCAAAAGATCCTCAAAAGCTACACATCATGTTGAGATCCAAAGAAATTCAGGAACAAATGAGAGAGAAAATAATTGAGATCTATCAGTCTGGAAAAGGTTATAAAGCCATTTCTAAAGCTTTGAGACTCCAGCGAACCACAGTGAGAGCCATTATCCAGAAATGGTGAAAACATGGAACAGTGGTGAACCTTTCCAGGAGTAGCCGGCCGACCAAAATTACCCCAAGAGCGCAGCGACGACTCATCCAAGAGGTCACAAAAGACCCCAGAACAACATCCAAAGAACTGCAGGCCTCACTTGCCTCAGTTAAGGTCAGTGTTCATCAGTGGCGGACCGGGACAAAATTTCAGGCCGGGAAATCTCACACTCATCCAGGCCATCCCATACATACACAACAAAATTTTTTAAAAAAGTTTAAATCCCTAGGCTGGGACCACGCAAAATAATTAAATTTTATCTCTTGAACTTCCGTCTCCCTTTTTAGTCTCTTCATTTTCCCTGACATCTTTCTGTCCCTCATATGTTTACTTTTTTCACTAATTTTCTTGTACCTGTCACTTTTTCATCAACACATCTCCACCTTGTTGCAAAACAACCACCTCATTGTAATTTGTTTGCACATAGTATACATTTATTTTAGAAAAATTTAAGTATTACATTAGTACCATGTGTTATTTTTATGTGTTTTATGTGTTATCTTACCTAAATGTCAAAATTAGCACATTTAATAGCTACTTCTTGAATATATCTTTACAGAAAAATCTTAACACTGAATATGTTTTTGCATTATCATGGGTCATGTTTTGTCCTAAGTAAAATTAACCATGGTATTATTAGGCCTATGGTAAAAGTATAGTAACTATGTTTTTTTGGCGGATTAATAACCATTTGTATAACCAGAGTTTTACTACAAATACCATGGTGAAACATAGTGTAGCAAACCCATTGTTAATTTGTGGTTACACTCTTAAAAATAAAGGTGCTTAAAAGGTTCTTCACAGCGATGCCATAGAAGAACCGTTTTTGCTTCCACAAAGAACCATTCAGTCAAAGGTTCTTTAAAGAACTATCTTTTTCTTAAATTTTTTATAATCTGAAGAACCTTCTTTAGCAACAAAGAACCTTTTGTGAAATAGAAAGGTTCTTCAGATGTTAAAGGTTCTTTATGGAAGCATGCAGACAAAAAGGGTTTTTCTGGTATCGTGAATGAAGCACCTTTATTTTTAAGAGTGTAATTTAACTATAGTAACCATGGTTTTTGGTTTTATTTTTTAGTAAAACCAGGTTAATTTTCGTAAGGGTTGTGTTGTTGTCTGCCTTAGCTCCCTCTAAACCTGTTATAAAACGATGTGAATATTTGTCTGCTATTCCAACTTTTTACAATAGTAATTATGTCCTTTTGGTCAATAATTGACTGCTACTGCTAACATTTGCTAGCAGTTTAATGTTTAACTAAGTAAACAAATGCAAAACTACAATAGTCTATTTACAGATGTAACTGACCTGCACTTGAAGTCCTGAACAGGATGGTTTTGCCTCTCTGCTCCACCTGGGCACTTCCACTCCATTCTCGAGTCTCACATCCTTTTGGCGGACGCGCGGATGCCAGTCAAGACTAACCGATTCATGATTTATTAGAGTTTTATTATTGAATGGCGAATTCAGAAATAATCACTTTAGTACATTCGGCAGGCAACAAAAACAACAACAACAGTATACTTAAAAAAATGTATGGCAGTGGGCCAAATTGGCTGCCAGGCCACCGGGAATTCTCCCGGTGCTCCTGATGGCCAGTCCGCCCCTGGTGTTCATGACTCCACCATAAGAAAGAGACTGGGCAAAAATGGCCTGCATGGCAGAGTTCCAAGACGAAAACCGCTGCTGAGCAAAAAGAACATAAAGGCTTGTCTCAGTTTTGCCAGAAAACATCTTGATGATCCCCAAGACTTTTGGGAAAATACTCTGTGGAGTGACGAGACAAAAGTTGAACTTTTTGGAAGGTGTGTGTCCCATTACATCTGGCATAAATGTAACACAGCATTTCAGAAAAAGAACATCATACCAACAGTAAAATATGGTGGTGGTAGTGTGATGGTCTGGGGCTGTTTTGCTGCTTCAGGACCTGGAAGACTTGCTGTGATAAATGGAACCATGAATTCTGCTGTCTACCAAAAAATCCTGAAGGACAATGTCCGGCCATCTGTTCGTGACCTCAAGCTGAAGCGAACTTGGGTTCTGCAGCAGGACAATGATCCAAAACACACCAGCAAGTCCACCTCTGAATGGATGAAGAAAAACAAAATGAAGACTTTGGAGTGGCCTAGTCAAAGTCCTGACCTGAATCCTATTGAGATGCTGTGGCATGACCTTAAAAAGGCGGTTCATGCTCGAAAACCCTCCAGTGTGGCTGAATTACAACAATTCTGCAAAGATGAGTGGGCCAAAATTCCTCCACAGCGCTGTAACAGACTCATTGCAAGTTATCGCAAACGCTTGATTACAGTTGTTGCTGCTAAGGGTGGCCCAACCAGTTATTAGGTTTAGGGGGCAAGCACTTTTTCACACAGGGCCATGTGGTTTTGGATTTTGTTTTCCCTTCATAATAAAAAACTTCATTTAAAAACTGCATGTTGTGCTTACTTGTGTTATCTTTGATTAATATTTAAATTTGTTTGATCTGAAACATTCAAGTGTGACAAACATGCAAAAAAATAAAAAATCAGGAAGGGGGCAAAAATTTTTCACACCACTGTAAATGAGGTCAATTTTTGCAGTGTTTATAAGCAGAAATTTCAAGCTTTTTTATTTAGCACTTACATTAGATCTGTTAAAACATGCATATTATTTGAGTTGTAAATCTGTTGAAGTCATATTTTAATTTTTACGTGTTTTGTTGATGATGACGAAGTTGTAAAAATGGGGATAACATTATACAAAGATTATAAAAAAAAAGATAGTAAGTGATTTTTCACACTAGAATCTTGCTAACATGCATGTTGTTAAGTTTTATGGCTATACTTGTAAAACAGTGAGTATATATACTGTAAATGTCTAAGGATTGGCCTCATTCACTTCCACTGTACACTAAATGCCTCAATGTAACCCAGAAAGAAAGAAGTGGAAATTGTAATCAGCATTATGCCATAAATTCTGTTGATTGAGCTTAACTTGGACTGAACCTGGAATTTTTCTTTAAATATATTTTTCAGATTAGACTGACCAACCACAACATTCTACCTCTGAAACGTCGACAAGTTTGCATTTAATGCAAATTAATGCAATTTCCATATTCACCTGCATGCAATCACAACCTTTAGTGTGTTCACATCATGAACTGACTTGGCAGAAATCACATTTGAACACATAAAATGACAAATTAAGAGACTAACTTCCATAATATGAGAGAAAAAATAGATTTATTTATTGTGCAAAGAATCAGAGATGTTCCACAAAACATTAGCAAACAATTATATAATAATTCGTAATAACGTAACACATCAAATGCTCATATGATATTGGAAATATATATATATATATATATATATATATATATATTCAGTCACAATAATGACCAACACATGCTTAATGTACTTAAAAAAAAAAAATTACCTGTGATATACAGTGTTAAGAACTTTGCACTACTTTAATATTGCATTGAAAAGTCCATTGGCAAGCAGAAAAAGATTCACCCATTTTACACCCCACACAATTTATTTAGACTTCCTAAATCAAGATTGCTTATGACATTTAAACTTTCAGCATATGAAATGAATTGTCTCAGCAATCGTTCAGTGCAACGTTCCCACTTCAGTTTTCCTCAGTGCATTGATCCAGAACTTCTTGCATCTTGGCTTGAATTTCAATGACCCTCGGGCCCCATTTTTCTCTCACTTCATCCTCGTCATCTTCACTGACGGCGTAGTAGGCCATCAGCGCCATTAGACCGATGTAGAACAGGTGGGCGATGTGAGAGCAGCGGGCCTCCATTACCTTTTTGTTTCTTTGGCAGTTCTCCAGGTAAACCTGCAGCATGGGCTTCCCAAACAGAGCGGTACCCTTCACTCCACGATAATACGTATCTAAGCTCAGATCCATCTTATCACTCTCGTAGATCTTCACAAACTCCTCCATGTGACGATCCGAGTTGTCAGGGTCCAGTTTTACTCTTTCCACCATGGTGTTGAAAGCATTGTACTGATGCTTGATGACTTCCTCGTGTTTACCGTAATTCTCGTTGATTTCGTTGATGCGGATCTGTCGCAGGGTCTGCTTGTTCTTCTCTGAGATGGTTTCCAGCTTCTCATGAATGTCTTTGAAGTCTTTGTCCATCTCATGGTCCTCCTCATCCACGAGGCCTTTCCTGACCACCCCGACCACTGAAGTCACAATCCCAAAGAGAGGATCTATGTTGGAGGCGAAGGAGGAGATTTTCTCCACATAGCACAGCACTTTGACCGCAGTCACTTTGATCTGCTGTTTTTCTGCCATAGATGGATCTGAATCTTTGGTTCTTCTAGGCTTTCAGTCTTGGCTGATTCTGAAATTAAAGTAAAACATGTTCTTAATGAATCGTATAAAAACAGCACAGATCATAATAATACTTCAACACTTCCTGAACAACATTCAAGTTTGAAACTGGCATGCTTCCTTGGACATTTGATTTTAAATATACACCAAAAAATGGCTTTGAAACAAATTTTAATTTAGAAATTGCTAGTAAATGTCAAAAATAAGTACAAAGAAATGGCAGTAACATGGAATTTTGAAGTTGAAGGACTGAAATAGTATTTTCTTGTAAAACGTACTCCAATAACCTTTACTTACTTCAAAAAAAAATTTTTTTTACAATGTAGATGCTGTCTTTCAGGCAAAAATGGTGAAAATTGTTTTGAAAGCTGTAGCCTTCAGAATTATGTGTAGACATTACAGAGAGGGCATTGTGGAATTGCCTTCTCTGAGTATAATTTTATAATGATATAGTGAGTATATATTTATACATTTTAATTTAAATGTAAACTTTAATTTCATTCAGTACTGAATTCTAATATTGTTCAGGGCAATTCAAAACTATTTTACTTAATATTTGTGCACATTTTGTATTTTATATGCATATTAGTGTATCATGCTGTTAGCTTAGCAACATCAGTCTTTGTTGGAATCAATTGTGAGTCAATTCTCTTGTACTTTTATTTGAATAGCTTATGTACAGTTTCCTAAATCAGTCACTTATGGGGTTCATTGACCATTAAATTCTACCTTAAAAGACAACCGCAGGTTCTCTAATAGGATTATATTTTCTCTTTCTTTGACCGTAAAAGGTTGCTGTCCAGTTCTGAATCTGTGGTGTCCCGAGTGGTGGTTTACAACTGTATATTTTTAATAAGTAACAAAAATACAAACTTTTAAACCATACAATGTTATATACTGTAAAAGATCCAAACCTATATACAGCATTTCATTTTATTTACAGGATTTTGTGCTTTAAGAATGGAAGTTCACAGAACGTATTGACTCAAATTCACACATTATTTAATAGTAATCAAAAACCGGTTTGCACAGGAAAACAAACACAACTAGTAATTCTACAACTAAAACAATGCAGTTGATAAGCACGTTGTGCTTGATATACCCATTAAACCACATGGCATAATGAATGATCTCATACTTCTGGTTTTACTCAGGTTTTCCTTTACTATAAATGAAAAGATTTTCTAAAAGTAACAGAGTTTATCTTTGTCAGTTTGGTAAAATAGGTTTCTAGGCTGAATGAATGGCAGGATGGCTTGTAAACAGGCTAACACAATTAGCTCAAGAAGGAGGTTAGACGAACAGCATCGTTCAGTTACATGAAGCAGCATAAATGTTCCATATTTATGTCACAGGATGCATGTTTAGTAAAACGAGAAGCAGGAGAATGTTCTAAGTTACAGATCTTACCTGTAAATGCGTCTGTAGCTGCTCAGTTCCTAATGGTGCTGCTGCTGTTTTTGTACAAGCAGCCACCATTTCACTGTCCGGTCTGAGAAACAGGCCCTCCCCTCTTTGTCATATAAGGGTAGGGTGTGGGAGTGACTCATACCACAGCAATGCTGATTGGTTTAGAAGGGAAAAAAAGTATGCAGCTTTTCCGCAATCCCCTTTCTGAAGAACACACACCCTGCGTGGAAAATGGCTGCAATGCGTTCTGCCAAGTTCACTTATGGATCTTGTCACTTGTAGACAAGAATGAATAACTATGGGGAGCAGATGAGTAAATTAGAGATCATTTGGTTTGTCTGTGTAAAAAAAAAAAAGAGGAAATTCTGACTATGACTAGTCTAATATTAATGCATGAGTCAAAAAAATATAGTATGTGTGAAAAGAAAACAGTTTATAGGCCTCAGACATCAAACACAAGTGTGTATAGATAGTAAAACTATTCTTACAGTCAATTAAATGCAGTAATTACATAAAAAGGTTCAATTCATTCCACTCGTGCTTCATGAATGAAGTGATGAGTGTGTAAAAATTTAGGAAGCAGGTATGTTTTGTTGTGGCTTTTCTGGTCAAGTGAGAAAAACCCATTAAAGCATAAACAAAGGATGAATATACGGTGAAAGGAGAGGCTGTCGGGCAACTGTGCATGTCAGCTGCCATTTGAACAGCTGTAAGAGAGTCAAGTTCATGACAGATGCGTGCTGTGAGCTGGGCTTTGTGTGGGTTTGTTTTGTAAATAGAGTGCCGGCAGATTTCATTCAATAGCTGACAAAATAATGTGCATTGGATCCTTGGAAGAAAAGGTCACATTTTCACTTTGTTTAACAGAAAATGAGTGTCTTCTCTAACCAGTTAAGACAGGAAAATGAACTCTTACGTTGCAGTGAGAAAAACTGGACGTCCCAAATGGAGATCTTGTTTTCTGTCGTTCCAGGGACCTGGAAAAAAGGAATTCAAAGACTTTTAGATAAGCATATTCAGAAAGTTTCGGCTCAGATATTTGTTGAAATTGTAAGAATGACTAGGGATAATCTTGGTAGTATCAGTTAGAATGTTATCAGATGTTGTACACAGCATGCTATCATTTTCCAGAAAAGCTGTATATATTTTTTGTACTTTTCTTTTTGTTAGAGAGTGGTAAGAAAAAAAAAAAAAACTTATTGCTAAACCCTGTTACGTTTAAACAGTGACACATTAAGAAATTATCAATATTTTTTGACGTCAAAGTACATTCTGGCTTATTAAATTATATGACTTTTCGTCGGAATATTACGGCATAATCAAAAACGAAACAGTATGGCCATAAAAATATATTATAGTTAATTTTTGTTAAAACTCAAAAAGCACTTTTCAGAGAAGCAGCAGGCTAGTATTATGGAAACCGGAAGCCCCATTTCCGCCTCTCAGCAACTTCAGCTTCATATCTCACAATTTTGACTATCAATAGTGCTTTTTTCCTCATTCATCCAGAGGGGGCAGTAATTTTCATTTTTAGTTTTTTGAAAGAAAAAAAATCAAGACGGTTACGAAGTGAAAGGGTTCCACGGACACTGATTACTACTTAATGTGAAGAAAACTAACATTTACTGGAAAATATCTGTTTTGTAAAAACACATAAAATAGGGATGAGACAGTAAAAATGTTGATATGGCAAGAAAAAAAGAGCTCCGCTACTAAATCAAGATGTAGTATCTATTTAACAGGTTATCAAAGTTTTTTATATCACTTCATGGCCCAATAAAGAATATGACTTTACTTCTCAAAAAGCCGATATTATGGCATTATAACTCTGCAGAAGCATAAACATGGTTATTTTTTTTATTTTTTGGGGGGATGAGTATGTTGGCATGGCAAATAAATGTCTTAACTAAAACTTCTAAAGCATTTAAACAGAGACACATCCACATTATCAGTGTTTTTGATGTCAAAGTACATTATGGCTCAATAAATAATATGACTTCACAGGAATATCATAGCATAATTACTCAGAAGTATGGCTATACTACAGTAGCTATAAACATTATAAAAGTTAATTTATGTTAAAACTTAAAAAGCACTTTTTTAACAGGCCAGCATTGAGACTGCTGTATGAAGCTTTGCCAAATTCTTGCACTCACTTGAAAAATTATCCTCAACCAGGGACATTTAAAATTTACACTTGTGCATGGGAGAAAATTTAGTAGTAGTTCTGTTCTAGTAGTTCTAGTTTATGAGAGAAGAGGGTGTGAATTAAAGTTCACACAACAATTATGCCCTGTGATGTGATAGTAGCTATAATGCAGCTGCTTTTAGGGGTTAAAACTCATCGAGTGTCCAACTGTTGGCTATGATAGGACTGTACTGAGAGCTTGGAGGACCAATTTATTAAGCAAAAGAAAAAGGGTTGCAACTCTAAATGAGAGCACATGTTTACTGTTCTCATTTTCCCATTAGAGACACAGACCCTTGTTCCTGATCCATCCAGAGGAGGCAGTAATTTACATTTTCTGATTTCTGATAAAAACGGCAGACAGTGAAAGGGTGTCATTTACTCTGATGCCTCCAAGAGGACTAAAATTTAACCCTTTAAACGCTGGATGGTTTTGGGATATGAATATCAAAGTTGCACCTAAATCCTCCATTCTTCTGTTCTTTCGGTATTTAACACTTTAGTTTATCTGTATGCCTTATGTAAAAAAACAAAAAACAAAATCATTAGGTTCATTTATATAAACTAAATTACTCACTTATTTAAATATAATTCAGTTCCCTCCATTTTCACCAGGAATGAGACATATAAAGTCAACAGATGAATCATTATTGATCAATATGATCATAACTGAAAGGGTTAATAGGTCATCTGCACCAACACCAGTCTAACAGCAAAATGTTGTTATAGTTTTATAGTCTATATAGTTTTATATGGATGGATAAATAATCAAAATCTGTGCTGTGGATTAACTAGTCCATATCAAAACTTAAACAAGGGTCCTCTGAAGTGACTAATCAGAGACTAGTCCATACTATGCACTTAACTAGTCCCATATTCTATGCCTAACTAGAAAAACAGTGTTTACACTCCACACTCACTTAGTTCAGATCAGCATTTGATCTCCTAAAGGTTCCTTCAAGTCAGAAATACTAACCATAACTTTGATTATTAATTACTTAACTGTAAATATGCTTATTTTTCCTGCAATTTCATTTGAAAACAGTTTTCTATGCTTAAGTACAGTGATAACCAACTCAGAGTGTTGAGTGAGTCAGGAAGTAACCCGTCCCAGCAGCATTCACTGATCTAAGGAGCGGCCATCTTTAAAGCTCTCTAACAGTTCACTCAGGGAAGCTAATTTGTCAAAATAATCTTGCAAAATAACATAAATACACAATAATATATATGATCTACATGCTTATAGCACATTTAAGTATGTTTTATTCATCAAGCACCATCATTAACATGCTTCCTCTCTTTCTTTTCCACAGCATTGCCTGCATGTCAAATTGGCCACTTCCCTTGGACAGGCAGCCAAGAGATCAAAACACAACAATTGCAGACCATCTTTATGAAGTCAAAACACAACAATACTTCATCTTCCTATGTTTTCCCAACCAATGTGAGTATTTTAAAGAGTTTGAAGCCCATTTGGAGCGGCTCACTTCAGCCAGCTGCTGTCTGCCCTGGTGTAGCTCCCCCTAGCAGCTCCCTCCATATTTCCTTGCTCATGCTAACCATGACATCTATTCTCACCCTATACAGACATCCTGCCAAGACCTGTAAAAATCCATATACTGGCATGCATTATGGCCAATGTACATCCCAATGAGCCCATGCATCCATTAGTAGCCTGGCCATTGGAGAACACAGCTCCTCTTACCTCTTTAGATTGCTACCTCCCTCTCCAAAGTCCCAATCCCGACTGTACTTCTTCTTCTTCTTCTTCCCAGCAAACAGTGCAAAAGAGGCTCTTCTATTTTAGCTCAATATGGAGGGGTGTTCAAATTGGACTACACCTTTTTAATTGGTGTACAGATGGCCCTGGAGCCTCAAAAAGGGCCCTTTGGCCACTGCATAATGCAAGTCTCCACTTGCTCCATTGCAGAGGCATATATGAACCCCTATTGACCAGCCCCCTCCTCAAGCCACAGATGACCTCCCCCAATGACATTAAAATATTTCAGGCTTCCAACAGTCAGATAGTCTATCTAGAGAGTCGACTGTCACTTCTGGAGGCAGCTGAGGGCGCAGACAGTCTCCAGACAGGCCAGCTGCCAAGCTCTGCCATTGGTTACAACTGGTGAAAGCTATTCATGGGGGACTTTTTATCAAAATTAAGCTTTAAATAATTAATTGAAGGTTAGAATTAACCAAATGTATGAAAATAGGGGATTGAAATATGAGCCATCTATTGCATATGCTGGCGCAGAGTTAAAAAGGACACCTTTCCAATGATGTCAATGTGTTTCCAAACAGGACACCTGTTTCTAGCTTTAATAAAAAGCTATAATGAGCCTTAGCAGTGGAATTAAAAATACATTTTAAGGTACATTGATCAACAGGTATATACGTATGGATTTGAGTCCAACCAGTGTTGAATCATTGTTTAATAACAATATGAAATATCTCTTTTATCATCATTTCTGATGGCAGACATTTCCAAGCTACTGTTCTTTAAAAGACGACAAATATGCTCTAAAATGAGCTGTTTAATTATCTCTTTAATGCATGAATCAGCATACAATAACAATAATCATCCAATAAAATGAGAAATTATAAACAACCCATTAAATTTCTGGGGATCATGCATCATATTGTGCTGTAACTTGCAAGTAGTTTACATTTGTTCTAGACATACAGGCAGACAAAAGCAGGCCATTTTGTCTGCAAAATGGTGCAAACACAGGATATGTGTTTTAACTGTCATGGCTAGAATATTCTGATGTCTCGAAATATAGTATCTGCTGAAACTAAAAATAACTCCCGCAGAAGCAAACATTTAGCTGAGTGCATAAAGGTGAGAAGTCAAGGGATGATTATATAAGGTCACAGCTGTTAAAAAAGAAGACATCTGGGTATTGAAAGGCATATGTATAGGTTTAATTTCTAATGACAAATAGCCTTGTGCTATAGTTCTAACCAAGCAGGGTGGTTTGTATTTGAAAAAAAAATTGTGCATACATTCATTTACTACTTTAAAATCATTATTATTCCATCACCACTTTAATTGAAAACGTCAAACATACAGAAGGCATTTCAATTCAAAAGAGCAAATAAAAAGGCTCTGAATAGTGTCAGAGTTTTTTTCCCCACAGTTTAGTCCAATTAAGTCTGTTGTCCAATTAAGCACATTGCCTTATGTTGTGCATTCTTTTGTGAGTCCAGAAGAAGTATATTGGTAAATCTTAAAACCCTCCCAATCTGCTCAGCCATCAAAGTTCTAATTTTTTAGCATGTAGATGAAAACCTTGTGTGGGTTTTATATATAAAATAAAACAAAAGAACCTGTAAATTCAGATGGCACAAGGTAGGGATGGTGGTGGTCTGCGTTCCTGGTTTTTAACTGGGTAAACTGGCGTTGTTGCAACACTCATCGGTGCAGTAGCAGTGTGTACTTTAGCTTTAAGCATGCTTTGAAAAAAAAAAAAAAACTGAATGAACTAAAACAATAAAAACGCTTACCGGCGTTGCGCAAAAACTGAAGGCAAAAATGTCAGGTGCGCCAAACCAAACCATATAGCCGCGGGTGGGACGTTTTGATAAAACAGCAATAATTGGGAACATTTACAATGCACTGAATCATTTAAACATGTAAAATGCTTAAGTATCAGTGCAAACACTATCCAACATCCGAGTGTAGGATTATTTCCAGACAGGCATCATTTAACTGCCCGACGCCGCGTGTTGTTATCCCAAACAAACAAGTGCGGCATCACTACGGTTAAGCTATACGCGGCCTGTGAAATCGGATCTAATGCGAAACCGTCTGCAAATGAGTATAGATTCTGATATGACGCCAGGAATTAAGACAACGTATAAAGGTACTATAAAAACATAAATATCAAACCGAGACTCACAGATAGGCTTAATGTTCATGGATTGCGTTCAGAGATTGTTTATGCGTCGCGTCCGTCAGCTCTTTTGATGGACGTCAGAACAGAATTACTAAAGTTTCATAAAAATATATGTGTACCTACTTAACCATATTTTGGGGACAAATTTGTACCCAGAAGTGAGCAAAATCTCCCTTTGAGGAGGTTATATTATGTTAGAAAGTTTTCTAGGGTTAGGTTATAAAATTTATCTGTAGCCTACTGTACATAAAATCTAAAAACAATAGAACAATATTGTATTAATATCTGACTTTTTCAAGCCTTACTTTATATTTATATAATAAACTGGGTGTATTTGTATAATAAACTGAGGTCAGACATTATTTAAATCGTACATAGATTTAATAAAATTACCTACCTAGTCCAGGCAAGCTTGTTGATTTAAAAGTCTTGCATTAAACATTATTTTACTGTAATTTTTTTATTATTATTTATTGTTGTTGTTTTTTTGTTTTTTTTTTTAACTAAGTTGCTCTTTCTTTTTTTTTCTTTTTTTTTGATTAATGGAAATCATTTCCTCAAGGTGATTTTTTTTTTTTTTTGTTTGTTTTTTAAACAGCTTCCTCTAAAACGTGCTTTATACTGGGCAGACTAATGTGCAATTTGTCTTAAATCTGACAGAAATACAGTATTGGCATAAGTCATAAATTTGGCAGATTACCAGATGAACAAGGTATAAGTATGCATTAACAGTCCTAATGGGTGATAGGCAAGATATTAAATGTCTTAAAATGTTTTTTTTTTTCTGTGAAGTATCAAGTCTAACAATTTATTAATGCTTTATATTGGTTTTAAAACATTTTTGAATACCCTCCAAACTCCTGAATGAAATTGACACCTTTCCTCCCACATCATCTTGTCAGTAAAGCCAAACCACTGAATAAACTTATATTCAACACTAGATTACCATAATAATCATATAAGTAATATGTATCGGTGTAACACTGTCAATATAATGCAGTTAAAATATATATATATTTTTTTTTTATAAAAAAATACTATGACACCTGACATACTGTACTGTAAAATGCCAAATAAAGCCTGTTCCACCTTGTGTGCAGTTATTGTCTTCACCTCTACTGCATGTGTCCAAGTTACTCTGGTTATGATTACACAATATGACCACATTGAAAATTAAGTTGCCATATTGTTGGTTGTGTATGTAACATGATTAATTATCCCACATATGGTGCGTGTTAATGTTAATGGCTGTTCATCAAAACCTTTGGTGTACTTTACCCATATCTTTCTTTTATCAGCATTACATAGAAACTGGAGTAATATGTTTTTCTGGTGTTTTAGAAAAAAGTATATATCCTACTATTCATGACTGCACCACAACTGTAATGGAAAAAGAACATTTGACTTCTTATGCTATGTCCCATTCAGTGCTTTGTTTCAATCAGAGTAAAGGCCTTTCAAGACGACTTTAGCACTCACTCAGAGTATAATAATACACTTCAGGCATGTGGCATAATTGGAAAATTCCTGCCGGATCATGGGAGCGCTGTGTGTTGGGTTGGGCACTGTCCATGGTGCTGTAGGATTTCTGTGACTTCCGTCTTTTTCTCTTGGATTTCTGTATAGGTAGTCATATAGAGTAGATCATTTAGTTTGTTTTTCGTTATATTTCTTAGATTACTTAACGTTAAGTTACAGTTTGATTATTTTATCCTCACACATGCTTCTAGAGACACTGGAAAATAAGATGAACCAACCTTCAGGGAAAATCCATCTTTGCCAACTAGTCTCCAACATTCACAAGTGCAGGGCTCATGTACGTGTATATATATATATATATATATATATATATATATATATATATACGTTTTACTGTATTTTCTAGCATGACATAAGCACAATCATATGCTTAAACGGACAAAATATTTCCTTGCCAATGGCAAAGTGAAGAACAATACATCTTGAACTTAATCTTTGACGAACTTTTAGTGAATAAAACAGTGTCCACGGACTATTATCTATTTCAGATAACAGCAGGTCGAGTTCATTTTTGCAGCAAAGTTTAGTTTTGATTTTAACGCGCTATTTCAGTTAGCTTTCTTCCTGCGTTTCTTCGTGTTCTTTAATAAATCTTAAACTATGTCTTTAACTTCTGTTTTTCCGAGAAGTAGAAGAAGAAAAGCCATTTTGAATGAATCCAATAGTACGTTCTTAATGGTATCAAGGCGCAAAAACTGAAGCAGATCAACTTTTCTCTTCATGTAACTTACTGTATTGAACGCGGTTTTACTCTAGTAGGTTACGTGCTGTGTTTATAAACAACAGCTCTAATTCGTTCCTATAAGTTGTTTCTGCAGCAGCATTATTCCAACAAATAACCTGACTCTTATGAACGCGTGATTTCTTCGCTTCTTCCGCATATAGACTTCTCTCTTCTTCTGTTGATCAGAGGGATTGAGCAGTGTTAGGTCCACAGCACAGCGCCTCCCAGCGGAGAACCTGTGCTGCACGGTAAACGACCAGAAACGATCACTTCATTTGGATATTTTTAAACTTCTGTTTTAAATTGAAATAAATGTCACGAAGGAGAAAAGTTAAAGTTGATTTTATATACGTAAAATGTAGATAAATGTTAAACCCGAGTAAAAACCGTTGGGCGCCGGGAGGTTCGCGCGTTTCTTGAGATGAGGAGAAGCGTTTGAAATGACAAAAAAACGAAAAAGTCAAGAGACGTTAAAGTCAGTTTACAACGGTACATCTAAAACCTTTCTTAACCTCAGTTAGCAATACTACCCTCTTTTAAGTTGGCTAATATGTGTTTTTTGCCTGTACTTGTAGCCTACAAGTGACGGTATTCTTCTACACGTCCTTCAAAAAACTCTGGAAAAAAAAAACAGAACATCAGAGATGAAGTAAACAAACAGAATTATTCTGGAAACTTGGAAAAAGTTGAACTTGCAGTGTCGCCAATCCACCACCAGAGAGAAGTATACATCTGACCAAACAGCAGTGGACACAAAGCTGACCAGCTCACGGACATCCAACCGTTTCAGGTCTGAACTCTTCTCTCCTCCACCTTCGCAAATATTGATTATTTCTTATATGTGTGTGTGTGTGTGTGTGTGTCGATCCAAACAGCTGTCAAAGCAGATTACTTTCAAAATGTGTACCATTTGCCTTAGGCAAAACACACACTCAAACACACACAAAAGATTTGTAAATACTTGGCCAGTGCATTATGCGCTACTGAACATATGTATTATTGTCTTACTGTATCAGTTAATAAGGAATTCTAACATATACAAGAATATATATCTAACATTTGCTTCATTATGGTAGTCTCACACATTAACATCAAGAGTACTTCTGATAAATATGTAAATTTCGAATGAAATTCATCCTCGTGTAATTTCAAACCTGTAGTATTTTTCTCCTCATGGAAAAGTTTAGCAGAATGCTCCTTTCCATAGGCCTACTAATAACATAATGAAAGTGAACAGACCCTGTCAAGCTCCAAAATTTATTTATTTATTTATTTATAATTGTATTAAATGGCATTTATATTAAATTTTTATATGTATTTCATTAATGTAATTTAATTTGTTAAGTATTTCTGTCGTTTTTGGAGCTCAACAGCATAATTTCACTTTCATTGTGTGGAAAAGAACGTGTCGTAGTACTTTTAAACATATATTTTTGTGTTCTACAGAAGAGTAAACGTCAAACTGGTTTGAAACAACATAAGGGTGAGTAAAGTCAGATTTTTCTTTTTTTGGTGAATTATTTCTTATATAGTTTCAAAACACACCAGAAGCCTCATTATTTACAAATGTTAGTGCTAGAGACACTTGTAGTTGGTGGAAGTGTTGGTTTTATCAGAGGATGCAGTAGCATGTCAGAAGGTTTTATCACTCGCGAGGCTTCGCGTGGTTGTTCAGTGAAGTGACCCGGATTCTGAAGCAAAGTGGTGGAGGTGTTGTGGAGTGGGAACAGGGGTGGAGGGGGACTCGTATGATGAGAGTGGATTAGAGATGGAGGTAGGGGGGGATATGGGTGATGCAGTTTTGCAGCTGTGCGTGTGCTTCTGTGTCTGTGTGTGATTACGGGGGGCAGGAAAGGTTCAGAAGTGTTGGAGCAGAAAATCTCTCTTCTCTCTCCTCCTCCTCTTTCTCTTTCTGTCACCGGGCCAGACGTAAAGCAACAGCAATTTGTGCGATTTCACAGCTCACTGGATCCCAAAAAAACTCTGACAGCCTTATACTGAGAAAAAGGAAGAGAAGCGAGGAGAAATGGAGGGGTAGGATGATGTTATGAACTGAACAAGGGGAATTTGAAGGACCGGGGAAAATAGAAATATGTGGGATAAGGAAAATTACAGTGACTATTACAGCGTCTTGTCGACTTATTTTGCTTTAGATCTAAAGTGGTGACTCAAAACAGCACTGAAATTGTTCACAGAAACAAAAATGCTAATTGAAATATTAATATTAATTAAATATTAATATTAATATGAACTGTGTAACTGCAACAATATATGTAAATATTAAAATATGGCATTAACATAAACTGAACAGTAAAAAAGACTTGAAAAACATAAACTTGGAAAAAAAACCATTATGGTCGGCGTCAACCATGTTCAACCATGTAGTCTGGGTTGTATTTTCTTTTTCCTTGAGTAGTTTTGTTTATGATTTTCAAGGGTACATAATATAAACTGTTGATATTTCATTAATTTACACAAAAAAAAAACAGTTGTATTTGAACGAACAATTGATGGCTCCAACAAAAATAACTGTATATGGTTATTAGATGTATTTCATTATTTGCATTATAAGCATGTCAGGTGATTTTATTTATCTATCTATCTATCTATCTATAGATAGATACATCTCTAAGATTTTTACATGATTTGAGAAGGAATGTTTCGGCTTAGTAGATTTTTTTGAATTTTTTTTTTTAAAGAAATTAATACTTTTGTTTGGCAAGCGTGAATTACACTGATCAAAAGTGACAGTAAATGCTTTTATTTTTAGCATTGATAATAATCATAAATGTTTCTTGAGCAGCAAATCAGCATATTAGAATGATTTCTGAAGGATCATGTGACACTGAAGACTGGAGTAATGATGCTGAAAATTCAACTTTGCATCACAGGAATAAATTATATTTTAAAATGTATTCAAATAGAAAACTATGGAAGCATGTTTTTATTTAATAAAATTAAAAAAGAGGTAATTGCAACTTTTCCCTCACAATCATGAGTTTATATATCACAATTGTGAGTACAGTTGTTAGAAAAAATGTCAGAATTACGAGATAAAAAAAGTTGCAGTTAACTTTTTTTTTTTTTTTTTTTATCCCATGGCAAAAACAAGCTTCCAAAGAAAACAGCTATTTTCAATTGTAAAAATATTTCACAATATTACTGTTTTTACTCAAATATTACATTTTTGCTCAAATAAATGCAGCCTTGGTGACTATAAGAGACTTCTTTGAAAAACATTAAAAAATCTTACTGACCTCAAACTTTTGAACAGTAGTATATAAAATGTCTAAAAAGATTCTGCAGATTTGTTTCTACATATTTTTCTTTTGTGTCCCCCTTTTATGAGTCTTCTGCTGGTTTAGAAACTATACGATGAGCTCAGCATAAAATCTGAGCCTGAGGATCACCTAATCCCTCAATCTCTTCATGAGCATTAACTGCTCTTTGAGCTTCTATTTGTGTGGCCTTTTCCTTTATCTAATATTCAGAGATGTGTCACTGTTAACCCCAGAAAAACCTCTGAAGCCGTTCTGAATGCATAATGCTGTCTCCCGGACAATTATGGTGTTTGCAGACAAGCGAGCGAGAAACTTGTGCAATAATTGAAAAGGCATTTGCCAGGATGACGGAGCACTTAAAAGAACCGCCTCTTTAGAAGAGGAGCTCAAGTGCCCTCAAGATAAGACGTGTCACCTGAGTTCTTTGTCTCGAGGGCTGTAGGACATCTGGATTGGCTTTTAAGGTCAGTCATGGGACAGGAAGCCCCTTTAATCCCTCCAGTTGTAAAGTGAGGAGCATATTCCTTGGGTTGCTGAACAGTAGCTGCACACAGTCCTGTCTAATCACAGCACATCACCTTAAAGACTTGGAATAGTTAACTTAAAATGAAGATAAGATGACTTTGTCAAAAAAACAGACTGAAATTGTATTCAAAATTTGATTCCTAAAGATATGACGTTTAAACACATATACATTTAAGCAATCTTGTACAAAAAAAAAGTTCTTATAAATAATGCAAATGAAATGGAGAGAAAGTCAATTTTTCAGTACAAAAAGTGTAGGATTCACCTAGATATTTGGTGCAACAAATACATGTACACTGACAAAAAAAACCAAAAAAAAACCTGTAATAATTCTGACCAAACCATATAATAAAACCAAATAAAAAAATAAAAAATCAGTAAAAATGTTGAAAATTGTTTTTCATTAAATGGTACCCAGAAATTCATAATTATATTATATTTATATATGCAATTTAGTCGACTGATTTAGAATATAATGCTGTTATATTCTAATATGATATGCTGTTATATATAATTTAATGTTAAGGCACACAAAATTGCTGAAAATCAAAGAAAGTTTAAGAAAATGTTCTTCAAATTCAATAAAATATTCAAACAATATATTATATCATATTATGTTATTACTTATTATATCATATTATGTTATTACTAATTGATACTTTGCTAATTGCTAATTGTTATAGTCAACTAAAAATAAACCTGAAACTAAAATTAAAACCATTAAAAGACATTGCCATTATTTGAAATAAAATAAATGTTAACTGAAATAAAATAACATATTAAAAACATTCTAATCTCAACTAGTTGCCAAGGCAACATTTCTCATTTTAATTTAGTAACTTGAACTAAAACAACTAAAACTAAAACTGAAATAAAAATAAATAATAAAAGCTAAACTAATAATAAAATAAAACTACTACTACTACTACTACTAATAATAATAAAAACTAATACAATAATATATATGTCTAAAAATATATATAAATAACAAAATTAATAAAACCTCAACTAAAATGAATGTTGAAAATAAATATTAAGAAAAACCTGATGCTAAAATAACACTGGATGACAAAGTTATTATGAAAGTCCGGCCATACACTAAAAAAATTGCCTAGGATTTACTATGAAACATTTTTTCACTCAGAAATTGTTTATAAATTTTACAAATAATTACAAAGAAACGGCAAGTACTGCATATTTTCTTGTAAAATGTGCTCCAATGATCTTTCTTTTATATAAACCTTTGAAAAATCATTTTTTACAGTGTGTGCTAAAAGTATTAAAGAATAGAAGCAGGTTTATAGATAAACACAGGCTCTTTTAGATGTGCTGTGTGGGCGCTGTTTTCTCACATGAGCATGAAATGACTGTGTAGGGTCAAGTGAAGGTGGCATCCCCACGCAGCCAACTGGAAAGCTTGGAGTTCAAAGGTCATTGAAAATATGCTCGATTGCTTGACTTGTCATACAAATCAAATCAGCTGCTAGCTGTACTAGCTGTTTAAAATGACCTAGCCTATTAACAGAGCACGGACAGCAGACGGCAAACCGGTACTACCAGTCCAGAATATCTGTATCTTCATTTTTTAACCTTCAGATATTTTCAGATGGAGTAGATTTTATAATGCTACACTGATTCTAGCTTAATTTTATATTCCCTTTGTGACTTTGACCTTGTCTTCCCGCTATTTGTAAAACTGTGATTTATCTGTCAGATTAATTTTGTTGGCTGCATTGAAATGCGTTTAAGATAGGGGTCACTCTTCGGGTCAAAGATGGCAGCCAATAAACTGAAGGGGAAAAAGAAGAGAGAGGGTGTTTAAAGCAAATTGTCAGAGGACAGAATAATTGAAAGTATTGTATTTGCACAAACATAACAGCATCTCTGAATTATTAAACAGTTTATGGGATTATAGGGCCTGTAATTGAGTTTACAATTAAATGTGTGTTAAACACAACAATCAATAACTTTGCTTCATAATAAACATGCATTGCAGATGTGCATTAATGTAGGACTGCTGTCGCATAGGCAGTGTGTCTTTAGAATAGTGTGAATTTGAATAAAATCAATAAGTGTTTTCTTAAAGCTCTTAGCTGGCGTTCAGTTTGGCATGCCTTGCAACAGCTATATGAGAGCTATCCACATATATACACAAAGTAAGCACATCTTTCATCAAAGCCACATCTGAAGTACCAGCAGAGGTGCAACAAACTCGTTCATTGTGCATCTTTTAAAAATCAGTAAAAAATTTACAACAAACCACTATTGCTGCTTTAAATGTATAATGCAAAAACTAAAATCTTACGATGTTACAAATATTGAAAATAATGGTTATTTTAGTATCATTGATATATTATTGTAGTTTTATTATATTTTGAATTAGTTTTTAATTTTAATTTTGATTTTAGTTGAAGTACTTTTAAGTACTTTGAAGCAATTTTGTTGTATGTTTTTGTAATTTGTATTTTTTTTAAATGTCTACACTTTTTATTAATTTTCATTTCAGTTTTAATTTTAGTTATTTTAGTACATTAGTATAAACTAAATGAAAGTGATAAATGTTACCTTAGCCACTAGATGAAATAAAATAAGTTTATGCTTTTTATATATTTTATTTTATGTCCAATAATGTTTATTTTATTTCAAGTAATGGAAATGTTTTTATAGTTTTAGTTAACTATAATAATCCTGGTCACAGGAGTTTTATTTATTTATATGTACCAATTAATAGGTATATATCCTATATGCATTATATAATTTAATGTTAAGACACAAAATTGCTAAGAAATCAAACAAACAGTTTACTTAAAATTGATTAAAATATTCAAACTTTTATTTAAAAATATTATATTATATTATATTATTAATAATATACATTTGTTAATTGATCAATCTGGCACAGTTATTATTAAAGGTCAAGAAAAGGGTGAATAATTGGCCTGGTCTATATATTGTTCTAGCACTACTAGTACCAATATAACAATACATAACCATAAAAAGCAGTATTAACTTACCTATATTTTTGTAAAACTTAAAATGGCACTTATGTGTATTGCTATGAGTTTGATGCATAAAAGTTAAAATTAAATAATTACAATAATTAAAATGTTTGAAACAACTCATTCATGGAGATGAATAAGACTTTTATTAATGAGATTTAAACCTTGATGAGATTTTATATCCTTTTTTTTTTTTTAAATCCCACTTAAATCATTTAGATGACTGCAATATTCAAAATTTCTTAATTTTATATTGCCAATAAAATCAGTATGAAAATATCATTAAAAAATGTGCTGTACATTGCCTATTAAATAATAGCCATTTTAAAGCAAAGGATGAGGGAAAAAATGCAACATATACTGTAACACATTCAACAACATGATATAAAAAAAATATTTATGTTATATTATAGTAATACTGTACAGCTTATCCAAGAGCTTGATGGGCAGATGAAAAACTCCATCTCTAGATGGAGACCCACGTGGACGGACGAGTTTATAAGGCAGATGTTTATGACTTGTTATTTACAAGCTCTTTAATCTGGCCAATTTCCTTGCCCTTGACAGTGGACAGGTCTACGGGTCGCTCCGGCTGAACCCGTGCCGCTGGTCATTCATCTCCTCGCGGGCAGCTAATGTGGGGCAGTCGCTGGAGCGAAAAGCTGTCAGGGCTGTTTTTCATTCATCGCCCGTTTTCCGCATACATTTCAATTAGAGGAGCTTCGGTATGCTACCGGTCCACCGAGGGAAGCTCTGGCAAAGCCTTCATTTAATACTCCCATCTGTAAGATAAATATTAGCCCGTCGCTGCCCGTATCGATTTGCGCTAAGGTTAAAAGCTTCGAGGACCTTGGGTTGAATATGGGCTGCTTGACAACTTCCCTTCACCCCCGTGGTCAGATTGGGTCTGACCCAGACAGTTGAATCCTGCTCCTTGATTTCTTCCCCTATATGTGATTAAATGCTGCCTCCCTCCCCGTCACCCCAACCTTAACCCTGGACCTCTCCGCTCCCAAGTCACTTAACCTTGAACCCAATTACAAGATAAGGTTACTTAAAGGTGACCCCCGCTTTGCTTTACTCAGCTAATAGGACGGTCGAGAAAAAGCCCGGCGCAGCTGATACGCTTCTAGCTAATTCACAGGGGTTGACAAAGGTCGCACTCAAGCCATAAAGAAGAGCTTCGATCTCTTGCGTGAAATGAAACTCAGCAATACACAAAGATGATCAGGCAGAGAGCCAGCAGCACAGCCTGCTATTCAAATAAGACATTTTTGATGCATTACAGTCAACTTGTAGTGTTAACGGTCATACACAGGTCACATTTACACTGTCAACCAATTTGGGTTTTCGGGCACTGATTGGATCTTTTTTGCATGAGCAAAAACAGAAAAAAACACTACTGAGGTTTCTCTGCATCCAATTTGTGCCACTTTTATGATATTCATGTCCGATTTTTCTCCTTTTTCATCATTGTTGCACCACTGATAAGCTCAGGTAAAGTTACTGAATGCATAAAATGTGTGTTTGTAATTAGTATTTATATTATGACTATCAAACACTCAAAAATTGTAATGCTGATTAACTGAATGGTGTTTTTTGATGGTTTAATATGTCATGTGCTTATAGTGTTATAGTGTTAGCCTTATTAGTGTTAATAATTCAAATCTGAACTATTTTTAACATCACATCTCCAGAGTTGCAGACTATTTAAAAAAAGCATGTAAAAAAATAAAATAAATAAATATATAATTTACATATTTACATGATTAAATTCAAAAAAAGTAAATACACTATTTATTTATTTATTTATTCATTCATTCATTCATTCATTATTCATTATTTTATATGTAATTAAAGGTTTTTTTTTTAAAAAGAAATGCCAGTAACATACTGTATTAAATTAAACTTACTCATAGTCATGGAACCTGTTTTTACATTTATATATGAGCAATATGGGAAGCTAAGCTGTCCAAACAAGCAATGAAACAGCCCTTTTTGACTGAATCTTGCAGCAAATTAAATACAATATCTGTCCTTTGACTTTCTTCCTTCTACTGGACACAAATTATTTAGAGAAATGTTGGGATCATTTGTAAGGACAAATGTTTTATATATATATATATAATAAGAAGAAGAATTTTCATATATAATTATATAATAAATATTATTATTATATATTTTATAGAATTTACATATTGACCAAAAGAGATGGTTAAATGCATAACTATAATTATGATTAAATGCAAAAAAAGACAAATTGAAAAATAATTGAAAAATAAAATAAATAGAATTTTTAAAAATAAATACACAACAATATATATATATAAATATATATATATATATATATATATATATATATATATATATATATATATATATATATACACGCTGAAATCGCGTTTGGTCTCATACTGTATCGCGTACCTTGTCAGTGTCTGTGCTTGCTTGGCCATTTATTGTGATTTAACAAGAAAGTGTGTTCAATCGCCAGCAGAAGACAGTGTAAGAAATACTCTTTGAGAGAAGCAGTCCATCAGCGGAAGTTAAAAGCAGCTCGTAAGTATATTTACTTGTCTCATTAGTGTTTAGCGCAGTTGCCGTTGCTAGGAAACGCGTGTTTTATTTACTGTGTAGAGACGTGCTGAAATCGCGTTTGGTCTCGTACTGTATCGCGTACCTTGTCAGTGTCTGTGCTTGCTTGGCCATTTATTGTGATTTAACAGGAAAGTGTGTTCAAGCGCCAGCAGAAGACAGTGTAAGAAATACTCTTTGAGAGAAGCAGTCCATCAGCGGAAGTTAAAAGCAGCTCGTAAGTGTATTTACTTGTCTCATTAGTGTTTAGCTCAGTTGCCGTTGCTAGGAAACGCTTGTTTTATTTACTGTGTAGAGACGTGCTGAAATCGCGTTTGGTCTCGTACTGTATCGCGTACCTTGTCAGTGTCTGTGCTTGCTTGGCCATTTATTGTGATTTTACAGGAAAGTGTGTTCAAGCGCCAGCAGGAGACAGTGTAAGAAATACTCTTTGAGAGAAGCAGTCTATCAGCGGAAGTTAAAAGCAGCTCGTAAGTGTATTTACTTGTCTCATTAGTGTTTAGCGCAGTTGCTGTTGCTAGGAAATGCTTGTTTTGTTTACTGTGTAGAGACGTGCTGAAATCGCGTTTGGTCTCGTACTGTATCGCATACCTTGTCAGTGTCTGTGCTTGCTTGGCCGTTTATTGTGATTTAACAGGAAAGTGTGTGCAGCTGAATTCAGTTGGTGATTTGTTAGACGGATATAAATAAGCTTAGTTTACCGCGGCAGCCCTCGTGTGAAGCCCTCGTCGTGTGAAGACCGAAGAGTGTAAAAACCATCGACTCTACCGTGCGACTCCACCGGGCAGGGACACCGGCAAGGGATATAAGTATCACTTTTTATTTATCCTCTTTCCTATTACTTGTTTCACTTCTGTTTTATAACTAATTCTTACTATGTGTTTTCAGATCACTACTATCACTACCACTCGCAAACCTCGCATCACACACTGTAGGCAGCGCAATCCTAACAACCTGCACACTTTGCCTATGTCTGCTAATACATTACTTTCTTTTTCTGTTGGTCTCTGGAATTGTCAGTCTGCTGTCAACAAAGCTGATTTCATTACTTCCATTACTAGTCATTCAAGGCTAAACCTCATGGCCCTGACAGAGACTTGGATCAAACCAGAGGACAATGCTACACCTGCAGCACTCTCCAATAATTCCTCCTTTTCCCACACCCCCCGTTTAACTGGAAGAGGTGGAGGTACTGGTCTGCTCATTTCTAATAATTGGAAATTTACTCCTTTACCATCTCTGTGTATCAACAGCTCCTTTGAATCACATTTGGTTACTATTACCTACCCTCTAAAAATCCATTTTGTAGTTGTTTATCGACCTCCAGGACCACTAGGTAACTTCGTGGAAGAATTAGATGTGTTGCTCTCAACCTTTCCTGAGGATGGTACTCCCTTAGTTATAGTTGGAGACTTCTACATCCACCTCGATAAACCTCAAGCTGCAGACTTCCACACTCTGCTTGCCTCTTTTGATCTCAAGAGAGTGTTAACTACGGCTACTCACAAATCAGGCAACCAACTGGACCTTATTTACACACAACACTGCTCCACTGATCATGTGCTGGTTACTCCACTGCACACCTCGAATCACTTCCTCCTCACTCTTAACCTCGACATGATTCCTGACACAACACATACCCCTCCACATGTCACTTTTCGACGTAACTTGCGCTCACTCTCACCCTCCCGGTTATCTGCTATGGTTTCATCTTCGCTTCCTCCCTCTATACAGTTATCATCTCTTGATGCTAACAGTGCTACTGATTCTTTCTGTTCCACTCTGACATCTTGTTTAGATACTTTCTGCCCCTTATCTTCCAGGCCAGCCCGTACCACCTCTTCTGCCCCTTGGCTATCTGACGTTCTCCGCGAACATCGTTCTAAGCTCAGGGCTGCAGAGAGGATATGGCTCAAATCACAAAATCCTACTGACCTTAATTTATATCAATCACTCCTCTCTGACTTTTCTGCTAATGTCTCTACTGCTAAAAGAACATACTATCACAACAAAATTAACAATTCGTGTAACTCTCGCATGCTCTTTAAAACATTCTCCTCCCTCCTTTGTCCTCCTCCTCCCCCTCCATCATCAACTCTAACAGCTGACAACTTTGCCACATTTTTCATTAATAAAATTACTAACCTCACTGCACAATTCTCCACACCACAAACTGTCAAACACATCTTACCATCAAACATACACTCGTTCACATCCTTCTCTCCACTCTTCTCCACTCTCTGAGGCAGAAGTCTCTAAACTCATCCTTTCCAGTCATCCTACTACTTGTCCGCTTGATCCTATTCCATCCCATCTCCTTCAAGGCATTTCTCCTGTAGTTGTACCTGCACTCACTCACATCGTTAACACATCCCTTCACACTGGAGTTTTTCCCTCAGCATTTAAACAGGCTCGTATAACCCCACTTCTTAAGAAACCCACTCTTAACCCAACTCTTTTAGGGAACTATAGACCAGTTTCCCTTCTACCTTTCATTGCAAAAACACTTGAACGAGTTGTGTTGAACCAAGTCTCTGCCTTTCTCACACAGAACAACCTCCAGGCCAGTAACCAGTCTGGCTTCAGAAGTGGACATTCGACCGAAACTGCCTTGCTCTCAGTTGTTGAAGCCCTAAGACTTGCAAGAGCGGCTTCCAAGTCTTCATTACTTATCTTGCTGGATCTATCCGCTGCTTTTGATATGGTCAACCACCAGATCCTCCTGTCAACCCTATTGAGAAAGGGCATCTCAGGAACCGCTCTCCAGTGGTTTGAGTCTTACCTCTCAGATAGATCCTTCAAGGTATCTTGGAGAGGTGAAGTATCCATGTCGCAACATCTAGCTTCTGGGGTGCCTCAGGGCTCAGTCCTTGGACCACTTCTCTTCTCTGTCTACATGACATCATTAGGTTCTGTCATTCAGAAACATGTCTTTTCATATCACTGCTATGCTGATGACACTCAACTCTACCTCTCATTCCATCCTGATGATCCTACGATAACTGCTCGCATCTCAGCATGTATAACAGACATTTCTTGCTGGATGAAGGACCATCACCTTCAACTCAACATAGCTAAGACAAAACTGCTTGTAGTTTCAGCAAACCCATCACTTCATCACAATTTCACCTTCCAGTTAGGCTCATCAGCCATTACTTCTTCAAAAACAGCCAGAAACCTTGGAGTTGTGATTGATGATAAGCTGAATTTCTCATACCACATTGCTAAAACTGCCCGGTCCTGCAGATTTGCTTTATATAATATTAGGAAGATCAGGCCCTTTCTTTCGGAATATGCAACACAACTCCTTGTTCAAGCTCTTGTTCTGTCCAGACTTGACTATTGCAATGCTCTCTTGGCAGGTCTTCCAGCCAATTCCATCAAACCTCTACAATTAATCCAAAATGCCGCTGCAAGATTAATCTTTAATGAGCCGAAAAAAATGCACGTCACACCTCTGTTTATCAATTTGCACTGGCTACCAATAGCGGCTCGGATAAAATTCAAGGCATGTTTGCATACAAAACCACCTTTGGCTCTGCACCCCTTTACCTAGATTCAGTACTTCAGACCTATGTGCCCTCTAGAAGCTTGCGTTCTGCAAGTGAACACCACATTATTGTGCCTTCCCAAAGAGGCACAAAATCACTTTCTCGGACTTTTTCATTAACTGTTCCCATCTGGTGGAATGACCTGCCCAACTCAATCTGAGCAGCTGAATCCTTAGCCATCTTCAAGAAACGGCTAAAAACCCATCTCTTCCATCTTTATTTGACCCTTTAACTCTAGCATTCTCTTTTCTAATTGTATTTTATCTATCTCCTTTCTTTTTATTTAAAAAACAACAAAAAAAAAAAACAACAAAACACACACACACACACTTGACCCTCTATCAATTGCATATTTATTCTCTAACTGCTAGCTTTTCTTAAAAAACTAAAACACTAGCTTTCTTTTCTATATTCTATCTACTTGTTTAAAAAAAAAAAAAAACTTGCTACGTGTACTGCATTAGGCTAACCGAGACATGTCATATCGCTTGCATGTTGTTGCTCTTTTGTTGGTTTTGATTGCTTCTGTTGTCCTCATTTGTAAGTCACTTTGGATAAAAGAGTCTGCTAAATGACTAAATGTAAATGTGTGTGTGTGTGTGTGTGTGTGTGTGTGTGTGTATATATATGTTTAATTATGTTTTAATGTGTATATTATGTTTTATGTAACATTATAAAATTAATACAATTTATTAAAATACAATTTGATTGTATTTAATAAATGCATTTATTTAAAAAGTATTTATTATTATTATTATTATTATTATTATTAAGGTTTTTTTTTTTTTAAATAGTATATTTTTCATAATGGAGTACTCAAGTTTATGCAGCCCAGGATTGAACTGAGGACCAATGTGATTTTCAAATTTGTTATTCATTGGATCAAGGGTTTTATTCACCCTTTTCATCATATGAAAGAATGGGGCTGCAGCTGACGTGCTTAAACACATCAGTTCATTGTTTGTAAATTAAGCCTTGAAATAGGTCATTGCGTTTTGATGAGAGACAAAGGGACTGTAAAATTGCACAGCAATGCCAGATCAGTAGGTTTAAAAGATATGTCTGCCTGCAAGGACCACTTAAATGATACATTAAACAGCCAAAAACCATACCTCAGTGAAGACAAACATTCAGCCCAAGCGTTAGTGTTGCCTGATTGCTTACAGCCAGAAAATAAGGAGAAAAGGCCAGAGAGGGAGGGAGAGATAGAGTGAGAAAAAAGCGAGAGTGCCCTGGTAGCAGAATAGCCTGTTGACCGCTGGGTGAACCTTCCTCTGAACTGAGGATGAACCTTCAACTTGAGGAGCGTCGGTCACAGATCTCCCTGGGAGCTACAAACAGGGGTGGCCAACCCTGGGACCAACACACCAGCACTTAATACACACATCTCACACTATTCACCCCGGCGTACACACTTTTTCTGCTTTCTCACACCTTCGCCACAGCCAAAGCAAAACGGCAGAGCTGAAAATCAGCAATACTGTTTTTTTGCTGTGTGCATGCATGCAGGTAGATGCATTGAGAGATCATGCTTTAAATCTCCTGCAACACTTTGCAATAGTGTTTGTGCACACGAGCAACATACGCAACCATCCCAACACAACACGCCCAGCGGGGCGATTGCAAAATGAGGTAGGGGTCATGGACGGGTCAGTCTCGAACATACCATTCCTGTCTCTGTTTGGCATTCTGTTGCAAATGTCACAAGGGAGGGACTAACAACGCTAAGCAGCGCAAACTCCACTTTCCGAGGTGAAAGCTGAATTACTGGTAAGAGTCCCATTAACAACAGCATTGTGTTGTGAAGTGGGGCAAATGTGAGCCGGAGGGTGTCAAGCAGGGGTGAACAGAGACCTATAGGAGATGTACTGTACATACTAGACTACAAGAGTACTGGCAATGTGCTAGACATAGAAAGCACAGGTGTTACATAACCTGACTCAACTGATTTAACCTTTGCCTTATTCAAAATAAGATTTAAAAAGCACTTATTTTCATAGTAATTGAATATCAACATGACTTTAAAAATGTATCCAATAAACTACCAGTCAAAAGTGTGGGGTCAGTAAGATATTTTAATGTTTTTGAAATAAGTCTCTTATGGTCACCAAGCCAGCATTCATTTGCTTAAAATACAGTAAAACATTAACTATTGTTATAATTCAAAATAACTGTTTTCTGTTTTAATTTATTTTATTCCTGTGATGTCAAAGCTGAATTTTCAGAATCATCCTCCCAGTCTTCAGTATCACATGATCCTTCAGAAATCATTCTAATATGCTGATTTGCTGCCTAAGAGAAAGATTTATTATTATTATTATCAATGTTGAAAACAGTTGTGCTGCTTAATATTGTTGTGGAAACAATTATAATTTTTTTTTCAGGATTCTTTGATGAATAGAATGTTTAAATGCACTAAATAAAAACAAGTGGTGCACACCTGTGCAAAACTCACCACTAGGGCATTGCTATTCGGTTTCTTTAGAATTGTAGATTTCCTATAAAAGAGAAATGAATATCATATGGAAATAATGGGTTATGTCATTTTGTGTTGATGAAAGTAAATATTTGAATAGTTTTTTGAAAGCCATGGCACGTGCATATGAGAAAACAATATACAGTTTACAATGGTCATAAAAAGCTTTGATAACTCATAAATCATTATGTTCTTACTGTATAGCAGGGCAGCCCAGAGCCAAGGACACCTTGCCATGGCCAAAAAACAAATGGAGAGACAACTGTCCCTGAGGTCAGAACAGGTGCTGCGGGACAGGCCAGAGTCCGCCGGGACAGCTGTACTATTCCTGTCCGAAACAGAGTCGGCTGACTGTGGATCCACAGAGACTAATGACAGATGGACAGGTGGGGGAGCCCTCAAACGGCCCGGAGGTTTGTGCTTTACACTCCGAGATGATGATGGAAAAGCTTTTACACAACATACATACAATTGATGGCGCTATCAAAGTGTAATTGCTCATAAATACTCCTAAATGTGTTAAACCAGCATGTGTTTGTTTCTAATAGTGTTCCTCTGTGCTCTGGAAACAGATTTATTCACTCCGATGAGCAATTTCCGCACACACAGACTCCGCGAATCATGCAGCTGCAACACCCCGCGCCAATTAACATGACTGCGACCTCGCACATCCGGGTCAGTGCATCTGAGCAGGGGAACAAAGGCAGAGCTGGTCCCAGAATGTGAGTTCCCAATTACCCTTGAGTGAGATCCACAGAGCAGAATGCTGCAGGTGAGAAGTTGGATGGGGCTTCTGTGACGGGCTGGCAGGGACACAATCAACCTCTGTGGCACCGGCTTGGAATCGCTGTGTGTCTGCGATGAAAAATGCTGAGGGCACAAGACAAAACAGTACACAGACTAATGAATTCAGTGCATGTGTAATTTATGACGAGCAGACGGGCCCCTCGATTCTTTCCGGTGTGGAAGTGCATGCTACAATCGTGCGAAATGCGTCAAATTAAATAAGGAGGGAGCGATTGAGATGTCGTGTGAGGTCATTGTACTTTGACCCACAAAAATTTCACAAGATACTATTATATATAGATACATAACGGTATTTTGAATTTACTTTATTTATTTGATGTCATTCATGTAATTTCAAATACATATGTAATTCATTTTTTCCACATGGTAGATGAAAGGAGACATTTTAAAGAATATTTATGACAGTTCATAGTGACTAGTTTCATCAGCCTCCAAAAAAACAATAAAAAAATGGCTAAATTTCAAATTTGATATTAAATTTCACAAATAATTAGAAATGGCATATAACACATTGAATTAAATGTGAAGTTTTTGAAGTAGAAAGACTGAAAAATCATTTGTGTTCGAGTCATTTTGACCTGGGGAGGATTTTCTTGTTGCCAAAAATCCTAGTTAATGTTATCAGCACTGGACTAAAACTTACTGACTTTGCTTACCAAAAAAAAAAAAAAAATTTAAAAGTATCATTGTGGTACTTTTTTTCATGGATTTTTCCCCCACCTTGTTAAATGTTCTAAGTCAAAAATGACTGGCCTACAAAAATTGCTTCCTATAAATTTATATAATTAAAATTATGCTATTTTACCAAATTTTGGATTCAATCTTTTTATTCTCTTTCAATTATCACAGGTTTGTGTTTCTTTTTGGAACTGATTGATCATCATAGGCCTCATTTACCTGAGCTTATGCACCTCAGTTTTTGAGTGAACATTGCCAAAAAATATCCACAAATGTTTGTTTTGTTTTTTTCACTCAAAACCTGAGGTGCTTAAGCTCAGATCAGTGAGGCCTACAAACAATCACTTCCAAAAATATAGAAATAAAAAACCTGTGTTAACTGAAAGAAAACAAGTTGACAAAAAGATTGAATCCAAAATTTGTTGATAACAGCGTAATGAGAAATTTACAAGCAATTTTTAAAAAAACCAGGAACACCAAATTAGGTAAAGGATTTTCAAGGGATTTTCAAAGTCCTAACTGTCCTAACTGAGGAGCAGATAAGTCATTATATAACCAAGCATCTCAGATCTTATTTGTGTTTATGACAGTTTCAAAAAAGGTGCATTATCAAAATAAAATGCCAAAACACTGTTTTTTTATTTTGTTTTTGTTTTTTTATGTCATAAACGCCAAACACTATGGGTTTCTCTGTTTTGTCCTTTTTCAAGCATGATATCTCCCAGTCCCCCAGTTTGGGGTGAACTATTGCTTTCAAAATTAGTTAAGTAAACATATTAATTGATCAAAACATGCAGATACTAACTGCTCAGACAAACACAGGATATAGTGGCAGATGTTGTCAATTGTCAAAGTGGACAGGATAGGAAATTTGCCTAAAGGCCACGAGGACTGAGCACTGTATCTCATCTCAACTCGTTCCCTTTCTGTTAACAGTTCAATGGCATGTCATCTCTGCAACAATTACCCTGTCCTTACTGTACCGAACAACTCGATAGAATACGACTGTGATCTAATGTAGTAGATCAGTGCTGGTGTAATGACAGTGGAGTTCACACAGAGATCAGGAATCAATGTGCAGCTCTGCAAAGGGAATATAGAGTTTGTTAGTGATGTCCAGGCGTATATAGAATCTGTGCATGCAAAACCTAGCAGGAGATATGTAAAACTCAAATGGCTGTCCTTTTATAAAGTTACAAACATTCTCTGCAAGTTGAGTCCAAAAGTCTCAGACAACACTGAAAATCTGGGATTCAAAACCTAATTTAAACCTTGAAATAAAAAGTTGTAAGATTTCAAAACATAACTTTTTTTTTTTTTTACAAAAAATAAATAAGAAATTAATATTTATTTAATAATATATTTTTAGATCATTTATTATAAAATTGAATAATAATAATTTAGATATTTTTTAATTAAATTATTTTAAAAAGAAACATTTTGACACAAATAAGAAATTAATGTTTATTTAATAATATTATTTTAGAGCATAATTTATTTAATCTTAAATTTGATCATTTAAATCATAATTTTTCATATAAATTAAAAAAGAAAAAAATTGTCACAAAATAAATAAGAAATGAATAATTATTTTATAATGTATTTAATAAAAAATTAGTAATAATTTAGATGATTTATTTGATATAAATTTTATTACAAAGAAAGAAGTATTAGTATTTATTTTAATTAATGTTACAAGTAGTACTGAATAGTGTGCATTAAATTATTTGGATTAAGTACTAAATCTAAATTGAATGAAAATTTAGACCATAATTTATTTCATATGAATTATAAAATAAACATTTTGACGCAAATAAGAAATTAATATTTATTCAATAATAATCTTTTTCATATAAAATTGAATAATAATTTATTTCATATAAATTTAAAACAAAGAAACTAGTATTAGTATTTATTAGCATTACTAATAGTAATAAATTAGTTGAAATAGAAATCTTTTGTTCCATTACAAATGTCTTTACTGTCACTTTGAATAATTTAATGCATCATTGATGAATAAAAGTGGTAATTTCTTTTTAAAAAGTAACAAATACATAGTAGTAAATTTGTATTTGTTTAAAAATTATTTCAAATTTCTTTAATACAAATACATCATTTAAATAATATTTTAATATGTAATATTAATATAATTTTATGCACTGTTTTAGGTTACTAATTAAAAATAAACTAATCTGTGGCAAAGTTAATTCTCTTTGTACGTGGATCATCAGGTTTTGTTCATGTTAGCTTGAGTGGACACGTCAGATGCTAGTAAATTATGAAATTCATTAATTTTTCAGTTCAACTTCTTTATTGAAATGGTTATGTTAATAATATGATATGTACTTCTACAAACAGTATTAAATTAAAAAGTAAAAATGGAAAACCGAAGCATTTTAATGCACAAATGGACTTTTGGACCCCACTATAATGTAGCAAGATGAAAATGCTTATAACCTCACCATGCACAGCACTTTCTGCTAATGGCACACACCGATTCTGGGTAACATTGACGGGCCTTAAGGCCATGTGATGATGACTTTCTAGGTCAAATGCTGCCCAAAGCCAAGACAGCCAGAAAGGAGGGGGGAGAGAGAGACTGAGGGGAAGCAAAACAGGGGGAGAGCATGCACAAAGTGGAAACAGATGCGCCTAAAAATAAACCATCTGAAATATTTAACTTACTGACCCAGAAACTGCATCACTGTAATCATATCTGTGCTCCAGCAGAGGGGTCGGCAACAGCGAGAGTATGATATCATTAATGTGGAGTATGGAAATCATAATGAAACAGGAAGAAGAAACCCCCGGGGAAATTCGCCCGCAAACATGTAGCCAAGAAAAATCCTGTGAATCCAGGACGCTTTAATCGCTCTGTCCACTCTTATAGAATTGTCTAGAATCAGTGAACTTTTAACGCAACGTGTGTCACTGGGCATCAGTTCAGTATGTGACTCACAGAGCCCTCGTGAACACAAATAAACAACTGAGCTAATGGCGAGCAGAAACTGTGCCTTTCGAGAAACCTTTGGAATGCAGTGATTTATAAGATTAAAAATACATGAAAAATACTAAATATTGTGAAATTTTATTATCATTTTAAAAAACTATTTTCTGTTTGAATAGATTTTAAAATGTAATTTATTTCTGTTATGCAAAACTGAATTTTCAGCATCATTACTTCAGTCTTCAGTGTCACAAGATCTTTCAGATATCATTCTAATATGCTGATTTGCTCCTCAAGAAACTTTTATTATTATCAGTGCTAGAAACAGTGTGTTGCTTAATATTTTTTTTATTTTTTATAAAAACCATAATACATTGTTTAGGATTTTTTTTAATTAAAAAAAGGTTCAAAAGAACAGCATGTGTTTGAAATATAATTCTTTTATAACATTATAAATGTCTTTAGTGTCACTTTTGATTTATTTAATGCATCCTTGCTGAATAAAAGTAGTGATTTCTTTCAAAAAATAAATAAATAAAATTAAAACTAAAATACTGACTCCAACCTGCAGACTATTTCAGTAGAATCTAGAGGGCTCAAAAACTATTTTACCCCAAAACTGAAAAGACATTTACTCACTTTCATGTCGTTCCAAACCTGTATAACTTTTCTTTTGTGGAACACAAAATGAAAGCAAACAGCAGAAAAACACCATAAAATTAACATAAAAGCATTGTACATTTATTTGTCTGGATCCATACAAAAGCATTTGTGAAAAACACGATGTCAAGCCACTGCTATGTGTCTTGATTCTAAATGCTAATGTGATTTTTTTTTTTTGGGTGAGAGACATCTAGTTCTCACAGGCTAGTAAAATTATAGGCTATTATTCTTTTGAATCATTCACAGATTACACAGATAGGAGAGTGAGCAACATACGGACCAGCCTTCAGTCCCCATTTGAGAATCTAAAAAGTACAATTTGGAGGGAGATTTACAAATCATCACACTGAAGATCTCTATTCTGGATAATAATCAAACTCTTGCATTTTGGTAATCACTATTTGAAAGTTGCCCTGGGGCAGTTGGCAACGCAACACCATCAATATTGATGCCCTGCAGCTTAACTGGGTTTTGGAGGGACTTTCTCCCACATCAATATTGATGCCATTGCCACATATCCTCATCAGGCCCTCTTTAAGGATTTATAACAGCTACAGGAAGGGTGGATGACTGTGATAAAATGCTGCGGACGTTTTGGTCCCGGTGACTGTGTTGGAGGAATTTCTTTTAGTCATGGTCATTAGTTTTACGAGATTGTGATTCCTCTGGATTTTTGGTTTGGAAAACGAAATGGATTTCATTGTCAAATGAAAAACACCTAAATAAATGGGGTTTTGATTTCAGTGCCCCCGATAAGCAATCGTCCCAAACTTCTACAGTACAGCTTTTGCTTTTGTGCGTTCCCTCAAACCGCCGCAGGGCAGAGAGACCTCGTATGCACAAAGACTGACCTCAATTCAGTTTGACGTCTCAACTATTGATCTGACTGGCCGACCCTCCCAGAGACAGACCGCTTGCCCTTGTGGCCAGTGTTCAAGTTTAAGCGCTATAGCTGCGGGCGACTTCTGAAACGTGCATTGCTATAGTTCATCCAGGGCTCTTGTTAAATTGAGATTGTCACATCAGTTAGAGGTTAAACGTGTGTGTGACTCAAGCACTGCTCAACAACACCCCATTTGTTTGCTATAGTAGAGTTTGGAACAATCACTGTCGCGTCTGAATGATTTATAGGGCCTGACATCAGATTTGTCATTTTAACCACAAGCCACAATGACTATTAAAACATGTCAGAATCTAAATAATGGTAAAAGTGAAGCTGAATTTTTATCGAACTGAAGATGTAAAATACAACAAGCATCCTTATAGATGCTTGAAATATGTATGAGATGATAAAAACCAATATGCATCTACATTCAAACTGACATTTAACTTACCCACGGGGCACATGCTGCTGCAAATATATTTTATATTCACAGTTAGGTAATATTGCATGTTGTTGAGGTGAAGAGGTCACTGTTGAACTGGAGTGACAGGTCTGAAATGAAGGTGTAAGTTATTTTCATACTAGCTGCTCTATTGCTGGAAGGGGTCTGGAGACCACAAGGCCACAAGCATGACTTATAACCCTGCCAACAGTGGTCAGGAACATTATGCATTAGTGAATTTTCCAAAAGAAATATATACACACACACACACACACACAATATATATATATATATATATATATATATATATATATATATATGTGTGTGTGTGTGTGTGTGTGTGTGTGTGTGTGTGTGTGTGTGTGTGTGTATTCTTTAAATTAAGAATTTAGATGTCTTAAAATGTATATAATATAAATAAATTAATATTTTTTTCTTTTTTTAAAACCAAATTGGTTAAGGTATTCAGTGATCTTGAATAACAATGGCTGTGTCTCAGTCGCTCCATAGTATTTCCCATAATTCCCCAGAAAAAAAAACACAGCTGCTCACTATATTCACTTATGGAAAATTACATTTTCACCAGTGGTGAAATAGTCACCAGTGTCCCAGTGTGTAGTGGATCAAGGCTCTTGATAGTGCCTGAATTCATTGTAATGATACACTGATTTCACATCATAGGGAACTAGGGAGTGGAATGAGACAGTCAATACTTTAAAGTCCTATTTTCTTGCTTTCATGAAGACCAAACTGTTTCACATGGAGCTTAAAGAGATTTTAAAGGCTGAAGAACATTTTGGGGGGAAAAAATAAAATAAAATAAAATAAAGCTACAGAACATTTTTGGGGAAAACGTTAAAAACTCTGAAGAACATTTTGTCAATTAGCTCTGTCTAAAATGGAGGAAACTGTCATGACGAATCAATCTAAGGAAATATTTTTGCATTTTAGAAAAAATCCAGTCATAAGAATGACAAACATGAAGTAATGCATTAAAGTGACTAGACGTCACGTGATGAAGTCATGTGATTTAAGTTGACCTGTTTAGTGCAAATCCAATCCAAATACAGCCAAATATCCTTGTACAATGGTCCTTAACCATCAATCATGGTATTGGGAACATTGACCTGGAAAAACGGAACAATTTTTGCCATGTAGTTAAATACCTGAGGAAAACCTGTTTCAGTCAGCCAGATACATCAGCATTTTGAGTTCAGATCCATTTTTATGCACAACCAGAACAATACGAGAATAAAATGAGAAACAGTAACAAAATGCCACAAAAAAACAACAGCAGCAATTCTGTGAATGACAGACTTTTATTTCATTAATTCATTTCTCCAAACCTAAAATACAGAAAAACATACTTTGATAGAAATATTCTGTGAACTAATACAACAGGTCCTGCTTTCAAAGGTCCCAATGGCTTTTATATCCAAATGCTGCCTTAAAAGCTGTAGTGCCATGTTAAAAAATGTGACAACGGGGTTTAAACATATTCAAACGAGCAAGAAAGTAACAAAAATACTTGATGAAACCTACAGTATGCTACACAATATACCTGGTCATCAAAGGCAGACTATTGGCATAATTGAGGTCGAGTTTTTCAGGTGAATTAGGGTAATCTGGGTCATTTTTGCATGTTTAACTGGCACCTCAACACTTTACACAATCAAATGAGACTTCATCCTATGACAACCCAGCTAGAATAAGGTAACGTTAGCATAGACTTTGTTGGCTTGGACGCATCGTTCCCAAATGTCCCAGATACCCTATTTTACCCTAGTGTTTTGCTTGAAACTACAGGAAATAAACACCTGTATTTAACAAGACGCATGTTGTGCTTGACACGGCAACATTCTGTCTAGGTGTGCTGATTATTTGGATGCAGCTGAGAAAAGCACGGAAAGTGAGGGTTATCTGGCTGGTTTCAAGTGCCTCTTTCAAGTCTTCCCACTTCATCAGAGACCTAAACGCAAAAATAAACAAGACAAACGAAATTTCACCTCAGTCATCAGTTCCACAAAATGCTCCCAAGAGTTCAGTTGCCTATCCTACTTTGGCAATGGCTTTCTCTCCAACGAGTCCTGCAAGAGTCATGCCTTTCTCGCGGTTGTACTTGGGGCGAAATACAAACCAAACAGACAGAATCTCGACTCTCCCGTTATTACAAGTGGTGTGGTTTTCGAGGTCCATCTAATAGCTGTTCTGGTAGAGTTTTGGCATCAGCTTTAATGGCTTCTGGTTGAGTGAAAATCAGGAATGGATGTTCTCATTCAGTCCTCGTTCATAGAAAAACGTCTGTAGGAGAGGTTTTTATATGAGTGCTGTGGTCCATTCCCATTGACGGAACAAACGGCTGGTGCTTCAGGTAAGTGAGCAGGTGATTATGTGGCAGAAAGGGGCGTGGCTTGCTGACAGATTCTCTGTATTGGCCATGACCCCATGGCGGCGGGGGTGTGATATGGATTATGGGGGAAGGGATCAGGGCCCGTTCTCGTTGTAATGGAGCGAGATGGGCCGGTCTCTCTGGACGGGCATGTAAGGCCAGTTGTAGCTGGAGCCGGAAAGCAGCATGTCCCGCAGCAGGGTCTCGATGGGCGTTTTGCCTACCAGCCGCACGAAGAACAACTGTTCGATAACAGGAGAAGAAACAATGCGTAGGGAGGGCAGCCGTAACAACAGGCGACCAAATCGGTTGGGTTGATTGGGGTATTGGTTCCGCACGTACTCCTCAAGAGCGCACTGGGACTTTTCCTGGATGCTCTCCACATGGGCCACATCAGACAGACCCATGGCATCTGAAGAAGAAAGTAAAAACAGATGGGAAAATGAAATACTGTACTACAGTATCTATCAACCCATCTATCCATCTTTCAATCAATCAGTCTATCTGTCTATCTATCTATCTATCTAGAATTGCAACTGAAAGAAATTCAACACAGAAAATTAAGAAATACTGTACTACAGTATCGATCAACCCATCTATCTATCTATCTATCTATGTAGAATTGCAACTGAAAGAAATTCAACACAGGTCTATTTATCTATCTATCTATCTATCTAGAATTGCAACTGAAAGAAATTCAACACAGGTCTATCTATCTATCTATCTATCTATCTATCCGTCTATCCGTCTATCCATCTATCTATCTATCTATCTATCTAGAATTGCAACAAAGAAATTCAACACAGAAAATTAAGAAATACTGTACTACAGTATCTATATCTATCTATCTATCTAAAATTGTAACTGAAAGAAATTCAACACAGGTCTATCTATCTATCTATCTATCTAGAATTGCTACTGAAAGAAATTCAACACAGGTCTATCTATCTATCGTCAGTCTATCTATCTATCTAGAATTGCTACTGAAACGAAATTCAACACAGAAAATTAAGAAATACGGTACTACAGTATCGATCAACCCATCTATTCATCTTTCAATCAATCAGTCTATCTATCTATCTATCTAGAATTGCAACTGAAAGAAATTCAACAGAAAATTAAGAAATACTGTACTACAGTATCGATCAACCCATCTATCTGTCTATCTATCTATCTATCTAGAATTGCAACTGAAAGAAATTCAACACAGGTCTATATCTATCTATCTATCTATCTATCTATCTATCTATCTAGAATTGCTACTGAAAGAAATTCAACACAGGTCTGTCTATCTATCTATCTATCTATCTATCTATCTAGAATTGCAACTGAAAGAAATTCAACACAGGTCTATCTATCTATCTATCTATCTAGAATTGCTACTGAAAGAAATTCAACACAGGTCTATCTATCTATCTATCTATCTATCTATCTATCTATCTATCTATCTATCTATCTATCTTATCAGTACATTAACTTCTGGCTAAACTGGATTGCAGGTTCTTACTGAAAAAGACACATCTGAAATAATCAAGTGGGTAAAATTGCAGGTTTTTAAGGCATGATCCCCTTCGTCATTCTCTCTGTCATGCTACTTATCATTGGTGTACATGTACACTTAATCCTGCTGAGTTTCAGTCCTGATAACAAAAAATTAATTGCTTCATATTTTTATGAGGGAGAGGATACCAGGACACAACCGCCACTTCTGTCCCATGAGTCCAGATAAAGACATCTATAGTTACGGTAGGCAGCATTTTGTAAGGGGGGCACTGATGTGTCAGTCCCTGGCATAATGTCAGCAGTGACAAGCCTTGCGTGCTTCTGCACCAGTCCCCCTCGCACTGGCGTTGCACGGCAAAGGCATCCCCCTCTCTCTTTGTGTTTCAAAGTGTGAACACGCGCTGGGAGCTGCCACTGCACCACGTCGGGCAAACAGGGCGCCTGGCTGACATTAGAGGCCTGTCGGGTGATGTGAGGTGATAGGAGGTTTGGGCTGAGGTTACGGGCCACAAGAGTTTGTCTGTCCCTGTTAGCTCATGCCGGCGGATCCCGGCAGGGGGTGGAGGGGGGCTTTGGCTGGAATTGCAGGATGGATCACATTGATGCCCAGGGCTACAGAGGTTATGTAGGTCACGGCCAGACTGAAGCGAATCCCTCTTGCCGCAACTCAGCATGCATAATTCAGTCATGCTGGTGGAAGTTGAGGTGGGGTGGGGGGCTGAGCGGTGGGTTCAGCCATCCATTTGGAAAAGTCCAGGTCTGGGCTGGAAAAGGGTTTCTGACAGGTAGAGCAGGGAATCAGAAATAATCTAAACCAGTGGGCAAGACATCTCAGATTCTGAAGCTCTGTACCAAAGCGTTTGGCAGTGGCACGGGAAATCTTGCCCGTCGTAAATGTTTTGGGTGTAATGTTATTTGTACTGTAAAGTACGTTATGTAAGCAGGTACCCTTTCTATTTATTTAGTTTATTTAGTAACAAACATGATTGGAAACCTCATGAAATAGTCAGTACTACTGACAACTAGATCTAAACAGATCAACAAAACAGGTCCAGGTGTTTTCTAAATTATATTATTGAAGTGGAAACTGTTCTAAAATGGACTCGTACAGTAAATATTAACCAAACCAAGTAGCCTTAAGGTTAGTTATTCTTACCAGAGGTGAAGAGTACGATGGACTTCAGGCAGGAGTACTCAGCTGTGTCTACCTGAAGGGCTTTCAGTTTCTCCACCTGCTCTTGGAAGACACGTATGTGGTCCATGAAGGCCACCACTCGCTCGGCTGACATGGGGGAGGCGTGTAGACCAGCAGCGGCCAGCAGGGGCGCTACATGCAGCGGCATAGAGCACTGAGCAGCATTCAGAACGAACAGCTCACTCCACGACATACGCAAAAGTGCCACCTTCACAAAAAAAAGACGTGAGAGACTGCAACAGATGGTATTATTTTAAAATATGTAAAAACTGAAAAAATTTACTTTAAAATATAAAATAAAATAAAAATATGAGCATTTCTTGTGTAAAGTCATAAAGAAATTAAAACATGACATATTACTTGGCAGAAAAATTAAATAAATATATACATTTTAAAATATAATCCCTGTTTTTAATTATTTAATAAATTAAAATTTCAATAAAAAGACAGCTGTCTTTTATTATATTGCTGTAATCGTTTTTAACAATATACAACTCGTGGCTGTGTGTTACAGTCATTTTATCTTGGTAAAGTGGGTTTTAGGAAATTGATCCCTCATCTGTTGTAAAATCACAGTAATGATCACTTTTCAAAATCAAATCACTTGATCATTTTGATCACTTTTCAAATCAAATCAAATCAAATCAAATCAAATCAAATAATTTACTTGATTTACCAGTTTATAAAATAAAATAAATTGATTAATTTATAAAAAAAAAAAAAAATTTAAGAATAAAATAAACCAAAAATACAATAAAATAAAAAATATAAAGTAAAAATTAGTTTGATTTACCTGGTCCATAAGCTGTAGGTCAGGAAAGAAAGGTATGTTCTTTGCCCACTCCACGGCACTGAAGAGCAAACGGGCGGCCAATTCACAGATGTTCTCGATGCCCATTAGGTTGTTGGACTGCATGCATTGGGCTCCGTAGCGGGACGTGGGGTATGGCTCGGCCCGTAGGAGCAAAGAGATGAAGCCTGAGAGATACGGCTGCCCGTTGTATGGGTCACTCCCATTACTCAGGTACTGTCCTGGACTGGACTGCGAGTTGGACATACGACCCCTTTGAACAGCTGAGGATGAGAACATAAAAAGCAAAGAGCCATCAGAAGAGGATATTGATGTGTTTACTTGCAAAAACAACCAAATCCATCCGCCACAATAGATCACGTGCCCTTCTGCTTTCTAATGTCTAAGCAACTGCAGTCGTAGCATCTGTGAAACCCATCAGAGAGATGCCGACCCCTCTGCTATCCATCAATGAGTAATGAGTGAGTGAACACTATGAGTGAAATGGTGTTTTTCACACTTCTTCAAACAAATGTTTCAGCTAGAGGCGAAGGGCAAAACAGAGGCCATTCCTGTAACGATGCAGCTCAGTGCCCATTTGGGAAACACCTGTTTAACTATCCTGCTCTCTGGCCAATAACTTCATTTACTATAAACCAGAGGGAGCATGAAATGAACACAGAATGAAAAAAAGACTGTGTGTGTGACAAAAAACCCAGAGGAAAATGTTATTTCTTAGAGGTTTCACAGACATAATAGAGTTTCGTGTAAGTGCAACTTTATCTCAGTTGTTCCTCATAAATGACAGACCAGGAAATGAAGGTATCATTATCGATTTATTTTAATAATTTGAATAAAATATATTTAGCCAACGTCACATTTTAAGAACGCAAACCCTGAATCAGATGAAAGGTAACTGGGAGTTGAGGTTGAAAGAATGACTAAAAAGAGGAACAAGGGCTCAGAAACTACAGATGTAGGCAGACCCAGGCCAATTAATTGGCAGATTTTTGAGATTGTCAGCATCAGATTAGGGCATCCAGTGGTAAAAACACCCACCATGAACAACAATACAGCCACTCAGTAACCTCTAGCTAGGAAATCACACAAGATCAGGGCTCACAATAGTGATTAAAAGGAAGGAACAAGTCCACAAGACTCTCATTATGATATGAACTGCAATGTCAGTTTCCTTTAGGAAGGAAGGAAGAGTAAGTGGAGAAACAGAATGAGGAAGATTCAGAAACTTTTGTTATGGAAACTGCAGCTACATAATGAATGCTTCAGTAAATTTTATAATTTACAACTGATGCTTTTCCTGTTCCTTGTTTTATACAGTTACAGAGTGAAAAATTATGTTTTATGAATGTCAATTGTTAACAAACAATAGTACCGTTATTTTAAGTAAATACACTGCCATTCAAAATATTGGAATCAGTACAATGTTTTGAAAGAAAACTCTTCTGCTCATCAAGGCTGCATTTATTTGACCAAAAATACATAAAAAAAAAAAACAAGAATATTGTGAAATATTATTATGATTTAAAATAACTGTTTTCTATATTAATATATTTTAAAATGTAATTTTTTTCCTGTGATGCAAAGCATCATTACTCCAGTCTTCAGTGTCACATGATCCTTCAGAAATCATTCTAATATGCTGATTTGCTGATCAAGAAACATTTCTTATTACTATCAGTGTTGAAAACAGTTGTGCTGCTTAATATTTTGTGGAAGTGGTGAAACATTTTTTTTTTCTCCAAGATTCTCAGATGAATAACAAAGTTCAGAAGAACAGAATTTATTTGAAACTTTTTTTTGTAACAATGTAAAAGTCTGATGTTTTTTTTCTGTGCCTTTTTCTCACATCATTTCTCTCTCTGTATAAAGCAGAACAGAAAATCAGGATGGAAAACAAACAAAAAAAACAAAACAAAAGAGCAAACTCAGGCACTCTAACAGCATACATTTCAGAGCTCTAGTTGAACTGCATTCTTATGAGGCTCTGATAAATCAATAAGTGAACGTGCTTCATGTGTGTCAGAGGATTAACACTTGACTCACACTCAGAGGTCAAAAGTTACGGTAGCTGGACTTTCCTGTTCCTCGTTTGTTTTCACTGTTTGTCGTTCTCTCCTGAAACTGGTTGTAATGGAGCTCTGGCATACCGTAAGACATAAAGGGTGGGGACAGGTGCACAATATTTGCAGAGCAAAAATGTGTGCTATTGGGTGTTCAACCACATTTCTGCACAAACATTTAATCACTCAAATTCATTAAACCTTACTGACTGAATTATTTTGAATTAGGAGCAATTCTCATTTGAACAAGTTAAATAGAAGTACATGCTTTCACAGAATATGATACTAAAGAAATGAACAGTGAAACATTATAATTAGTTATTTTATTGTTATATTTAGGTTTGATTTAGTTTTTATTTAATTTTTAAGTTCACGTTTTTCATCTAATATTTATATTTATTTATATTTCAGGCTTTATTTCAATCAATGAAAAGTATTTTTTAAATAGTTTTAGTTTCATTTAACAATAACAATACTGATTATCAGCATGACAACAGACTAAAAGCAATGTCTTAACTGTTATGCCCCTGTTTTTATTTTTTTCTGAGTTAGCTATAGTGCAAAAACTTTTTAAATCATAACTTCTTTGTTTTAGAGTGTTTCAGATTTCTAAAACTTTGTTTAAATCTCTTCAAAAAAGAAAATATCTATTGGTCTCAGACTTTTGAACACCACCGCGTGTGAAGAATCATAAGGCTTTACGTTACACAGCAAATCAGAAGGAAGAGTCACCTCTGCCGGAGGTCACCTGTTTAAACGGGTTGAACAGCAGGATTAGCCAATCGACCAGGTGGCAGAGTGATATTTACCCAAACCCCACAGAGAGCCGTCACATTTGGACTTTGCTATGATCCTGTCTACTATTAATGTTTACTTTCCATTGACCTATATTTCACCCTGCACATGGGAAGTGACTGACTTATAGGTCATGGGATGAAGTCACAGTCTCAGCACGTTTCCAGAGACGCTCAGCAGAAGCAGCACGTGGTGGACATGCACTGTTTATTGCATCTGCACGCATGCTGCCAACATCTAGTCCTAATGTGACATTTTCACATCCTTGGCCATTCTGCGTGAAATCTTACACAAAAATCTGCTTGGATTACATGTTTGAAATAGATTTGTGCCCCCCTTTTTTTTCTGCACAAGTGGTGCAAGATTGTTGTTGTTGTTGCATACAAGTGTTATTTTAGTATAACGGAGATATTTATACGTATGTATTATTATACAATATATTAATTAATATACAATAAATATTGTATATTTATTATTATTATTGAACTATTATTAGTTTTTATTATTACTTGGAATTTGTTTTAATTTTCCGTTTTTATTTTATTTTAATTTTAGTTAAAGTTTATATTTAACTATATTTAACTTTAAACCATTTAAACCATTATTTTTTTATATATGTAGTTTTTTATTAGTACAGTTTAAACTAAATGAAAAATTAGAAATGTTTCCTTAGGAAACTAGCTGAAATAATTTTTTTTTTTTTTTTTAATTAATACTCAGTTAACATTTGTTTCATTTCAAGTAACTAACTTACTGCTGCTTACTGGCCCAAGTCAAAAGATCTCACCCCGAAATCTCTCTATATATTCTGGTCTCTGTATATGGCTCAAGTCCCTCATTCTCTGAGTTTTTGTACGCTAGCATTTCTGCATGTGAATGTCAGACTTCATTCAGTCCGTACTGATCGTTTTCTAGTTCTGACAAAGGTCACGACCTTGCGCATTGGAACATTCCAGCAGATGCACGTACTTGCAGAAGCCTGTGGAACTGACAAGGCAATCACACTGCTTTCTTTCAATCAGAGGCGCCCTTTGTCAGGCTGGAATGTCAGTCATGTCAAGAGCAGCTGTAAGGTGTAAAAACAGGTAGAGCGATCGAAGAAGAGGGGCGCTAGGAGGAGGATCACCTCTGTGAGTCTAAGACATGAACGCACTAGCCGAATCTTTCAGATCAATCTGTTATTACTTACATTTACACTCTTAAAAAGGTTCTTTATTGGCGTTGATGGTTCCATGAAGAACGTTTATCAGCCATAGACGCTTTAATGGAAAAAGGTTCTTTAGATTATTAAAATGTTCTTCACAACAAAAATAAATGTTCACTGAAAGGCTCTTTGGAGAACCTAAAATGATTTTTCTATGGCACTGCTGTGAAAACACTCTTTTGGAATCTTTATGTGTAGATTCCAAACCTTTAGTAGTTCTTCATTATTTATGAATGAAGAATTTTCAGAAAAGAAATGGCAGTATATGGGTTTGGAACTACCTGAGGATGAGTAAATAACAGTAGATATTTCACTTTGTGTTGAGTTACATCAAAATTGACGCACTTCTGGCTTCTTTGAAGCTTCCACAGAAGGTTCTCGTGGAATCAGGCTGTAAAACCATCTATTTTTAATCGAGAAGGTCACATTATCTATTCTGTCTGAAATCTGCACTAAAAAGTATATGCGTATACATGCATCTGTGTAACCGGCAGCGTGATTCTGCCCCATTCATTACCAAGCACACGTGATGAACTCGTAGGAGGAGAGAGTGGGATTTCTGAGCGCTGCAGAAAACAAAGAACCTTAGAGAGAAACGCGTTTGACCTCATCCGTGACAAGCAAGCCATGCAAAAGTTCAGGAGTTTCAAGTCTACCAATGATCTATCAAAGGCATAATCTGTCTGATATCTGAACCATTTACTTTTTGAAGAATGATTATTGAAAAGGTCTCCTCAAACCCAACTTTATGCCTAATATTCAATATCTGTTAATGACCAATTCTCTATACATTAATATTTCCATCTTCCTTTAATCAAGCAGTGCAGGAAGAGTATCTTAAAGCATGCCAAATCCATTTATCTATATAACACTCAAGGATTACATGAACTAGAGAACTTGACGATCAACCTGTAATAACCAGGTGCACAGAATCTGATTTAGGTAACACTTTATTTCGATAGTCCACTTTAGACATTCTACTAACAGTAAGTAACTTTGCAACTACATGTCAACTAGCAGTCATTAGAGTATTAGTAGACTGTCTGCTTAATATCTTCTAACACTTTATTTTGATGGGTCCACAACATACAACATACTGACTATGAGAAACTTATTCTACTAACCCTAAACCTACCCTACTGAGAGTTAGTAGATATGTAGTTGCAAATTAATGAGAATTATATTATTTTATGTAAAATACTATACAGTCTTGAGGAGCCCAGACTCGGCACTCAAGCAGAAACTGTATAACAAACTATGAATATATCATGATATTTATGTAGTTTATTCATTTATCTACATATGTACTTATCAAAGACTGTGAGTGCATACCTTGGAAGGAATCTTTACAAAGACATTGTTCACTATACAGGTCATATATATTAAGCATAAACCTCATCCACAAGGACCACAGTATATGAGCCAAGTGTTTTTTGTTTGTTTGGTTCAAACTGTGTTATGACAGCAGATTATCTGTAATGGCTCAGTACACGGTTCTTCCCTTTGCAACGACTGAATTGCATAATTCAGAGAAGACATAATTTATGAATGAAAAGAAAAAGCGAGGCTGCATGTGTTCCTGTCTATATCTATTTTGTCTGTACAAATGCAACACAACCTGAATGAAGAAAAAAAAAGTTCTTGATTTAAATGAATGCATGTAGACAGGCAAAGCAAACCAATGTCTTGTCTTAACTAAACTGTTGAGGTGGCTGATGTTTCACAAATTCAAATAGAAGTGCAAAACATAAACGCTGTCATTCTAAATGATTTCAATGCTTTTACATTTTAGTTTCAGATAAATTCATTACACTATATGGGGGAAGTCACAATGGAACAACCTGTCATAGGCTTTTCTTTAAAAATGTATACAGTAAATAAATTATGAGAAACAAAAGAAGTCATGAAAAAAATATAATTAATAAATTCTATAAAAACTACTGAATAACTGGACTTTAACACTTTCATTTCTTTGTGACAACCAGCCCCGCTCTCCACTATGCATTGGAAAACTAGATTTTTTTTTTAATTCAACAGGCCACTAAGGACAACTGGAAAATCCCTGAAGCAGCCAACACAATAAACACTGAGTTAGAGGTTGGTGTCTATTTTGGCAGAAATACAATATTATAAAAGTGGCTACAGAATAATTATGGACCCATATATGTCATTAAAACAGTCTTCTAACATGAAGCTCAACAAAGGTCAACAGACTAGAGAATGAAGAGGTTTTCTCATGCTAATTCAGTCTGAAAACATGACTAAATGAATTTTCCGTGCAGAATTTTCACAACCCAAATGAATGAGGAACTTAGCAGTTTTCACAATTAACTGCAGAGTGGACAGCAACTTATCCACCACCACAGAATTAAAAAAGAACCCTTATAATTTAAACTTCATTTGAAATTGACCATTTTTAAGGACAACTTTGCAAAATGATTATGCCACAAATTAGTATTTAAACTCCAGATGTCTCATCTTAATCTGCAAAGAATGGAATTACTTGTTTCATTTGTTAAAAAAAAAAAAAAAAAAAAGAGTTATGTTGCTGTTGAATGTTATTTGGGCAATTAAAAAGCAAATAGCTGAGATTAGTCAAATTCTAAATTATATTTTAAACAAAATAATTCTTAAATAGGTAATAAATTGCTGTTGCAAAAAGCTTTTAAACAGAAAAAACAACAACAAATCTTTCCATCACTATGCTCCTAAAATAAACATTCATTAATGGCTCGTCTGTTTATTGTTCATATGAAGAACTTTTTGTTTTTGATGTTGACATTTGGTTCTTTGGAGATAAAGAGAGTTCTTTGAGCAAAAGTTTTCCATGTTACATTGTAGATTCTCCACATTAGCATATGGTTCTGGGTTCTCAAAAGGACTCCTAAAAGTGCATAGATGGTTTACAAAGAACAACAGAATAAACAGTTCTTTGAGGAACTTTGCCCTCAAACCCCTTTATGGTTCTATATGTGAAAACTTTAGATCTGTCACCTTACACATCAAGATATGTTTGAGAAAAATTACAGAAGTATTCTGTTTGAAAGAGATGCCTTATTGAATTGTAGTCTAGTCTAGGCCTATATTATTTTACAGTTGTAACAATAATTGTAGCAACTATACTTTTTGTGGAAAATACGGTTACAATAAAAGTTCCATTTAGAACCAAAATGCCATAGTGATGATTATTTTTTTTAGTTCTTTGGAAACTCATCAACTGGTACTTTAGAGACCAAAGTAATGATCTATAGAAATATCACAATAAGAACCTTTTTAATCTTCAAAGATCCATATAGCCTAGCAACCAAAATGATCTTTATTAGAAGAGACTTAAGAGCCACGAATGAGCCATTATTTCTAAGAATAGTTTGGTACATTTTTTAAATATCGTTTCCTAGCTTCAACTATATTACTTGAATCATTTTACATTTCTGTTCAGGTTTATTCTACTACAGGTTTTTGAAAACTGTATTTTTCAACTGCATGCAGCAGTTCAGCGCTGTCAGGTCTTACCCTCTCTCCTCATTCCGACCTTCAAGCACTTCTTCAGCCGGCAGTACTGGCACTGGTTCCGATGGTGCTGGTCGATGGGACAGTCGCGGTTCCCCCGGCAGGTGTAACTCAGGTTCCGTCTGACCGAGCGCTTGAAGAAGCTCTTGCAGCCCTCGCAGGTAAACTGGCCGTAGTGTTTGCCGCTGGACTTGTCCCCGCACACCATGCAGTCCACATTGGGAATTTTGTCCCCGGAGAGCGCGTCGTTGCCCGGGGTTGAACCTGAGGGAGTTCCCGGTGTCCCGCCGGGCTCCTGACTGCACATTTGCAGCTGCGAGCCGGGATCAGCCGAAATGTTCTCTTGCCACTGATTTACTACCATTGCCATGCTATCCCGCAACACTTTCTGTGGCAACGACCGATACAATGCGACTCGTTTCCAGCGGGGAGGAGAGTTCAAACGATCCTGAACGAGGCTCGAGCAGATCGAGAAGATCACCCCCGAGATCTTCCTACGACAGAAACTTGATGGAGCGAAACTGAACTTCTCTACTCAGAGGAGGTCTTGGAATATTTACAAAGTAAACAAGAAGGTGGCATAATTACTGTGAGGGAAATCCCAAATGCATGTTCATCTTGGAGTTTCAGAAGCTCTGAAATCTGTCAATTTAGCGCGATAATGTCCGAGCGAACAGGAGAAGACCATCCGTTTGAAACTTCACGATCTTCTCGAAATCCCACTTGAGAAGTTTTGCTTTATATGTAAGACAGCTCGCGATCGATGTTGTTATTATTAGGTATTTAAAGGAAAAGACAAAATAAAGAGCGCTTTCCAATCATCACACGGATACGATGCCAAATCGTAATCTTTGTCCAAACAAGAGCGCACGCGAAATATTATTGCGAAAAAAAAAACGTAAATAAAATAAAAATGAATAAACGCTAACAATTCTTTCCGTATATGATGACACCGTTCTTTGTACCAGGAAAGTTGCTAAATAATCCGTCAAAACTTGTAGGTTCTGTTTACAAGAGGAGATTCAGCGTGTTTCTCTCGCCAGCTGTCTGATTCATCTCTGAAAACCGTAGCGAAGAATTCGGTGAAAGTGACACTAAACAGCCGTGTTACCGGAGCTCCACCCACCACACTGCATATAAGGATACAGTGACCTTATTAGTATAAGACGCCTTCACAAGGGGCGGGGCTTGGATACGCTCAGCTTCTCAACTGGTCAGTGGAGGTGATAGAAAAAAAGTCTTTGTCCAATTGGACAAAGGCGCTGCTCTTGCACAATTAATGTGAATTGTTCAACAATCTCAAGCAGAGAGAATCTCAAGAGATCTTGAGAGGAGACATTAACACTGATTATTTTTTATTATCGTTACCAGAGTACTATAAGTGGCAAATGTCAATTCTTTAGTTTTAATCTGTTTTCTAACACTGTATTTCATAATGTTCTGTTCTAGAATAAATGATTCAATGCTACATATAGACACTGCTTTTATTAAAAATAAATAAATAAATAAAAACTTATGCACATTATAAACTTTTTTTTTTACATATTTACTCTCATCAGAACAGTTCATTCTCAAAATGCAAACAGAAACTATTGTTAGAAAACAAATAATTTGTTACATTTCAATAATAATAATTTCAAATGGTTTGCATTCAATTTTATGTCATAAAATATTTTTTTAGATTTAAATCTGAATCCAACACATAAACATGTTTGTTTTCTGCACTTCAGTACAAAATAAATAAACAAACAAAACTAAATGTGCACTGACATCTACTTAATTATAATGAGAGAAAAATAAAATGAAGGGATCTACATGCTTGTTTTTATTAGCGCGTTGTGGAGGTGTTAGAGTTTACACCATTTGAGAAAGGCTCCTCGCAGGAGTCTTCACTTCTGTTAGTTTAGTCTGTAATGAGCATATTGGGAAGCTGTTAATGCACAAAAGGCAACAGTGTAAATTACAGTGACATGCACTGGATTTACCATTACACCTAAAAGCTGTGAAGAAGCGTAAAAGGCATTGAACTAACTAACTGATGTCATAATTATTTAAAGCCTTGTTTGTATGCAAATTAAAATTGGCATCTGTTCTAAATGATTCAAAGTTACTTCAATAAGAATTTATTGGGGATTGTTTTTAAAATTAATTTGATTGTGTACATTCATGGAGTAAATGTGGACTTAATTTATTGTAGAATTAATTTTGGATTATTTTAAGCATTTTGACAACTTAATTAAAAAACTGCATTTGCCAAAATACAACCTTTTTAAGCTTTGCTCTAGTTTTTGCAATGTCTCCAACAAATTTCAGACAGAGAAAGTTAAAAAAAAAATAAAAATAAAAAACTTTAGAAAACACTTCCTTTCCTATATCATGGAAATTTCATGGAAATATCATGGAAATTTTATGAAACTACATTTGTTACATAAAAAAATAAATAATAATAATAAAAAAGATTAAAACAGAGCACCTCAGTTCCATAGAGATGCATTAATATTTTCCCATCTCCGTCTCAGTGGGAAATTTCCCTCAGTGAGTAAGTGCAGTATTCCATTAAACCAGTTTAAACAGTTATGCTTCCCTCTCTGTCCAGCGTTACATGCGAAGTAAACACTCATCTTTCTGTTGATGCCTTAGGAAAACAATAGCAATAAAACAATCATAACACTGCCAGCATTATTTACAATGAGTTAAAACATGTTTAAATATGAAGCATATAGTAAATAATTGGAAATGAAAGAAAATAAATTATTTACATACAAAACATATGGTCCCCAATTAGGCAGCATGCAAAGAAAAGAACTTGATGTTATTGTTGTCCCTGTTTAGCACGACACTTCTAGCGCTAGAGGCCATAAAGTTGGCCTTTAGCTTAGCTTAATTGTTGTCACATGTAACCCTACCTGTCCTCCAATTAGCCTTTTGACTGGCTATAAGATCTTTCTGTGGCATAGTGACAAAGGGCGTTATTTGGTGATTATGTGTAATTCTATACAGTGATGGCATTTAAAATGTCCAAATGAAATGAATTTAGCTTTTTAATATCATCAAATTAGAGGTTCACTTGAAAAATGGCTCATTATTTACTCACCCTCATGTTGTTCCAAACCTGTATGCTGTTATTTTTTCCGTGAAACACAAAGGATCATCGCGCAGCTCTTTTCCATATAAGGACAGTTTATAGTCTGTTAAGCTTAAAAAGACAAAAAACAACATAAATGTAGTCCATACAGCTTGTGCGCTGGTCAACTTGTGTCTTCTGTGGTCATAAAATAGGAAAGAGACCAAGAGTTACAAACAATGTGATCTGTCATCAGAACTTGAATCTGAATGTGAATAAAAACAGCATACAGACTTGGAACAACATGACAAAATCCATTTAATAACCATTGCTGAATCTGCAAAAAGTGGAGCTATATGGAACTGTATTATCATCACCAGTACAAATGTCCATATGTCAGATGCATCTCTGGCTCTGATTGATTGTCATGATAAATGCACAGGGAGCTCATGCCTAGTATGAGTTGACTGATGACTGCAGCAACTGGCACAGTGACTGCCAGATTGAGGTCAGGGAGTAAACATGACCACATAGCATGGCCTAGGAAATGCAAAGGCCACCGGTTTGCAGGTTAATTTATGGAAGCTTTGACAGTTTGTGACCCATGATTCAGTGCCCCGTTTCTGACGTGAAAGACAAGCCAGTTCAAAAATGTACCCGTAAACAATCACTTAGGTAACCTGAGTGTGAAGCAAAATATGGCGTGGAAGGTCCGCTTTCTGAATGCCCAGGGTCTGTCTGAAAGGACAAAGTTAAAGTTAGAATACTGAATGATCAATTTTCATTTTTTCCATCTATTCACAGATAAATTAAAAGATCAGAATAATGAAAAAAAAGTTTTTAAACTCTAGAACTGTTGTGAAACTTGAAATGGTAAGCTAAAATCTTAAAATTAAAAATGTAAAAATTAAAATTAAAATTAGTTTATATATATATTTTAAAAAAACACAATTGGCATCAGCTTAGGACAAAGTGTTAAATTATTTCCACCTTGTTTATACTTGAAATTATCAACCATCAAGCAATATAATGGCTTTGTCTATCTTATATCTATATAGATATAAGATAGACAAAGATATATATATGTGTGTGTGTGTATATATATATATATATATATATATATATATATATATATATGTATATATGTATGTATGTATGTATATATATATATATATATACGTATATATATATATATATATATATATATATATATATGCACATTTGTCTATAAAATTATGAAAGCATGACAGTATTGTCTATATAATACGACACTCTTATAAGGACAGATTTACATTTTGGATGAGTGCCTTTACATTTGTGCTTCATATTGTGGTTTGTTCGGACAGTGTGCTCTTTCCTCTGTCCGATTAGACTTGATTAAGAGGTTAGACGTTGTGAAGCATGGCGTCTTTAACTGAGATTTATCTGTTCCTGTACTGACCTCTATGGGGTTGCCTGCCCTCACCCCAATGTCCTCTAGATTTATTTGGTTATTTGTTTATCTATTCTGAGGAGTCTTGCATTTCTCCCTATTTTTTTTCCTGTTTATGCATCCAAGTCTCATTTTTCACAGTGGTAGCAATATGAAGCTCTTTCCATGTGCTGAGACAGTCAAAATACGGGTAAATGCACTGATGACCCTCATGACCTGGACACCCGCCTGAAGCTCAGCCCACAACGTTCTGCATTGTACTGCCGCAAACAACATCTAGTAAGACATACCACAGAGAAAAATAACCTCCAGGTTTTAAACTGAATTTGAGTTAGTCCATTGAGATACCACATCAGATTTCCATTCGAGAAGGTCTTGAGAACTAAATTGAAGTTCTTAGAGTTCCTAATTTCTAGGTCAGCTAAAACAGGTTCCAACTATCACAAAATTCATTCAAGCAACATCCAAACAGGCACTTGTCTACGCACACATTTCTGTTAGGAGTTTCTGAGCTAAACGGGGAGAGCAAGAATATGTGGCTAGCATGACCTGACATGCCTCTGAAGCTGGAGGGGGTCTTGACCTTTGGTCCCGGGCTTCAAACCTAGGAAGATGAAAAAAAGGGCTTGGTTAGGAGGGTGACTCCTTAAACAAGAGCTTCTGTTTTAGACAGGAATGTCAGTTCCATAAAAAGATGCCTATAGAGAAGGAAAAAGCAGCCAAAAGAGAACCGAGAGATAATGAATATATAAAAGAGTGTGTGTTTAGATGGTGTGGGGAAGACCGGGGCTAGTTGTCACACAAGGAGACTGTCATAAGCTCTCCATTCCAGTAACTATGATGGTTTCTTTAGCAGTGGTTTTATATGTATCAGCAATAGTTGATATATAACATCTAGTTCAAAACCCTCTTAAATACAACAAATTTTGTGAATTCTGTCCTTCAAAATAACATTTCAATAGATCATTGAACTTCTGTAATAGCTGTTGGGCTAAACAAGACAACACAATAAAGATAATATATAAATAAAGACAGATATATAAACTGTTCTCAAAGCAAGGGTATTTTTCATGTGTTCATAGGTGTTCATAAGTTGTCACGTGTTTTATATGCTGCAATTTTATACTTTATGCAATTTTTATATTATTTCTCATGTTGGTTAATGCAGTGGTTGAAATGAAATAGCTTTGAATGAACAATACTTTTATTGCATGTTGTAATCTTACATTTACTAATACATTTTAACATTAAAAGTGGCAACGTTAATATTAGTTGATACATTACGAACTAACATGAACTAAAAATAAACAAAATATATTTATAAATTAACATTAACCAAGATTAATACATGCTGTAATTTTTTATTTATAATACTGTAATGCATTAACTGTTACCATTGTTTTTGTGTTACTTTTCCAGTTTTTCTGCTTTATGAATTGTTTTGTGTTGCAGAATTGTTTTACTGTTTAAATTTTGCTGCCTATTAGCAGGTTCACATTGTGACTACTTACATATATATTGTGACAACATGCCCCGCTATGGGGTCAACATGTGTTAAATGAAATGTAATGGTGGAAATTTTTAAAACGCCTTTCTTTTTTTGTAGCCAAGACTTAAGCATGAAAAATACTGACAGGAGTAAAAGTGTGACATCCGGTCTCTGTAAAGTCTGGAGAAATTATTAATTGCATCCATTACCTGCAGAGAGAAATGACAATATACATGGTGGGAAAAAAAGCACAAGGTTGGTTTTCTACCTTCATTGCACTTTGTGTTGATCTTTCAAACAGGGAAATGGACTTTGCCACTCACTGAAATACAAAACGTGGCACTCATGTCCAACACATCACTGTAGAAAGATATTTGATTATAAATTATCAGACTGGAAGACTGTGAGCAATGAGTTTAACAAGGCAGAATACTGGGCTGTAACAGATTTGCTAAACACCCCCACCAGCCTTTCTGCCATAATGTGATGTTTGTGGCCATTTTTACCCCTGGACTTCAGTCATGTGATGGAGCAATAAATTACTCAAGCAGGCCCGCTGGAGGGAAAGTCCTTGTGACTCTGTGCTGCGGCTCTAGCGGAGAGAGCGTGACATAGAGGGTCACATCTGCAGATAACCTTGTGTTTTCTCACTGTTTTTCTCCGACATGGTGGCCGCCTGGAAAGCACACATTACCCACCCATAGAGGGTTGGGATCTGCTCTGGGTGGAACAGTGCTGACACGTACCATCAATACATCTTTAGCGGAGCGCTTTTGTTCGTGTCATTTTCGTGTCCAGCAGCAGATAAAGAGGCCAAAAACAGGAAATAAGCGGGAACGTGCGGAATTGTGAAAAATTATACTGCTGATCTTTGGAGCAGATTAAGAAGTCAAGTTATGGTCAAGCTTATTATAGTCAAAGTCTTGTAGGACTGCGATTGGGACACATCGTCATAATATTTGCATTTTTGGCCAATCAGTATGGATTTTCATTTGACAGTTCTTGAAGTTTACATTAGGTTTCCTAAATCTTGAACATCTGGTTGCATCCTGACACAAAGAAAGTTCTGTAATATGGTAAACAAATTTTCAAAATATGAAAACATCCCATTATGGCTATGGTCACTGAATCTTCCTTGACAATGAGGCAAGAACTCCAAAACCTTCACTGTCTCTGTTCCTCTCTGGTGGAATGAATTTCTTTGTCTTCTTTGCTTTTCTCCTTGTTTCCTAATCTAGAGCACTGTATAGGCCTACTGCAAATATTGTTGGCTCTGTGCCAAACTGCTTATGCTTTCTCTGTTGTAAGCCATTTGGGATAAAATTGTCTGCTAAATGCATAAATATAAATGATAAAAAAAAAAAAGATTTAGAGGTGTGGTTCATCTTCAGTACAGCTTAAAGTAATTATTCAATAGTTTTATATTTATATTTAGCATTTCTGTAGTTCAAACTGTAAAGCATGCCGATAGCAATGCCAAAGTAATGGATTCAGTTTCCAAGGAATGCATTAAATGTATACACTGAATGCAATGTAAGTCCCTTTGTTTAAACATGTCTGCCAAATGCATAAATGTAAATGTACTGTAGCTCAACATGTATAACACAGTACCAGCAATGCCAAGGTCATGGGTTCAATTCCCAACAAACTTGTCGATGCAAGCCCAGATTCTTCCTAAACCAAAAGGTGCATGAAGAATCTGTGCTTGCATCAGACACGGTGTCCAAGCGGCCTGGATTTTACGTAGAAGGGAGGCCAAATTCCCTGCAGTTAAAATCTCAGACGGTGGTCTTTAACACATTCTCTCTCCCTCTCCCTCCCAATCCCAATAAAAACCTTCTGACCACCGGTTGACCTTTCGCCATTCTTCCCCCATCCAATGCTCTCTGTTCACTCCACCACCACAGTCCAGCAGAGGCCAATGGGGGCCAGCAGCTGTGGGGAGGGGGATATGAGGTCACGAAGGTCACGGTACTGGTAAAGTCATCGGCGAGGCTCCAATGCGAGGCATCATTTCCCGCCTTCAAAGGCAGTCCTGACGTCCACGGGGGCCGCCCCGATGGCCCCGCTGTTCCTGAGCTTTCAAGACCTGAGATGGACAAGGGTAAATAAAGTGATACCAGGTGTTAGCTAGCCCCCTTCCCAAAAAATCCACCAAATCAGGGCCCCATTTCACACTAAGAAACCCCCGAACGGGTGCGTGAGGCATGGCAGCGTGGCGGCCCAAGCCAAAACAATCCGTTGAGGATTGAGTATGCAAATTCAAAGGCATCTTAGCTTAGATTTGGGATAGAAAGAGGTGGGGGATCAAAGCCCACGACCACCACCAAAAAAAAAGCTGACCCCTTGAATAACTGTGAAGATCAAGCCAAGTGAATGGGAATCATTGTGGCAAAAACAAATCGGCTCTGACAATGAGTGAAGAGCAAACAGAGAGACGCCGTCAGCGCACAAGTGCTTCTGCTCTGGTGTTAGAAGCGAAAGGGGCGGCACTGAAAGCTCCACCGTGCACAGGCCGGCCCCTCTTCTATTTCCGAAACCCTCTACAACTGTGCAGGTGCCCCAATTAACGCTAATTAACATCAACGACAGGCAAGGGGTCATTATTCCAGCTAATCCGTGGTTTACATTTTCCTCCTGGAACCCTGCTGGCCAATTCTCACCCCAATCATAGAAAGGACACGTTGTTAAAAAGGCCAGCATCAAAGCTTTTCCACTCCACAAACTGCCCCATTAGTCCAAGATCTGGACTTGGATGGGATGGAACTCAAAGTCCCCCCGAGGGCTGGGTGTCAAGCCAAGTCTCTGTGGTTTGGATCCGATCTGAATCATCAACAACTTGTTTGGGTCCTTCATGATCCACGGCCTTTTGCAGAGCAGGTGGTCCATGAAAGAGGTTAAAGATGTGATACTGTAAAATGCCCCATTATGGGTGATTCATTCTGGCAAGCTGTACTGTACTGCTCTGAGGGGCGGAGAGGATGGCTCTGTTCCAAAACCTAGTTAGCTCCCTATGTAGGCATCATAAAGCTATTTAAATCAGACTGTTTTATCTTATATTTGTTTGTTTTGGAGCAACATACTACTGACAGTAAAAACCAAAAATCAAAAAAACATTCTGAATCTGCCTTTTTAAAGTTACACATGGGTTGCTGCCCATATCGAGTGCTCTAAAACAGTTACTTACAAGGTTCCACTTGAGATAGGATGCTGCCTAGAAGGTATATAGCCAGTAGGCAAGGCAAGGGAGCGCACTTGGTTTTGGAACAGAGCCGATGTCACGCTACGACAACATTACACTGTCTAGAGGGGCTGAGAAACACATTATACAGGGCAATGACTCACAGCAGTAGGGTTAAGAACAGTCAAAGATGATGAAATACTGAATGATGAATGTTTTATTCTGGGAATATTACCTAATATTAAATTATTTAAATTAAATTAAATTACATAATTAAAAATCTTAATATTAATAAATAATTAATAACAGGTAAATAGTCATAAATAGGTGGTCTAGCAGGTTTATTAATAAAGAAATACATTAAAAAAATGACTAAATTTATTTAATTTTTAATTTATCTATATAACTATTAAAATAATTAAAACAATAATTGTTAATAAAACCAATAAATAGACAGCTGGCAAAAATTCATAAAATACATAGTTCAACTGGAATATATATAAATTTTATCATATATATTAATATTAGTCACACAAACGTGAGTTAATTGTCTAGTCATTACTTTATCAACTGCTTTTTTCCCAAAGCAACTTCAGGTGAAAACTAACATAAAATAAATGGCAAATAAATGTGTATCAAAAACGGTACAATCTGTGAAAAGCTGAAATCTCTTACTCTAAAATCTCTTATTCTGGCTTGAGAGTCACTCCTGAGACACAGAGCACATGTAGGATGATCATCATTTACAGAGTTAACAATAGAAAGACTAGCAAAGAAGACTGAAACTGTTTATCCTTTATAGAGCCCAAGACTAAGCTTTCTAACAAACAAAAAGCCAGGGTGAGTTACAAGATTGATTTTGTTTGCCTCCGTTTGATGTTCTAAAGCAGAAAGGTAAAAATTAACCCACTAAAACAGTAGAAAGAAAGAAAAACAATTAATCAAGAATTAATTTACATGTCTCAAACTTTTTGTTAAGAAAACTGTTAAGCAAAAAGTAATTTTAAAAAATGAAATATCACATTGTTTGCTCAGAGTAACTGATTCTGTCAGTATGGAATCATAAAAACGTTTGGTTTTCTTTTTCAAAGTGACTCTGAATATCACAAAAATGTTCATAAGAACTACATTTACTTTCTAAATACAGCAACAAAAAAAATATATATTTTTAGCCCGCAATGAAATGATAAACTGAAACACACATTTAAACTAATTACTTCTGTTGTTTTAACAGAGTTCATCACGTAGCGCAGGGGTCAGTGGTTATTGGGAAATCATGCGTTCGGAGGCAAAAATTTTCTTTTGTGCAACTTTGAGTGAAACCTCATAAAGCCTCAGAGCTAAAGGGCAGTTTGGAGATGTTTTAAATAAAAGTTGCTCACACATATACTGGCACCTATTGCTCTAGGGCTGTTCCCTTCCCTCCCCTCCCCCGGTCCTGAAACCTGATCTGTCGGCATGCAGTTCGGAATTCTTCATTCACCCTGACATTTGACCTCTGGCCTTTTTGGCAGCGCACAGAAGAGAAGATGAAGTGTCCAAGGCTCTTTTTCTCCAACACAAAAAATCTCCTGTTCTTGCAAGCCTCCCACACACTCGCACACACACACACAGACACACACAGAAACACTTTCGGGATGACTATCCCATGTATACCCTTTGTTCCTGTGATCCACGGAGCACAATTACGTATAATATCTGGCTAATAGTCTGTGACATCAAGGGAGCGTTTTAAAAGTGTGATTCCCACTCTCCTGTTCAACTGCCCACAGTCTAGTGCAACTTAAAAGCTTTGCACAATGCTTTCTGAACCATCTGACCATTATGAGTGGTGTATTATGGAGCTCCTCTGTCATTTTCCTCTTTGATTGCGCCATTACAATGTAATCAGTGTTTGAGCCTGAGTGAAAAGGCTTCTTGTACTGCTTCTGAGTAATTCTTGTCTTGCTAGTGTGTGCGCACAGTTTTAGTTCCATTCATGTGCACCACAACAAACTGACTGTTGAGTGAGTGTCGAGCCATTTGATATACTGCCTCACTTTGTCAAGCGGTTATCTTGCTTTGTTACTTTTCCCTTTTACTTGAAATTCGGCCGAATAGACAAACACGTATGAAAGAACAATGTCAAATAGGATCTCTTTTATCTCAGTTGCTTCAGAGATTCAGAATTTGAGAGTTTTGGTCTTCTGCTTAAATTTTTGTCATGAGCAAACAAAATTTTAAAATTCAACAGTAATGTGTCACCTTTAGATTATCTTAAGCATCTCAAATGGTTTAAAATAAGATTACAAATGTGTAATCAAAAGACATTCTTATCTCTAAAATCACCAAAGACCAAATTAACTAAGATACAATGTCCATGCTCATATTTACCTCTATTACTCTTATACAGTACTTCAAATATTGTCTCATTTGCATCTATTTTTATTTCTTCTTTTATTTCTGGAGAAACATAGGAGACAAAGTTAATACACAACAAAACACACATGTATTAAATCTCTTCATTTGAGAAAAAAGACTCAGTAATATTAAATGTATCTCAACAATGCCTCAAACTGTGTTAAAATATGCAAAATCTGCAGTCAAATCAAAGTTCTCAATATGAGCGCGAACATTTCTCAAATAATTGTCAATAATTGTCAAATGATTTAATCTATCCACATTAATGGAATAGCTTTTTATTGTTAGTATGTCAACAACAGTCTTTATTTCTGTCGTAACTGAGAAGTTACGAAGAAACTGTAGGCTTTTTTGGAGATAAACAAATTCAAAAACAGTAGACTTCTCCTATTCTGACTATTCTGAGAAATAGTAAAATAGAAAAACAAACAAACAAACACACAAAAATAAACGACAATTGCTGTCATACAGTAAAAATTATAGAGAAGAAACTGATGTGGACTCAGCTCAGATGATTTGATTTTAATAAAAAATATTTGAGATCCTACTGAGATCTTTTACTTTTAATGGCTGACTTGCAAAGCTATCTGAGCACTGTTTGCGACATTGCTGAAATGTCTTTTGAAGCTTGAAAAGCCACATCTTAGCATTAAGCAAACTAAGATTTGCTCAGATTTGCCAAAGTCGGCAATTAAACCATAATATATATATATACTAGACTTGAATGGTCTTTCAACTAAACTTGAAATCAAATGATCCTTAAATGGTTTCATCTTTAAGATTCAGGAAACAATCCAAAAAGTGTTTTTGGAATTCTTGGAGAAACACCTGAGAAAAAGGTGATACCTACATAAAAGATGAGAGAGAACTCCATTAAGTCCGCTATTTTGGTCTGTTTTAAATATCAGATGTTTCTCCTGAAAAGAGAAATAAAATTATCTTAGAGACCTTTGACTTTTAATTGCAGACTTTGGCGAATTTGAGCACAGTTTGAGATTTTGTTGAGATGTCTTCTGAAACCCTAGAGACGCTTCTCAACAAGGTCAAACTGTGCTCAGAATTTCCATTGCACTTAAAATCCACTTTAATTTCATAGCTCAATACTGTCACCATTTGCATATTTTTATTCTCAGACAAAGTAGATACTTAAAACATAATTGAGAACAACATTACATCTCCTGAGCTATGTATGAGCAACCTCTGAGCAAGAAACCCTTCCTCTTTGACTATTGACTAAAATGACCTCTCAACTAAAGCTGATCATTAAATGATTTCATCTTTAAGGTCAGGAAATGTCACAAGACTTTTTGGAATACTCAAGTGTTTTTTTTTTTTAATCTTGGGAGAAACATTTCAGGCAAAGTTGATACTTAAATCTAACATAAATTAGATCTCCATTAAATCTTGTGAGCTATGAATAAACAACTGCAATAAACTTTTCCTCATTAAATAGACTTTTTAGTCCAACAACTAAACCTGAAATCAAAAGATCCATAAATTGTTTCATCTCTAAGATTGGGAAACCATCACAATTCTTTTAGGAATTCTAGGAGAAACATCTCAAACACAGCTGATACTTCAAAACAGACAGTCTCCAAAATAGTAGACTTAATGGAGTTCTCAGTTATGTTACATTAAAGTATCGTCTTTGACTAGACTAAAATGACCAGTCAAGTAAACCAAAGTCCCTGTAGCAAGTCATGTCACTCGGCGGCCATCTTTGAAATGCGTCTCGGGCATGCAGGTGCAGCTCCTATCTCTTTGAATGGGAAAACATCAAATTCTCCAAAACTGTTCACCAAGCTTACGATTAAATTTCATATTTGAAATCACCAATGAAATCTGACAACAACTGTATCATAAATGTTGTTTATTTTACTAAAATAGCGTTTAAAAAAAGCTTATTTTTAGGCTAGATCAGCCAGTGCGCATGCGCAGTCCTAAGCGCACGTATCAGAACGCTGACTGTTTCTATAGCAACCGGGACTTCTAACGGCAGCTGCAGTGACGCGCTGACTTTACCGATTAGCGATTGGCTCTTTCATTCAGAAGGCAGGGCTTCGTTCTATAGAGCGGCCATAGCGTTGCATTTTTCCCCATTTAAAACTATACGAGTGACACATCTTGGGTATTCTATAGTCTTTGACTAAACCTAAAATCAAATGTTCCTCAAATGGTTTCATATTTAAGACCAGGAAAGCAAGTTTTTTTTTTTTTTTTTTAGAATTTTCAGGAGTTTTTTGGAATTCTTGGAGAAACATCTTGATACTTAATTGTAACATAACTGAGAACTCAATTAAATCTCCTGAGCTATGATGAGCAACCGCTGAGCAATAAAATGTACGACTGAGTTGCATTAATTATGCTGTTTGGATTAATAAAAGTAGAAAATCTGTAAAGACAGCATGTGGTTTCATTTACTCCGTTATTTGAGGAATCCTTTCAACCCCAGTAACCAAGTGTGGTGGATCCTTAACTGTGGAAAATCAATGAAGGAAAAGCTCTCTTGATCCTCCACACCGTGTCTGATGAAATGTAGCCGATTTCTACGCCTGTGCTTAGAGAGCCGTGGCCTGAATGAAGAGCCAGAGGGAAACCAGTGTGTGCTGTCACCCCAAAAGCCCCAAGGGCAGAAAGAAAAGGATCCCACAAACTGGTTATTAAGGTCATTCCTGATCACAGAAGGCTATAGCCGGATATCATCTATAGCCGGGATCAAATTGACACATGGCTACACACACATGTGCATCATAAGCACGCAGGCCTCACAATAGGAGCATCAGAACCTGTCCTGAAGCTCTCCCCGGGGAATCATGGGAAAGCAGCTCAGAGGGGAAAAAGCCTCCGCATCTGTCTCCTGCCTAAAGGGAGAGTGGGATGACATTCCTTCACGAGTGTCCCACCCGCGACAGGCTGCCTTATGAAGCCATCATTCACCCGATCAATGGCTCAGTGGCCTGAACCAGCCTCCCCAGGAGCGAGAGAATAGGGCGAGGAGGAGCTGCGGGCTCCAGTGGGCCGGACAGCCCGCTAGCACTGTGATCTTTCACTTCGGCTGGTGAAGAGGCAGAAGGGAAAGTGATTAGCTACCCTCCTCTCACAGCCAGCCACAAACAACAACCTCCACCGAGGAAAAGTGCAACCTTTTTAATGGAGATACGACACTCAATATACATCTTACAATATGCAAGTTTAACATTTGTACTATATATACAGTGTGTTATGTTTCTATGTTACTTTCAATGAAGTCTTTAGTTAAACTGCTTATGGGTGGGCAATATAATCAAGATTTTTAACTTTATATGCATCTCTGAACTATGGAAGTTTTTTTTCCCCGCCTTGGAATAAAAACATTTTTGTGACCTTTTATCTTACAAATCTTTCTTTTTTTTCCAAGACTTTTTTTTTTTCGCAATTGTGACTTTTTTTTATAATAATTTATAATTTATAATTTTTATCTCACAAGTCTCTCTTTCAGAATTGTAAATTTTTGAATTGTGGGATGTTAACTTCTAATTGTGAGAAAAAAGCCCAAATTGTGAGATGTAAACTCACAATTTCGAGAAAAATGTCAGAATTGTGGGATAAAAAGCTGCAAATTACACCGTTTTATTATTATTTATTATTATTTTTATTAATTATTATTATTATTATTATTAGGTTCTGTCTTTATTTCTCACAATTGTAACATTTTATCTCACAATTCTGACTTATTAACTCGTAATTGTGAGATATAAACTCGCAATTCTGAGAAGAAAATCTGAATTGTGAAATGTTAACTTAACAATTGTGAGGAAAAAAGTCTGAATTGTGAGATAAAACTCAAATTGTGTGAAAAAGTCTGAATTGTGAGATATAAACTCATAATTGTGAGAAAAGGTCTGAATGCAATTACACTGTAAAAAATCCAACTTTCAAAAAGTTTTACTAACCAATATAAAAAAGTAGCCTGGACAAAGAATTTTTAGTAGAAATCAGTTTAATTTTTTGTGTGAACTGAACAACAACAACAAAAAAAAAAACTCTAAACATGTCGCTAGCAAAAGCTGTTTTGTTTACTTTACTTAGATACTCAAGTATTTGTTCACAACATATCCAAATGTTCTCCCAACTTTTCAAATTGAGTCATCTGAACAAACCATTTTACATTGAACAATATTGCACAAGTTCCCAGCATGCATTGCAGCTTGAAAACATTTTATGTTATTTATTATTAAAATATTATCATTGTTTTAAATTTTACTGGCTTAATTTATGCTGCTGCTGCTGTTGTCAGTTCGCTGTCATGTGGATCTGAGTTCATATTTTTACTGATTTAAAATTTGATGATCCTCACCATGGTTGAGAATTGTGTGCTGAGGTACTGTATATATGCATCTCATTGCAACTTGCTTAATTCATTTGTCTATCAGCATAAATGTTTGCCTTTAGATTTAAGAGGCAAATACTATCCATATTATGTAGAAGGCTTTGAAAATAAACATAAATCTAAAAGATTAGCATTGCTAAATGCTAAAAAATCTTTGGTTGCTGTGACAGATCTTTTAAGTTTACTCCATAGACTGACTTTTATTCATTAGATGAACTAATGTTTTTAAGTTGCCGGTTGCTAGTTGAGTTAGGGTAAGGTTTAGGGTTAGTAAGTTGCCTTATTTTTTTTAGTTAGGTCAACCTTTTTTTTTTTGAGTTAGGTCAACCTTTTTTTTTTTTTTTTTTTTTACAGTGGACCCATTTTATTTTTTATTCCAATAAAAAATGTTTTGACTTTTCAATTCTATTCAACTTTATTTCTTGCAATTGCGAGTTTATATCTCTTTCTTATTCTGTTCCATACTTAATCGTGTCAGTAATACATAGCACCAGTAATAATTAGGCTTGTCACGACGCCAAATTGTTATAAATTGAACAAAATCTTACAGGTATGAAATTCTCAAAATCACCACACAACGAATTAATTTCCTACTATACAAATACATTTTGACTTCACGTAACATTTCAACATTTTTGGCGTGTCGACAAACTAGGAAAGCACCACAGGTTTTCCAGCGAGTATTCATTAACCAGCTCTGCCGACCATCCACTTGATCCTCAATTTGTCTCTGGGTAATTCATCTACAGAGCACAAAGGTTGCCATTAACAAGAAACATCGGAGCATTGCAAGATTCAGCTGTCTTTATTTTGCGCGATGAGAATGCTGGCACTGCATGATGGTTGAAATGGGCTTTTGATGACCTCAGCTTCTGCTCTCTGTAGGAGCAAATCCTGATCAAGCTAAACTGGGCTTTTATTGAGCTACTAAAGCACTGATTGCACTAGCACTGAATGAGCGCCATTCAATGGAGTCACTAATTGGCCAAATAGGTTTATAAGGCAAGCGGGTACAGAGAGAGGATAAGCAAGTGTGACCCTAAATGTTAAACCAAAGCCTTATTCGGATGGGACTAGTTAAGGGAGGTTAAATAAATTTGTGTTTCAAGTCCAAATCAACTTCTTTTTCTTTAAAGTACCATTCCATTCTTTCTACTTCAACATTTCATGTTTAATTCAACGTGATACTTGCTGTTACGCTGTAATTATTTGTGAATATTGTTTTAGAGCAGGGGTGTCAAACTCACAGCCCTGCAGAGTTTTATTCCAACCCTGCTCCAACACACAAAGCATGTAGTTTTCATATAAGCCTGAAGGACTTGATTAGCTGGATCAGGTGTGTTTAGGGTTGCATCTAAACTCTGCAGGGCTCCGGCCCTCCAGGAACCGAGTTTGACACCCCTGTTTTAGAGGGTAATTAACTAAAGCTAAATTTCTTGCTGGGCTGCTTGATACATTTTTATTAATGAATTTAGACATTTGGCCAAATTTTTGGGTAAAATAAAAGTTCAAGTAAATCAATAAGAAGATTTTAGCACCAAAAACTGTTCATAATGACCACTTATCACTTCTTATGTTAATAAATGTAATTCAAATGTAATTTAGAACAATAAAACCCATCCAAACAGTGCTCAAGAGACTAAACATACAGGTTTTTACCTTAGTTTTACTTCTAAATGCAAATTTAAGTTGCATTTAGAGCATGAAAGACATTGCAAATTTAGGTTTGGACAGAGCCATTCATCTGATCCTGCCAACTGATGTGTGACAGTCACAATCCATTATCCTTTACAACTCCTCCTTAGATTTGGAGGGAAAAAAGCCTCTCCATTGTGACAAATGTTTACTTTTATAGATTATGTGAACTTGTGAAACACTTTTTCACAAAGAGGGTCAAGTTAAAGTGTATATGCCAAAATATCATGGAGTAGGGCTTTCAAAAGCGAATAAATCAAAGCTTTGTGAAGCCAAGAGGAGATGTTCTGCAGAAACTGAAAGAAGGCTTGTAAATGTAAAGGCTTGCATTTAAATTTACTAATTTTTGCAGAAACAAAGCAGAAGTGTGTGAAAGAATGTCTACTAAATTAATCAAATTAAATGTAATGTTCTTTGTTGTTTTTTTCAGGAAAAAAAAAATATTTTGCAATGCATACAAAAATATGCAGTTTTTAAATTTACAGTTTAAGGCTATATTATGTCAATATATATATAGTCTCCTATAAATCCGCTCAACCAATCACAGCGCACCATTCCACGCACTCTAGACAGTGATGGAGACGCTTTGAATACACCCGGCATCTGAGTTTTCCTTATCTACTTTGTACTTTGTGATCAACAAACAAGGGCTGCACGATAAATCACATGTGATTGTCATGCGCATCTCTTCAGTAAAGCCGATTCTGTGATTAATAGTAGGCTACCGGTAAATCTCCATCACGTGCTTTCAGATGGAGCGGCATTTAATACACAGAGCCGTAGATCACTGACAAGTTACACAATATCACGATCATAATCGCAGATGAATCGCATTTGATTATGAACGCGATATTGCATATTGCATAGCTTGTCAGTGTTAGTGTTTTTAATAATGCCATTTATGGTTTTGTTAATACAGCACGTAGTCAACTAAATGAATGTAACATTAAAGATGAATGCACTTCTGGAAGTTGAATGTAAGGGAAATGTCATTTTGGAATTTCTGTGGTCTGATATTGTTGTTCATGTTCTTGTTCATGATGAAATTTTATTTTATTGTTGTAATTAATTTATAGCAAACAAGACCCGTTGAATTCATTTTGGGAGCGATGACTGATGAATGTATTTTTAGTCCAGTGCCTGTATATAAGATTATGACCAAGTTCAGAGGCTGTCATATGTGGATCAACTTACTATGGTGTGTATTTTCAACAGTTTCAATATGAAAAACTACTTTCATTTTGATTCAATGGATTTATTGCATTTAAAAAAAAAAAAAAAAAAAAAAAAAAGATAAAGGAAAACGTATCATGGATTTATTGCATTTAGGGGGAAAAAAATAATACAATTTTATAATAAATCTGTGAAAATCAAAATCTGGATTTGAATTTTTAATTTTATTATAACCTAAAGATGCTGTGTGAAAGTTTGAAACAGAAAATATTGGTTTTCATCTTGCCACTTTCTTGTGGCAAGATGAACACGTTTTTACTCAAATTAATCAAAATGGATTTATAGCATTTTGGAACCAAACTCTTCATATATATATATATATATATATATATATATATATACATACACATACATACATACATACATACAACTGTGAAATATGCAAATGCATTATAAGTATCTGTGTGGGCCTAGCAGGGTTAACTATATACTTAACTAAACTAAAACCATTTAAAAACAATAAATAAATAAAGATTTTTGTGACTTGAAATGAAATAAATGTCAAATGAAATAAAGTAAAATAATTAAACATTTTATTTCAGGTTCTTTCCAAGTCAGCATTTCTAATTTTCATTTATTTTCACTTGATGAACTAAAATGACTAAAACTGAAAGTAAAATAAAAATAAATAAAAGCTATATAGAAATACAAAAAACACAAAATTACTATTACTAAAACATTAAATCTAGCGTCAGCATTAGTTCTGGCAGGTCACGTTAGTCAAGCTCGCATCAGCTGACTCTCAGCTGATCCACGTCTACCTATAGGGATGTGACACCTATCACTGCACTCATATATAATGTCCTTAAGTATTATCATCAGTTTCGCGTTGCTCAATAGCTAATTACCCTCCTCCATCCCCAACTCCTCCTCTTGTCAGTCAGGATTCAGGCTTCTGATTCTCATTTGAATCAGACTAATTCTAAAATGTACATTAAATTATTGAACCTAATGATATCCGCAATACATTTATGATGTTCTGTTCTGTTTACCCTGGGGATTATTGCTGCTCTCCCTGCTCTATCCATGCTAGACTGCATGGATGCGCAGGGAGTTCTTGCCCAGGACAGAACCATACCGCCAATCCAAACTGTATGCTAATTGTCAGTCATCTTTGACGATAGTGGTCCTAACAGAACTAAAATTAAAATGAAAACTAAAAATATAAAACTAAAAATTAATTAAAAATATTAATACAAACTTTAATAGCATTTCAATTATACTTAAATCTGGGACCTAGTAATACAAAAAAAAAAAAAATTGCAATACTGAAGTTAAAATTCATATATTTGCATGGATTTCACTGCTAAAGCTGTAGACACTTTTTGGCATGACTGTATCTTCCAAACCTATAATTATTTCTGCTAAAATGGACAGCCAGCAAGCTCTGAAAACAGCCAGCTAGTTAATTGCATAATTACACAAACACTCAAGAACAGCACACATGACTACAATGGACCCGTGGCACCACAAACCCCACGGAATTGCCTGTGTACGTTCGTTAGCTCGATCTGATTTTCGATGTTTGTGAAGGACGTCATTATGACTCTCCAGATTTTTGACCCCAAACAGCATTTAACACTGGGATGAGTAAATCTCTAAGCCGTGCATTGAAGGGAGGCTTAAATGCGAAATATGCATTCATTCAGGAGCGTTTTTTCAACACAAGGGAGCGGAATCTCCAGAGAATGAACCATCTCAGGGAGTTTCTAAAAAATGCAGGTTCTGGATCAGCTGCTAAGAAAGAAAGAAAAACAAGAGATGAAAAAATCCCCAAAGGTCCCTGTCCTCCCCGTCAACCCCCACTGTGGCCCGGCCTACAGGGCTTTTCTCTAGCACCGGGGCCTCCGTTCGGCCCCCCTCTGTCTCTTTCAGCTCTCCACAAAGCAGCAAGCCATGTTATTTGAGGCACTAAAGAGTTAACCCTCCTCACTGCACCAACACAATGGCCTCCCCATTGAGGGTTTTCTTCATTTAACCTTCCTAATGACAGGTTTCATCCTCTTTCCCCTGACGAAAAGGAGGAGCAGGAGCTAACCCACCACCTTTCTCTTTTACCTCCTTTCACGTCTCCTCCCTTTTCCACACCTCCCAAAAGCGCCAGCTCTCACTTTACGGTCTGATGTGACAGCTCTTTACAGTAAATGACACTGTCATCGCTTTAGGTGACAGTTTTGTGCTAGCGAGGCATTTCGTGCTGACTTTCACTTGAGGTAAGTGCAATTACCAAACTCAGAGAAGAACTTGTTAAAATACTTTCTCTTATCCCAGTTTCACACGCAGACACAACTATAAATGAACAATTCATAGGTCGAGTCACCTGAAAAGTCAAAACAAAACATTGCTTTGTTTGTTTAGGCAGAGAGAAACAGCAACATACCTTAACCAATGGCGTGAGTTTGGGGGGGAGCCATCTGTTTGTTCAACCAATAGGGGGTTAGGGTCCGGGAAACCTGTTTGAAAGTTTTGTTTTGTTTTTTTTGCATATGAATTTCACAGTTTACTACAGATGCACCGATATTAAATGCTAACTGATATTGATAAGCCAATTTTAAATTAAAATGGGCGATATTAAAATTGTATACCGTTTTTCCCCAATTAAAAGTATAATACTCAAAAATAAAATCAGTCATTTTAAATACCATATCTGAGTTTAGGCTTCAAAACATTATAATATACAGTATGGAAAAATGGATATTCATTTTGAGATTTATTAAACATTACATTTACCCATGTTATTAAATGATTTTTTGCGGTTATTAAATATTAAGTCAAATATCAATATTAAAATGAGATAATGTAAAGGTAAAAATGGGACAAATGAGCATGCATATATATATATATATATATATATATATATATATATATATATATATATATATACACACACACACACACACAGGTGCATCTCAATAAATTAGAATGTCGTGGAAAAGTTCATTTATTTCAGTAATTCAGCTCAAATTGTGAAACTTGTGTATTAAATAAATTCAATGTACACAGACTGAAGTAGTTTAAGTCTTTGGTTCTTTTAATTGTGATGATTTTGGCTCACATTTAACAAAAAACCCACCAATTCACTATCTCAACAAATTAGAATATGGTGACATGCCAATCAGCTAATCAACTCAAAACACCTGCAAAGGTTTCCTGAGCCTTCAAAATGGTCTCTCAGTTTGGTTCACTAGGCTACACAATCATGGGGAAGACTGCTGATCTGACAGTTGTCCAGAAAACAATCATTGACACCCTTCACAAGGAGGGTAAGCCACAAACATTCATTGCCAAAGAAGCTGGCTGTTCACAGAGTGCTGTATCCAAGCATGTTAACAGAAAGTTGAGTGGAAGGAAAAAGTGCACAACGAACCGAGAGAACCGCAGCCTTATGAGGATTGTCAAGCAAAATCGATTCAAGAATTTGGGTGAACTTCACAAGGAATGGACTGAGGCTGGGGTCAAGGCATCAAGAGCCACCACACACAGACGTGTCAAGGAATTTGGCTACAGTTGTCGTATTCCTCTTGTTAAGCCACTCCTGAACCACAGACAACGTCAGAGGCGTCTTACCTGGGCTAAGGAGAAGAAGAACTGGACTGTTGCCCAGTGGTCCAAAGTCCTCTTTTCAGATGAGAGCAAGTTTTGTATTTCATTTGGAAACCAAGGTCCTAGAGTCTGGAGGAAGGGTGGAGAAGCTCATAGCCCAAGTTGCTTGAAGTCCAGTGTTAAGTTTCCACAGTCTGTGATGATTTGGGGTGCAATGTCATCTGCTGGTGTTGGTCCATTGTGTTTTTTGAAAACCAAAGTCACTGCACCCGTTTACCGAGAAATTTTGGAGCACTTCATGCTTCCTTCTGCTGACCAGCTTTTTAAAGATGCTGATTTCATTTTCCAGCAGGATTTGGCACCTGCCCACACTGCCAAAAGCACCAAAAGTTGGTTAAATGACCATGGTGTTGGTGTGCTTGACTGGCCAGCAAACTCACCAGACCTGAACCCCATAGAGAATCTATTGGGTATTGTCAAGAGGAAAATGAGAAACAAAAGACCAAAAAATGCAGATGAGCTGAAGGCCACTGTCAAAGAAACCTGGGCTTCCATACCACCTCAGCAGTGCCACAAACTGATCACCTCCATGCCACGCCGAATTGAGGCAGTAATTAAAGCAAAAGGAGCCCCTACCAAGTATTGAGTACATATACAGTAAATGAACATACTTTCCAGAAGGCCTACAATTCACTAAAAATGTTTTTTTAATTGGTCTTATGAAGTATTCTAATTTGTTGAGAAAATCATCACAATTAAAAGAACCAAAGACTAAATTACTCCAGTCTGTGTGCATTGAATTGATTTTATACACGATTTTCACAATTTGAGTTGAATTACTGAAATAAATGAACTTTTCCACGACATTCTAATTTATTGAGATGCACCTGTATATATATATATATATATATATATATATATAAATAAATACATACATATGTATATACTTGTATATAAAAATATACAAAAATATAGAACATATATAAAAAGTCATTTAAAATATATATAATGTATTAAATTTAAATTGTTATATAAATATTTTTGTTAAATAATTGCATGTATGTATGTATGTATGTATATTTATTTATTTGTTTGTTTATTTATGTATGTGTGTGTTTTAAATTACATTTTAAGATTTTATATAAATTACATAAAAATAATTGTAAATGTTTCATTAGAGGGGAAGGACAACTTGAAAATCTTCCAAAAAACTCAGGTGGTTGTGCAAATAAGTACAAATTTGTAAAAGTGGAGGGAGTACATGTTCATCATATTGACTACACCCTTCAGAGATTGTAGTTAAGGAGGAAAATAGGCAACAGTTGACATTAAAAGTTTAGTGTCACGATTCAACACAAGGGAAGCAAGGAGACGATGAGTAAACTCAAAATAACCAGTCTATAATCAAATCCAAAAGGGTAAGAACAAGGCAGGGAACACAAGGCAGGCAGAGAAACACAAGAAACAGGACATTGACGTTAATACCAGACACTAAACTCAGGGAAACACAGGGTTTAAGAACTCTAGGTAATTAATAAAACACAGCTGAATTAAAGGAACATAATAGGAACTAAACGAGAACAGGAACAGGAAAAAACATATATGGCATACATGAGGGAAAACAAGGTCCTGGGGAGCACATAGACAAAAACACAAGACACAACAAACACAAGCCTGACATTACTCCCCCCTCCCGGAAGGTGCTCTGGAGGCACCTCAGGACATACACGTGACAGCAGGCCTCCAGAGCGGTACCCGTTCCGGGACCCCTGGTGGATCAGGCAGTTCGGGGCGCCATGGCGGATCAGGGAGCTCAGGAGGCTATGGCAGTGCAGGGAGCTCAGGAGGCCATGGCAGATCAGGAGACTCAGGAGGCCCGGCCACTCCGATCGGAACCCTAGTACCCCCCCAAAAAAAAATCCTTGGTGGAATTTATGGGTTTCCTGGCTGGAACGGTCTCTTGAGGGCGCGCTGGAGGAGCGGGCACTGGAGCCCTCTCTGGGCTGGAATCAGGGAATGGAGCCCTCTCAGGGCTGGATTCGGGGACTGGAGCCCTCCGTGGTCTAAACTCGGGAACAGGAGCCCTCCTTGGGCTAAACTCAGGAACAGGATCCCTCCGTGGGCTAAACTCAGGAACAGGAGCCCTCCGTGGGCTAAACTCAGGAACAGGAGCCCTCCTTGGTCTTAACTCAGGAACAGGAGCTCTCCGTGGTCTTAACTCAGGAACAGGAGCCCTCCTTGGGCTAAACTCAGGAACAGGAGCCCTCTCAGGGCTATCCACAGGAACAGGAGCCCTTTCAGGGCTAGGCTCGGAATCTGAGGCAATCTCTAGGCCGAACATGAGACCAACAGCCCTCCTTGGGCTGAATGTGGTGACTTCGTAGCGGCCAACGAACTTGACTGATGAGCAGCCGGCGAACACGCAGTCCTCGCGGTAATCTCGCCGAAATCCCACACTTACTCTCTGAGGGCTAGGGCGGAAAAGTGAGCGGCGACTTCCATGCCGCGGGTGGAAAAAAAGAAAAACAAAAAACTTTAAAAAAACGGAAAAAACAAAAATGAGGAGAATGGGAGGCGCTTACTGTATTGGTCTGGTATTCTGTCACGATTCAATACAAGCGAGGAGACGAGGAATAAATGCAAAATAACCAGTCTTTAATCAAATCCAAAAGGGTAACACAAGGAAGGGAACACAAGGCAGGCAGAGACACACAAGAAACAGGACATCGACGTTAATTCTAGACGCTAAACTCAGGGAAACACAGGGCTTAAGAACACTAGGTAATTAATAAAACACAGCTGAATCAAAGGAACATAATAGGAACTAAACGAGAACAGGAACAGGAAAAACCATATATGGGCATACATGAGGGAAATCAAGGTCTTGGGGAGCACATAGACAGAAAAACACAAGACACAACAAACACAAGCCTGACATTTAGCATGGGTCAGTTCCTACCACTGTTCCGCTAGGATGAGAAGACACGCTTCCTGTTGTTCCGGCTCACGGTTAGTCATACTGTAAGCTGCTGCAGACATAAAGAAAGTGCGAGAAAGCGACCCGCTACTGCCAGCACTGAGCAGGGGTGCGACAGGGGTGAGCAGTTTTGACTGGGGGTCGACAGAGAACATTGACAAGAGTGTTCGCTCTAACTCAGCCTCCATGTCTCCTGTCTCTGTGTCCCACCCTTTTCCACACCAAAGTGGGGGGGGGGGGGGGGGGGGGGGGGGGGGGGATTTTTACGGTTGACCTTCTCCTCACGCTTTTGTGAACCTCTTCACCTCATGTCAATTCTCTTGACCTACTTGGTAGCCCCGGAGCAAGCCACTTAAAAGAGCAAGATGAAATTCTGTAGGCCATGCTAACATATGTTTCTTGTTGTCCGCGAACACTAATACTTTAGGATTTTGATTCTTGCTATTCAAAACAATCTAGGGACAAAGAGGAGCAACTGTTTGTTATTGTGCTCATGAAAGAGGAAAAAGGACACTCACTTCTGAAATTTATGCAAAAAAGCCACAAGAGACGCTGCCAAATTCACTTGGGTGATGCATCTAAATTATGTATAGTTCATTAGTAAATATTGACGATACTGAAAGGAAGAATGTATGAAATTCAACAGTAAGACTTTACAATGTGGTTATTTTTCCTTGTGCAACACAAAAGGAGAAATGTTCAAAATCTTAACATGGCAACAAGGTCATAGCTTCTAAAATAAAATAAAATAAAATATAAAGACATTACATCTCATGTATAATATTAATTTTGTAAAAAAAAAAAAAAGTACTTTTTTGTGTGATTCTTCAATTTAATGAACTGTACATGTATTCCAAGCAGCTTCATTTTCATTCATGTCAAATATGGAATTTAACCTGACAAAGAAACAAACCTACAACTCCACATCTCTCTTTTCATCCTCTTTACCATCATCACTGACCTGGATTAAACATTTGAACTGCTCGTAGACCTGCCTGCCGAGCTGATGAGCCTCAGGTATAAGGTCAGAAAGAAGATTGCAGGCTATCAGAAAGCTGCTCAGATAGTGCACTTAAGAGCAAGTCAAAGAGCAAGATACATTTCTGCTGGTAGATGCAGGATATTTTATGGTCAAACGAGTCCAAACAAAAAGCCATGAATGTGGGGAGGTTTCGTTTGTGTGTGTGTGTGAAGGGTGAGGTGGAGGGTTTCTGAGAAAAGCTGTTTGTCTATTTTGCAAGCGGTCAGGAACCTTCACAGTCATGTCCAAAAGTTTAGGGGAAATGTGTTCTGAACACAAAAGCAAACTAGATTTCTACATTTTCTGATGTTATTGCTTGTGTAATATGTGCTAAGATAAAGCTACACTCTTATAAAGGCTCTTTGGTTCCATGAAAAATCTTTAACATCCATGAATCTTTTACAGCTTCTTTATAATGGAAAAAGGTTCTTCAGATCATGGACCCTTTTCACATTTCCATGGTTCTCAGAAGCGCAAGTTGTCATAGTTAAGGAAACTACGACAATTTTTTTTTTCTTTCCTGTTTGCCCCAGCAGCAAATATTGGTTATACTGGTCAGAAGAGAGAAATACATGAAATTTGCTTTCAATTCCTTAGCTGTTATATTAGAAACACTCATACACGCCACATCCAAAATCGCATACTGAGTAGGTACTACATTTGAATTTGCACTTACTGCACAAACATTAAAAAAGTATGTTCTATATAGTATGAATATGGGTAGTATTAATGTTTTTCGAATACTATGAATTTGGACATACTCTTTTGCCATACTGTTGTTGTTTTTTTTTTGTGCATACTAGTTATCTGCATTTTAATGCCAAGATAATAAAACAGACATATATATATACATATATATGTTTATATGTATATATATATATATATATATATATGTGTGTGTTTATATATATATGTGTATATATATATATATATATATATGTATATATATTTATATATAGCCAGATTTACCATGTTAATAACGTATCATCACAGTCTGTGAAATTGTTCTATTGAAATGTTCTTCACAAAAAAGAAAAAAAAAAAGGGTTCTTTTAAGAACTGTTCACTAAAAGGTTCTTTGGGGAAGCAAAAATGGTTCTTCTATTGCATTGCTGTGAAAACTCCTATTTAGAACCCTTGTTTTTAATCCTATAGGCCATTCAGGGTAGTTGCTAAGATGATTCAGGCTGTTGCTATGTGCTTGTCATAAGAGCCCACCCTCAAATCTCTACAATATTCAGGATCTCTACACTCTTAAAGGTTCCTTATTGGCATCTATGAAGAACATCCATGGAATTTTTCCATTCCACAAAAGGTTCTTTATATTGGAAAATGGATCTTTTGATTACAAAATGTTCTTCACACTAGGAAAAAAATGGTTCTTTTAAGAACTTTTCACTGAGAAGTTCTTTGGGGAACCAAAAATGGCATCACTGCGAAAATTTTTCAAACCTTTATTTATGGCTCAGACACCTCCTTCAACAAGTATACTTGATTTTATGGTAAAAATGATACAAGCACACTTATCCTCAACTGGCTGCTCGATTTACGTGCCAAAGTGTAATGCTTAGGGTCAGGGGTTGCAGTGTGGCGTGAACTACCTCAGGGCTGTAACCAGAGCAGACCTCTTCCTAACCAAACCAACCCTAACACATGGAGAGCCAGAAACAGGAGATGCAATTCACCTCCACAAAGCCACTGAACACTTTGACAATCTCTACATAAGATCAGCTGCCAGCACAGAGGAGCAGATCATGTGTTAAACTTAAAGGGTAGAGAGGAAATGCAGTAAACCCTCGGCCAAACTCAAGGTTTGTTTGCTCAAATGTTTTATTTAACCTCTAATCACCACGTTAAGGCTTTCTTTCATTTGGTTTTTTACGCTCTCAAAGGCCTCATTTTAAAGCACTAATGAAAATAAACCGCAGGGCCCCCGTCTCTTTATTTTGAGAAGGAACACTGGAGATTTGGGTTCAGAGCAGGGTGAAAAACAGAGGGCATCTGGAACAAAGACCAGAAGACCTAGAGGTCAAATGGCCTGGTGTCCAGAACTTCTTCAGCGGACGCGGACAGAGAGGGAGCGAGGCGCTTGTATAATCACAGATCCGTTTTGTCCATGCGTGTAGGATAGAATATATCACACGGCGCTGACATGCCAACAATAGATCATGTTTTTTGTCTGAGCTGTGCGAAGCGCTTTTGACTCTTTTCAGCGGGCCACGCATCTGGACCGCTGCAGATTAACTCTCTATTCTCTGGCCTGCTTCAGGCAGATGACCTCCATGTCTGTCCTGGACTGACTGTGTCCACAAAATTAGACCCTGAGTGGGAGATTTCCAGGTGAAGAACATTATCATGGGCTCTTTAGGGTCAAAGTTAATGACGGGAATTAGAAAACATCACTAATGTGCTGCAGTTATTTCCTCACAATTCTGGACAGTCACAGTTTGTATGCTCTTTATTCAAATAGGGGTCATCGTTCATCTTTTGTGTTCTTACGAAGTGTGCTTGTATAATGAGATTTCGTTAAACTGGTGGTATTCAAAGGCCATTCGAGTTCAATTAGATGTTTCTCAGTACAACAGGGACAGTTCTGACTAATGAACAACCCTTATTTAGTTACTTTTACATTGGAAATTGGTGTAGACACAAATTTTACTTCAAAATGGCTAGAAAATTTCACAAGAAATTCAAAGAAATGCCAAGAAACACTGAATTAAATGTGAAGTATTTAGAAAGACTGAAAGAGTATTTTCTTGTCAAATGCACGCCAATAATCCTTATTTTATTTGCAACTTTGAAAAAAACTACAGTTAACTTTCACATTAGGATTAGTGATTTGAACAAACTTTTAACCGTTAATTTAGATGTGATATGAACATGAATGATTCCTCAAATCACAAAATATCTTAGCAACCACATAGAAATGCCATGGAAATTTCTGCATGGTTTAAATAATTAAATAAATAAATAAACACAGAAAGACAGACAGACACATGAATAAATAAATAAAAGCACTACTCATAAATAATAAATAAATGTAAAATTCTACACTGTGAAAAATGATTTTTGTAAGTTTTGTAAGCACACATTAAACGGAAAAAAAAACCTATTTAAATCTTTCTAATTTAAAATTTCACATGTAATTCAATGCCATGTAGTTCAACTGCCATTTCTTTGTTTTTTCGGTTTTTTTTTTAAATTTTTTATTTCAATTTAAATTTGAGTGCACTTTGAATGCAACTGCTATTTTTCCAAACATATTCACATTTTTATGAACTCTTCCTATGGATTGTGTAAACTTTAAAAGAGGTATTGTATTTTAACTACATTTTAGGAAAGATTTACAAGTCTTTTGTTGTTTTTATTAGCGTGGTATGCTTCAGATCATGTTTCACTGTGAGCCGTGTCATTAAATAACACTCAAATATCATCCTGTCTTACTCACTAATGTCCCAAACGAGGTAATGTCCTGTCATGTGACCCCCATCACCCACCTGTGTAGACTTTGTCTTAATCCCTGCTGATCTCCTCTCTGCTTTGAATACTCAGACTACTGAGTGTAACTAATGCTCCCACACAAGGATATTGTCCTCCCCATTTCAACTTTGTCTTTCCTCTTTCACTAGTCTCATTCGTTTGCCGAGCAGCTGGACAAAAAAAAAAAATCTTCCAAATTAAAAAGACTTGAGCTATTACTCTCACCTTAAATCTAATTGTCTACTTTGCCTCCAAAAGACAAAATGGATAAAAAATCAGTCCAAAGAATATCCTCTCTGAATGCACTGTTTCAACTCTTTGTTTGAAATCTGAAAACAATGAAAACTTTGCTTAAAGCTCATTTATTTAACAGTGCATGGCCTGTTTGAAATACAAAAATACACATGATTGTGATGGAAAAATCTGACACAAAGTATCTACACTAATTTTAAAGGAATAGTTCACCCATAAATGAAAACTGTCATCATTTACTCACCCTCATGTCCTTCCAAACCTGCATGACTTTTGTAAAACACAAAAATGAGATGTTTTGCAGAATGTCCAAGCTGCTCTTTGCCATGCAGTAAAGTGGATAATGCTTCGAATAATCAAGGTCTAAAAAGGACACACACAAAAATAATAATACAGTTGCACATATTAATGCACTCAACAGATATATTCATGCACTTCATGCTTATGTTTGTATACACTACTGTTCAAAAGTTTTTTTTTTTTTTTTTTTTTTTTAAGAAATGTTTTATTCAGCACAGATGAACAGTGAATTATTAAAAAAATATTACATATATATATATATATATATATATATATATATATATATGTAATATATATATATATATTTTTTTTACTTTCCAAATATAACGCAAAAGCAGTATAGACTACTTTTAAAATTTGTTATTGTCCCTTTTTTTCAACTACAAAAGAAAATAATACAAGGTTGAAACTATATGAGTGGTTGATTTTTAAATTTTGGTTTTAATTTTTGTTTTGCCAGCAAATGGTAAACGTGTCACCCCCCACAGTACACAAACAGTGCATCAGACGGAGGAATGGTACAGACGACTATTCCATAGAGACGGCCGGTCCCTATAGGAGCTTTTTCAGACGACCATTTGGTGCTCCCATCCCTAACCTATTGACCCTCAACCTAGAGAGGTCAGCTGTGTCAGGGAGCCCAGATCCAGCACAAGCCTGTAAATCAAACGCTGGCGGGAACGGCGCACCGTCCAGGGTCCCAGCCAGGCCTGGCACCATCACTCTCCCCACTGTGACGCACTACCAGGCCGGTTCCCACTGAACCATGCCACCATGGCAGCCCTCGTGACCCCGTTCAGGATACATCAGCCTTCAGCCGCTCTGACGCTTGGCCATATAACCCCACCTGCGTTACAGGCCTTCCTGTTCTGGCTTGCATCACAATCATGTATCTCTCAGGCATCGCCGCACCTGGAGCTCAAGCACACAAATCACTTTCAGGAACGTCCGTGCACTCCTGAGACGGTGAACGTTAAACACACTTTGGTTTGACCTGTGTGGGATCAGCCCGGGGCTCTCTCTAATGGACGGAGCCATGGTCGTATTGCTGTTTTTCCAGCCAAACGACGACACCAGTTGTTCTGATTTCTCATTGGCTTTGTAATCGGAGTCATCTGTTCCACATGGAGGAACTCGGGAGGGAAACCCATTTTATCTTCCGTTGACTCCATACTTCAGTGATGAAGCACAGTTCTGTCCACTTCTCCAGCAGCGACCCCACATCACTAATGACAAACCATCTACCTACCTCAGGAAGACATAATGTGAATTATACAATAATACTTAAAAAAAAAAAAAAAAAAAAAAAAAAGTTTAGAGTAAGATTTATTTTTTTTAAAGAAATTTTTTCTCTTCAGCAAAGATGCATTAAATTGATTAAAAGTACAGTAAAATCATGCATAATATTACAAAATATAACGCTGTTCTTTTGAATGGAATCCTGAAAAGAAATGTATCACAGTTTCCGCAAAAATGCTGCACAATAGTTTTCAAAATGTTTCTTGAGCAGCAAATCAGCATATTAAAGCGATTGCTGAAGAATCATGTGACACTGAAGACTGGAGTAATGATGCTGAAAATTCAGCTTTGCATCACAGGAATAAATTACATTTTACTATACTTTATATTTACCATTGAATGTGCCCGATCTCTCTCTCTCCTCTCCACCTGTAGCTGGTGTGTGGTGAGCGCACTGGCGCCGTTGTCCTGTGGCTGCCGTCGCACCATCCAGGTGGATGCTACACACTGGTGGTGGTCGAGGAGAAACCCCCTCACATGATTGTAAAGCGCTTTGGGTGTATAGCAATACACAATAAAGCGCTATTTAAATGCTTCATTCATTCATTCCTATTTATTTTGATAATTTTAATGACAATAATATTTCACAATTTTGCTGTTTTTATGGTATTTTTGGTCAGATAAATGCAACCTTCTTGGGCATAAGCGACTTCTTAAAAAAAAAAAAAAATCGTAAAAAAAGTCTTACTGACCCCAAACTTATGAATGGTACTGTATATAAATATTTAATGCTACACTGGTTCTACAACAAATAGATTTTTCTCTAGATGTTGTTTTATGCATGTTCATAGCAAAATTCCCTCATTGTCAGTATTTACTATCACTAAGAAAAAATAGCAGATGCACAGAATGCCATTTGTTATTACAAAGCATGACCCTGACAAGAAGAGAAAGTTAATTTTGCTATAATGACTGGGTATGTATACTTCAAATAAATACTTACCAAACAAATAAAAAATAGACATGAAATATTCTTTTGAGTTTAAATAATTTGAGAATGTGAGAAGTACATAGTGTGATACGAGAGACTTGAAACTAGCACTGCTATTTAGGAAATTGCTCTTCCGTGACAACAGTTGATTATACAATTTAGTGGTTATCATCATATAAATATATTTGACTGTAAAATGCTGCAACTGACCAACATGAATTTTCTAGAGAATCATGCAATAAATGAAGCTGACATAAATCAAGTTCTGTGCCAAATCATATTTAGTAAATAATTGTCAGATATGTTGATTAAAAAAATAATAATAAAAAACAAGCAGATCAAGAATAAGGTAGAATGCACACTTGGATTTGGTGTGCAGATTCTACTGTAATCTTGCTAAATTAAGATGATTAAAATATATATATAACAGATTGCCATTAGATATCTATTTTTTTCCAGATCTGTTTCTCTGCATATCATCTACCTAACATATTTCCTTCACCTCTATAACTTGTTGATATTTATATTAGGTATTAGATTATGAAAGTTGACATAAGGGTTGTGAGCCTACATATCTGTTGCTTTAATGAATCACTTTAACATTGCTTTGCTAAATAAATAACTTCTTTCAGATGTGTTTAACGTTGAGTATCCAATAACATAGATTCCAGATCCAATTCTAGAGGCGTCAGATAGAGTTCAAGCTTGTTTTGCCACAAATGAAGCTCTGCTTATATTCAATTACATAACCAGAAGTGATTTTCAAGTGGAAGAGGCAGCACTCCACAGATGTCATGTTATACAGACACAGCTGCACTCTGATGATCTGTTGCCCTCTGGTGGTACCATTTCTCCCCGTTACACTACAGATACTAGAGATGTGAGATAATACAATCCAGTTTTAGAAGGCAGAAGGATAAAACTGCCTCTCTAGGTGACTCTCTAGAACACTTGATTCTGATTGGCCAGCGGTCATATTTTTGTGAATAATGACTGTCCATAGCAACACTGCTCATCTTCTGTTTCTGCATGGTCTCTACAAGCAAGATAATAAACTCAAATAAACATTATATGTCCATATATTCATTTACTTGATTGATAAGTAATCATATAAGTAAATCGAAATTAACCAAATAACTACACCACCCTGCATCATATTTGTGGAATGAAATCTAGTACTTTAATAATTTTGGGGTTGTGATTCCCAAAATAGTGTCTGTTTTGCTCGAGCATGTCACTCTTTCTCACAAAATATAATGTTCATTTCAAAGCATTTTTGCTTTCCACAACCATTTGTAAGGTGTACAACCAGACAAACACATTATTCCTATATTTCTCTAAACCAGGTTCCAACTATTTGTTGAATTCCCAGTCGATTTTCACACACATGAACGATTCTGAAGACATTATTCTGTGCCTAATCCTGATTTCAAGGGTAGAATTATGGCCAGTGATGGAAGAAAATGCAAACATGACCCAGATGTTTTCTGGTACATCTGTGGGTGTTTTACTACATCCAAAAAGTAACAGAAAATTTCAGATTTTGTGAGAAAGCTTATATATTTCTAAAATGATGTTTATGTAAAGGTCTTTGAAATGAAATGGAGTATTTGAACATACGTTTCCACTCCTTTGTAGACTGTAAGTTAAACAATACATTTTGAATACTTTTGTATTGTTAAAACCAACTTCTGACATTTGACTGCTTTTGATATTTTGATAAGTGCATTAAAGCTGACACATTTACACTGAAAAATGTCATTCTCATTTTGAAAAAAAAAATAAAAATAAAAAAATAACCTGTAAGTGATGGTAAGTTTTTGTTGATATTAATAATACTATATATGTAATATAATATATAATATATAATATGAGGCTTTTTTTTGCAAATCAGCAGAAATGTTTTTTCAAGATGCAGGGCTGTGCTATACATTATTTCTCACTACAGGTTTTCATTAATTTAATACTTTGGTGATAATTTTAATTCCATGTGATAAAACGAGAACTTCCTTCTGATGTAAATTAATCATAAATCACATTTTATTATAGTACTTAACCAGTCCAAGCCAATAAGAACAAATTGCATAATAATAATAATAATAATGTTTGTATGTATGAAGTCAATTAAATATTGAGTATTAGTCCCGGTCAGCTCCAGATGAGAAACATGCATGAGACAAATGTGCAAAAAACCAACTGATTAACTCACTTCATATCTGATTATTATAATATTGAATACCCATCAACACTGAGTTTTTGTTTCTGAAATGAGAGTCAGTCTCGGCCCGCCTTCAGTTTCTCGGCCATTGTGTTATCATGCTTGGATCCTCCCATGCACGGGGGGCTTTTGGCCAGGCTGGGGTTGCTGCTCCACTGCTGGGGCGTCTTAGCCTGGATGGCGAGGGCATGAACGCAGGTGCTGAGCTCCTCCCGCAGGGTCTCGTTTACAAGCCGATGACGCTGCAAGAGCGAAAGACCCTCAAACTGAGGACTCACCACCAGAACTCTGAAGTGGGACTCTGAGCCAGCGGGTACGGCATGCATGTGACTCTCGTTCATGACCTCCAGGTGCTCAGGTTTGAGGGCCTGGGTCAGTTTGGTCCGTATTGTGGTCTCCACAGGACCCATGTGGGGCCGGTGATGGGTCAGCTGTCTGGTTAAGGCAAGGGTGCAGGTGGAGGGACGCAGGCAGCGGAGAGCACTGGACAGCATCAGGCACAGATGAGAACAGCTGCAGGAAAACATCAAAGATCAGTGAGAAATTTCCATCGAGGAGTGATTTGTTTCAGTTGTCATTCGGCACCCCAAATACAATTTGTCTTCTTAAGGACTTAAGAACTAGACAATCAAACATTCTATAACATACTTAAGATAAGTCTATAATAAACAGAGAAATCTGTCAATTCTGTTCTTGTTATATATTTTAATTGGTTCACATCTTAAAAAGAAAATTGTGTTATTTTAAGGAAGTATTTCTATAAAAGGCTATACTTGAATTTCAGAAATATGCTCTGTTCAAGCTCAAACATTTAAACTTATAAGTTTATGTAAACAAACCTCGGCACAATGACAACTGACAAAGAAAACGTGACCAAATGTCGAAAATCCTTTGACTCACCTGTTGTTTTTGTATTTATACACACAGGAAAGGATTCTTGCAGATCCTCCTTCACTGTTTAGAAAGCGGGAGGCTGAAATAACATTACTGCCGTCTAACGGCTGCGTCAGATACATGAGGGTACCTCTACTTTAGTTAACAGCTTTATTTTATATATTACATAAACAACCTCTTTTCAGACAACGCGACACCTCAGAATTCGGCTAACAGTTAGTTAGCGCGCGCATTTTTAAATTTGGCGCCAAATAAACGTTCGCGAACAGAACTGGAATTCCCATTTAACGTTAACCATAGCACCTGCGTTTTACATTTTTGCTAAACAGTTTTACATCTACGTATGTTTATACAGTGATTTCATAGCATATTGTACGTTTCCGTTCAAAGTCAAAATGGACAAACTCAACTCTGGCTCTGTGTTAAGCTAGATGTAGTCATGCAGTAAGATGATCACTGAATGTGTTCTACAGTGTGTCCTGGTTCGATGGAGAGAAGCATGACCGTCTGAACCTCTTTGCTGGAAAGTTTAGACAGAATTTATTCAACTGCTAAATAAATGTGTAAAATTGATTGTTTTTGAGTTTATTTGAATTGAACGTATCTTTCCAGTGTTATAGGTTATTGAATGAGTTAACAGATAAAATGTAAAAATTACAGTATTTTATAATAAATTAAAAGTAAATTTTAAATTAAGTTTTTAATTAACAATAAATTTTATAGTAAATTAAAAACACAATACTGGCTACTGAGTTGCATTACTATTACAGTTTACACTGTAATTCTACAGCAGAATACTGCTAAATTGCAGTAATCTAATGGCATTAACTAACTTCACAGCTAAATACAGTAATTCTACAGGAGTATACTGCTAAATCACAGTATGGAAACACTACTGTGAGGTCACAGTATACAGCTGTCATTTCACAATTATTTACTGTAAAAATGATACAGTAACTTACTGTGAAAGTAATGTAACTACTTTACAGTAATTTACAAAATTTGCTTTTTTGAGGTTTGACATCCCAAGCACATTTTGCTTTCTTAAGGACTCAAGAACTAGATGTTTATGCATTCTGTAACATAGGTTACTTATGATATGTACGTCTAATCAACAGAAAAATTAGGCTATATCTTTTTAATTCTATATTCATTTGGTGCCCAATAAACAGTCGCGAACAGGATTCGCCTGAGGGTGTAACCATTGCAAATATGTAAAGTATATGTATGCTAAACCATTTTATTCTATATATGTTTATACAGTGATTCCATACTGTGTTACTGTATGCTGACAATATAACTACTACTTTTATTTCATATTTTATCACTATATTGTAGATTTACATATCAGAAGTACACACAAAAATGTCATTGCTAATTTGAAAAAATTTTTTTGACTGTGCATGATAAACCTAAATTTTGATTGTATCTGAAAATTTCTGAAGCCTTGGAATATAGCAGGCCTACTTAATTTTTAACGTACTTTTTTGCTGCTTTTCCTACCTTTTTCCAGTAGCGTAGTATTATTGTTTGCATTAAAACCAGGCCTTGGACCTTCTGCTAAATATTTTTGTTTGTGTTTCACAAAAGAGTAAGTTTGAAATCACATGATGGTGAGTAAACAATGACAGAATTTTCTTCATTAGCCTATGTAAATAAAGTTTGTCTGAGTGGTGCGTGAAGAACTCCAATAATCTATTCAAGCGTTATACCATTTGTTTATTATTTGTATGTATGTTTTAAATCCATTGAGGGACAGTTTTAACTGCACGAGCGCAGTCCGGTCCCCAGAATACGAGTCAAAAACGCAAAGTAAATCTCTCACAAACTGTAATACAGAACCATTTTGGTAAAGATGGAATAGTCTCTATATTCAGCGATAATGTCAACATTTCCATTCTCATGTTCAAAAAAAAAAAAAATCACAAAATGAACAACATACAGTAGTACTCTATTTCTCATGTTCAACATTTTTGTTTTATTATTCCACATATTTATTCATTTACATACAAACATCTACAATCTCTACAGCACAGTACAATGATAAGGTGATAAACTCTCTGTCACATTTAAATTATGGCAATACACTGAAACTGACAAAAGCATCAGAAGACCTATGGTATATTTGTAGAGTACACGGATGTCGGCCTGTCGTTTTCTTTCAGCTGCTGTTTCATCAAATATGGCCAGAGGATATTTTAGTGTGCTTTCTTGCCCAATAGTTTGGGGGCAGAGCGAACATGTTTACCACTTATTGCTTTGATTTCTTTTTGCACACAAGATTGATTGTTGCTAAGTGAACACATTTAGAAATACAAAAGACCCTGTAACAAAACCCAGAAGTCTTACAACCAGTACACAATCTTAAGTGAGGACCAAATCCAGGACTGCTTGTACACAGATAAGTCATAGCTTCTCTGAGATTAGTTACTGTAATTCACAGCATACAACAGCAATTATGACATACTCATTGTAATTCAATGAAGGGAACAACAGCTACACGTTGGAGATGTGAAGAACTGCAGGACTGTCTGGAAATGTTTTCGATGGGCCATTTTGACAGTGACATCAAAGAAGTTATATATATATATATATATATATAAAACAGATGATTGGTTTTGCGTACAAACAATTATCGAGTTTACTGACCAACCAAATCTTTAATATCGTTTTAGCGTTTTCAAGCCTTCTCTAAATTGTAACCAGCTTTCGGCTCGTTTTAAGCATCTGCAAGAGCATTAAGTGCGCCCCATCTGAGTAAAACACCTGTTTGACAGATACACTATATTGCCAAAAGTATTGGGTCACCCACTTCTAATGAACAGGTTTGACTACTTTAGTAATTTCCATGAGTACAAATCTTAATGTTTAAGCATATAATGATATTCTAGGGAATTGTGTGCTTCTAATTTTAAAGCAACAGTTTGGACAGGACCCTTTTCTATTCTAACATGACAATGCCTCTGTGTATAAGGCAAGGTTCAAAAAGAAATGATTGATTTAGTCAGTGTGGAAGAACTTGACTGGTCTGCCTCTGGTGTGACTTTAAATGCAGACGTTGAGCCAAAAACTCTTTACCAAACACCAATGACTTGTACATACACTATATGGACAAACGTATCGGGACACCCCCTTGTTTAGAACAGAAAAAGGCACTTCCAAAACTGTGGCAACAAAGATGGAAACATAATTCATGTATTTAAAAATTGTATTTCCATCTCTGTTGCAACAGTTTTGGAAGTGTCTAAAATGACTGTACCCATATGTACAAGTCATTGGTGTTTGGTGATGAGTTTTTGGCTCAAGATCTGCATTTAAAGTCACACCAGAGGTGTTCAGCTTGGATTAGGACTTGGCTTTCTGCAGACCAGTCAAGTTCTTCCACACTGACTAAATCAATCATTTCTTTTTGAACCTTGCCTTATACACAGAGGCATTGTCATGTTAGAATAGAAAAGGGTCCTGTCCAAACTGTTTCTTTAAAATTAGGAGCACACAATTCCCTAGAATATCATTATATGCTTAAACATTAAGATTTGTACTCATGGAAATTACTAAAGTAGTCAAACCTGTTCATTAGAAGAGGGTGACCCAATACTTTTGGCAATATAGTGTATGTCTAGAAACAGTTTGTTTTTCATATTCCTTTTCTGTTTGGATCGCCACACCCTGCTAGAACGTTAATGTATTACAAATCCCGTTTTTGTCTGTGCCGTGATGTGAGATCTGCCAGTACAAACCAAGGAAGTAGAAAATATTTGGCAATTAAAGATGCGCACGGTCACACATGGCACACAAAAAGATTGTCACTACAGCATCTGTGACACTACTGGTGACCGACGGTCACGGCAGGGATGGCAGTTTCTAGAATATTTCAACTACGTGACGCGTGGCACTGCGCAATGCCACTTTCTCCAATTGAAATAGGCTGTAAGGCTGTTTTAAGAGCTTGAAAGTTACATTGGTGCCTAAAATTAATAGTTTGTGTTCGGTAAGTATTTTTAAATCTAAAAATGGTTGGTTGTATCGTGTGTCTACTCTGAGCACATAATATGGCTGCTATCCTACAAAATGGCAGTAAAGAACGTTGAGAATGACACCAAAAACTGTTTTCATGTAAGCGCTGGCTGTGTTTACAAGCAACAGGGCTGAAATATAGCTTCCAGCCAGGTGGGGTTTTGTCTTCTCTGATTTTTTTGCTTCATTATCTGGTTATTTAACCAGGTTTCCATGATTCTCCATGGAGCTAGTATTAATTGTGCTTGGTAAAATGTAGCAGAATTGGACAAGTTGCTTGTCCTAATGGGATATCCTTGGTTTTTGTTTCATTTTTAAAATCCATTGGGTTTTGACTTTCGCTTCTTTTTGATGCTATATTCAGTTACTGCTACCAAGTCACCAAAGAATTGAACATCAGGTCAACAATGATACAGCAAAAAATTCACCCTGCATGTGGCACTACATCAGTTTCTACAGATACTCAAAGTAAAAAATACTATAAAATCAAACTCTCATAAACAGTTATATAAATAAATACAAATATTCAGAGAACACTCAACATTTCACATGCAAGCACACATACTTCCATACTTACACACATACCCACACACAGACGGATACCTCTGTTTCTTTACAAGAACACAAGAGAAAACGTGAAGGAGGGTGTTTGTGTGTGCTGCAAATCAGTGTATTGACTTGTTCAGTCATTTTTTAATATATTTGCTTTGATAAAAAAAAAAAGAAATCCCTTAATGAACAGATAAACTGTATATACATACATCAAATGGAATCTATCTAAGACATGTTGATACTAGTTCAACATTTGAACATGTAAATATCTTTTCTTATATATGTATGTTTGTATATTTAATAATAGTTTGTGTTCAAACAGACAGACTTGAATTACAGCTAATTTTTAGATATTTATATTCAATACATAATTTACATAATCATCAAAATAAAACTATTGTTTTTGACAGTTTAATCAAATCACATTGTGCTTCATTTGTTTATTTTTTCCTTTAGTTTTTTCTTATGCGTTCAATGGATTTTTGTATGAAAACGGGGCAAATGTGAAGTTCGTCTCAATATTTGCGCACATTCAAAAGGGACACAACTAAAACTGCTCTGTGGATCTCAATAGGAGCACAAACTCTGGGACAAAGTATGATAGTAGCATAAAACAATGCAAAATATGAATAATGGCATACTAAATCATACAAATGACAACCCATCATGTCACTTATATCATATTTTACATCATGTCCAAAGTATCATAGGTAGAGTAGCGTAATACAGAGCACTTTCATCCATTATGTTCATTATCTTCAAGCATATTCTTATGAATCGTCACGCTTCATTGCATGCACAACACCGTCATTAATCAGACATTTTCAAAGAACAACTGAATTCAAATTCTGAAAACCAAAATTGAGTGAACCACTGTCTATAGTAATGTGACATTTAAAAAGTGAGGAGTGCTTGAGCCGATATTGCAGACAATTGCGGCATCACACGCTTTTTACGTTTTTGGGACACAACGGACTAGAGTAAAGCAACAACAATAACCATCACCAGCACCACTAGATCAACACTGTCCATTCAAATATATCTACCTACTGATTTCATGGGTCCTCAGTGATGGTTGTCAAATCACATGATGGCTCGGATGAAGATTAAAGGGAAAGTCAAAATGAACATGTTAAATTTCACATTCATTCCATAACGCAAAGCTGGAATGTGTTTAACATGGCAGTTTTTCTACACATACACATACACACAGGGTTTCAGATATCCCTGTGAGACATCAGCAGGGAACATCTCTATGCATGTAGATCTGAATGAAATCAAATTAAATTGAAATAATAATACGATTGCACATATTGGAGGAATGAAGATATCTGTAAATGTTGGATTTGTGTCGGCTGCTTCCAGCATTGCTCACTCACGGACAGGGTCAAACTCAAACGCCGCCACCTGCACGCTGGAACGCTGCACTATTGAAGCACCTGACCGCGAGTCTCAGGAAGCTTGAGAGCCAAGAAGCTTCCGGCTGCCAAAGCCCCCGATGCGAAGAGGATGGGCACCGCTTTAGTGATGCCCACGAACGACTGGAAGATGCTGATGCCCAAAACTGCAGCTAACTTACAGAGGGCGTTCAGAAACCCGAAGGCTGTAGTTCTGTAAAAAGAAAAAAGGAGAAAAAGATCAGAAATGACATAAAATGAATCGGTCTATAAATAAATTTGTCCTTCTATCTATCTATATATCTACACTACTGTACAAAGTTTTTGAAAGAAGTCTTTTACGCTCACCAAGGCTGCATTTACTTTTAAAAAATACAGTAAAAACAGTAATATTGCGAAATATTATACAATTTTAAATAACGTTTTTCTATTTTAATATATTTTCAAATGTAATTTATTTCTGTGATGGCAAGGCTGAATTTTCAGCAAACACAGAACCAAAGCATGCACATCAGTGGCAAAAAATGAAAAGAAGATAATAAAAAACAAACAAAAGTCGGCACACTATAGGCTCCAAAAATACGAAACAATTTAATAATGGACTTCACACAAGGTAACGTTTTGTCACAATCTGACAAAGAGACTGTGAGCTCGAAACGTTAACTTGTGTGAAGTCCATTATTAAATTGTTTTGTATTTTTGGAGCCTATGGTGTGCTAACATTTGTTTTTTAGGGCAGAATTTTCAGCAGCCAATACTCCATTCTTCAGTGTCACATAATCCTTCAGAAATCATTCTACACTTTTAAAAATTAAAGGTTCTTTATCGTCACTTAGTCTTCAACAACCATGAAACCATTCCATTGCACGAGAACTTCTTTATAGTGGACAAAGATTCAATTAAAATGTTCATCAGACTAAGGAAAAAAATGGTTCTTTTAAGAACTGTTCACTAAAAGGTTCTTTGTGGAACCCAAAATGTTGTTTTACGGCTTCACTGCAACAACAAACGAACAAAAAAAAATTACATCAACAACAACAAAAAAAAAAACTTTTGAAACCATTATTTTTTAGAGCGTAATGTGCTGAAGAAACATTTGGTATAATTATGAATGTTGAAAACATTTTGTCAGGATTCTTTGCTAAATAGAAAGTTATTTGAGATCTATTATAACACTGTAAATGTCTCTAAAACCTTTCTGAAGTCAAATAGTTGTTCAGTGAATGAACTCTTAGGGGTGCTAAAGAGCATATTTTGTTAAGCAGGCACTGTCAACATATTTTCTTAGAAATAATGCATAGCACTTTGTGGCAGAACCACTGAGACTTCATTCATTTTGATATGCCCTAAATTTTAGATATGCCCTAAATTATTATGTATTTGATCTGCACTGCAGTGGCAATGCAGCACAGAATTACTGACATACATTTGATCTATTAATCTTTCTAATCATTTCACACGGTATGAATACATTTTAGGAAAAGAGAATCTTGCTTTTACCCAATTCCTTGACAAATATACATTGTAAAGTGTGGTGTAAGTGCCCCAGTATGTATTGAGATCACTGTTCAATACACACGCACAGAGAAAAGAGGAAATTGTTATAGATGCACAATAATCACAGAAATATGAGCTTGGCCCACCTCTTGTCCGAGGGGTACAACTCCACTGTTAGCACATCCAGGGCATTCCACGACGCAATGCTGATCCCCCCAAATAGACAAAGCAAGGCGATCATAGCAGATTCACTGTTTCCAAATGACAGGAAGAAGCAGCTGATGCAGGAAATCACACTGGAACCCGCTGCACCAGATGACGAGAATGAGAACAAATGTTTATTATTTTTAAAAAGACCTCATATTATTCTGAGCTCCAAAAACTGTTCAGCACTGATGCAACTTGTTTTTCTTACCCAGCATTCTTAGACGTCCGATCTTGTCCATGAGCAGGGCAGACACGATGTTCCCAGGCAGGACAGCAAGTGTGCCAAGGAAGCTGACGAAATAGATCATGTACGCGTTGTTCTCATCGCTGAAATCCAGCATACAGCCCTCTTTGTTATGCAGAAAGGTGCTGTTGATGAGTTTGCTGTTGATCAGGCGGTACTTGAACAAGTCTAGAAACAGATGAGGGCTCTTGTTAACCAATGCAGCAGCAGCAGCAGCATTACACCAGTTAATGTAGGCAGGCGTTTCTAGGTCAGACTGCTGTAAGAATCAATAGGGTGACCATACGTCCTCTTTTTTCTGGACACGTCCTTGCCGGATTTCTAAATTGCCAGGTTTTGGCTTTGTTCTCCTATTGACGTGCTCTCTACAGTCCTCAAACATTATATGTAAGTCTGTTTGCACTGCTTTGACCGTTCTCTGTAGATACCACCTTATTGCATTCTATGTTTGGTCGATTATGTACAATGCCTGCACGCTATTGGTCAAACTACTGTTCAGTCATTACCTTCAGCAAGTATGAGAACAATAGGAAACAAAGCCAAAACCTGGACACTAAGAAATAACAGCCAAGACTTGTTTGGGATAAAGAGGACATATAGTCACCCTAGAATCAATAGGCATCTTTATGCATATGGTCTAATGCATTGACGCAGAGGACAGAAAGAAATTGCAACTCCATTTCTGACATTTGGGCTCCATACTAAAACCTTGTCATTCATACAGGATATGGATATTATAGTCATTGCCATCTTGGATTAATTTATTCATTTATCTCATTGCAGTGCATTGTGGGATTTGCCTACCTTTTGAAAAACAGCATTTTGCATGCCTATGATGCACTCCAGGGCATGCATGAACTTATAAAATATACTTTAAAGGAATAGCTCACCCAAAAAATGAAAATTCATTCATCATTTCTTCTGTGGAGTACAAAAGAAGATATTCTGGAGAATATTGGTAACCAAATGGTTTTGGACAAAAAAAAAAAAAATAAATATGGAAGTCAATGCGACGTTGAAACAGTTTGGTTACCAATATCTTCTTTTGTGTTTTACAGAAGAAAGATATGCATACAGGTTTGGATAAGTAAATTATGACAGTGAACTCTTAAATGTTTTGATTAAAAGCATATGCAAATGCATTCATGTAAACATTAAAATGCTGTCTAGGTAGGCAGATCACTAGGTTTTGGAACAGAGCCTTTGTTTCTTAGCCTCATCGTTCAATTGCAAGCTGCTGAGGGAAACAATCATAAACGCTCAGCACAACTGAATCAGAAAAAGCAGATTGTCATTCCTTCACAGACAGGCAGAGGAAGAATCTGCTCTGGTGTTGCTAGGATACCTGAAACATTTTCAATGCATTCAATAGCTCTAGAAACTGGAGCCATTTTAACCCAAGAAAAACATGTCATACAAGTGTCTTCTTATAGAGCATCAAAGCTTTGAACGATTACAGATGGAATTCAAATATTTTATACATCCGAATGTGTAAATCGCACTCGATGTTCAACAGTAGTGCTATATTTTTTTTATACCCAGAAGGGTGAAACCTGTGGTCTTCTCACCTGTGTTGTAGAAGAGGGTGGAGATGAAGGTGCAGTTTTTGAAGAAGGTGTTGCTTGATGTTATATCCTCAAAGTAGCATTCCTCAAACAGGGAGTCTTCAAATACCATAGACTTCATCTTCAGATTCAAGAACCTTAAAAGAAAAGATTCACTAAGAAATTTGCATTGCTTAGAGGTATTCAGAATTCTTTTAGCTTCTACAAAGTGGCCCAAACACAAAATGTAAAGACAATTGGATACAGGATAATCCAATCACCAAAACCACACATTTTGTTTGTCATGTGGTAAACATGCAACAGATAAATATTAAGCAGAATAAGCACCAAAACAACAAAACAAACTACAACAGAAATAATACAGTACAAAGCAAATAATAAACATAGAAACGTATTGAACGTATTGAAATACATGTTTTTAAATGTTTCTCCTAAAATACCGAAGGAAAAATTAAAATATAAACAGTTAAAACAATTACTGACAGGCAATAAGAATAAATCTAAAGATTACCGGGGTCATTTGCTGAGGAGAACAATGAGAGACCAAAGTAAAAGTCTCCATCTGGTCTCTATTTAATCTCAAAGCTCTTTATGGAGAAACAGGTAAGATATTAAATAGATTTCCTTTCTGATTTTGTATCATTCCTATTGGATGTGTTGAGACAAATCCATATATACACTTTATTGAAGGTCATAATATTAAAACTGGGTTGTAACTACATTCTAAAAGCATTAGCTGATAAGACTGATTAGAGACATTAGCTTGTATATAAAACCACTTTCCTGATTAGCTGAACATAAACTATATAAAGCCTTTCCCACAAATCTAGTTGAAGTGGAAGAGCTGCTCATAATTGAGACACATTATTTGAACAAAACTGCAGGACAATGACCGATTAATGGTTTAATAAAAGGGCTGGAGGGTGATCACACTATCAGAGGCTTCACATGAAAGCTTCTGAGGGACAGTTGCTCTGTTACAAACTCTAGTGAGCTGCCTTACTGTCTACAGGCAGCCACCTACAAGAAATTCATTTCTCTCAACTCGTCTGCCATTACATGATTTTTAGCAACACTTTCTGGGATTGTCTTTGTAAAAAAGATACATACTCTATGATAAGGGTTGTTGTTATAACTAAATCTAAAACTAATAAAAAATCATTTTTGTTAATTAAAATAAAGCTGAAATATAAATATTAGATGAAAAACCTAAAAGTTTAAGTTTGAAGTACTAAAATTACTAAAACTTAAATAAAAATAAATTAAAGCTACAGTATACAGAAATATTTAAAAATATTTTAAATAAAAATCACAAAAGCACAAATTTACTAGAACTCAAATTAAAATGAAAACACACACACACACACACATACATACATATCTATATATATGCTTATTTAAAATATTAATAAATACTAATAAAATAACACTGCATATGCTGCCTCTGATTTTGTCCCAAAGAAGTTGTCTTCACACATACAATGCCTCAAACTGCTGTCTTGTAAGGCAGCTGACTAGGTTTTTGAACAGAAATAACATTGCATGGTACTAAAATGCTAATAGCAACCAATTTTCATTGTCCTACTTTAATTCTGCCATGAATAATAGAAAAACACAGGCATGTTCTTAACAAGACAAGGTTCTTAAGTTATTCTATCACTTAAATTGCATTTAATCTGGAATATGCCTTTATTAAAAAGCAAGCAAATGTCACAACACACTTCACCTTTCATACAAAGGTCAGGCCTATTTACTGAAATATGTCTGGCGTACCGCCTGTGAGCAGCGCTTACTTGTTGTTGAAGTACTCTCCATTCCTGTGGATCTGGTTCTCCAGGGTGAAGTTAAAGGTCACATGCTCCACTTTCTCTTTGATGAAGACCTTTGTGCGAGAGGAGTACTCTTGTTTCTGCAGGTATTTGATCATGTCAGGGAACCAAACAGTTAAACCGTAGTAGCTGGAGACAGAGAGCAACAAGACACGAAACAATGCAGAGATGCATTCATAGGATGGTTAGGAAAACGCATGTACTTCAGTATAGTTTACCTGAAGGACATGGAAAACCACACAGCCATCATCATGTAGGTGGTCCTCCGGTACTCTGGATTAAACACTGTCAGGAAGTTGCTCCACACCTGGAAACCCAAAATAAAACAGCATTTGAGTTCAATGTACTATAGACACTTAAGTGTTTATAATTTATGGAAACTAAGCTGCAAATATGTGTCAATCAGAATTGCCATGGTTACAAAGTCACTAAGATGTAAGCATGTTAACATATGACCACCTGCATTTACATATCAATGCCTATTCAGTACTCAGCAAATTGGTGAGGGTATTATTATTTATTTCATGAAAAGAGGTTAGTCAATTATAATAACAATTATTTACATACTGTACATACACTGTTGTTTAAAAGTTTGGGCTTGAACAAGATTTAATGTTTTTGAAAGAAGTCCCTTAAGCTTACCAAAGCTGCATTTATCTGATTAAAAATACAGTATTCCTGTCACATGTCACATGAAATCATTCTAACATGCTGATTTGGTTCTCAAGAAATATTTATTGAAAACAAAGTTGTGCTGCTTAGTGATATTTTATTATTATTTATGTACTACCATAGTTTTTATTGATGTTTTGAATTAGCTTTTATTTTTTTATATATTATCAGTTTTCATTATAATTTGAATTATTATTTTTTAGTAATTCTGTTGTGTGCTTTTGTCATATTTATTAGTCTTTGTTCTTTTTAAATATTATTATATTTATATTATTATTATTTAATTTATTTTTTATTTCAGTTTTAGTTCAGTTTTAACTTGTATTTATTTTAGAGTAATTTTACAGCTTTAACGTAAACTTATTTTAGTTAGTTGCCAAGGCAACATTTCTAATTTCTGTTTAGTTTTTCATGTTATATTTTATTTATTTATTTATTTTATTTTGTTTTTTAGTTAACAAAACTGGTTGTAATACAGGTGCATATCAAAAAATTTGATTATCGTGAAAAGCTTCATTTTTTTGTAGCTTATTTCAAAAAGTGAAACTTTCATATATATTTTAGATTCATTACATGTAAAGTAAAACATTTCACAAGTTTTTTTGTTTTAATTTTGATGATTAGAGCATACAGCTCATGAAAGTCAAAATCCAGTATCTCAAAAGTTTTTCACGATATTCACATTTTTGGAGATCCACCTGTAGTTAACCCTGGTGCTGCTTAATATTTTTGTGGAAACCATGATACTTTTTTCCAGAATTCTTTGATGAATAGAATTTTCAAAAGAACAGTATTTAAATATAAATCTTTTGAAATATTATAAATGTTTTGTAATGCATTATAATATTAATGCATGCTTGCTGAATAAGTGTTAGCAAAAAAACAAACAAAAAAAACCCTTACTGACCCCAAACTTTTGAAAATAAAATGTGCAAAAGTATAGAATATGTCCTCTGTAGATCATTTTAATTTAAAGTTTTGTATGGTAGCTGTTGTTTTATTGACTTTGGTGCTGTGTTTGTCGTACTCTACCTGATGAAAGAGGTTGGTCAGCTTGATCCTCCAGCGCTTATGCCAGGCTGTGGCCTCTCCACCCATATCAACCAGCTCATCCATCTGTTTCACCGTCTTAATAGTGGTGACCTGGGGATTTCACAGCATGCTTAAAAACGTGCCTTCATACTTTACTGATATTCTTAGTTTTGTGTGATTAATTGGTGCGAATCTGCTCATGAATAGCCTACAATAACTACTTGACAACGAGAGGTGAACCGTATCTAATTAAGCAACAAGATTAAGATTTATAATGCTAATCACTGCAGACTTCAAAACGGTCCATAACAGTTATAGAATGTTCTTTACGTTCCCAAAATAAAAAATATAACTTTATTGGCCTTCATTAAATGTGCATGAAAGCCAATTTGACTCCAGTTTGACCAGATAAATGGAAACCCATTAGTGTGGTTGCATAATTCATTTCTAATTCATACTGAGAAATTAAAATTTCCACAGATCGCTTCTGTTGTAATGTTATTCTTCTTTCTGATAGTGAATCTAGCAGTACTCACAGAGAAAACCCTCTCCGGGTAGCCCTTGGCCCTCATGTTGGTGTCATGGACCTGCTTCAGAATCATCCAAGCTTCATCATGTTTCCCGTTCTGTTAAAACACATTGCAGCAAAGTCATCTTTCATTTGGAAAGTTATTTTGCATTTTTTACCCACAGCATGTACTAAAAACACAGATTCAAGCTGGGATGTGGGACGTCATTAACCTCCAGGAAGAAGCGTGGGCTCTCTGGCATAGTGGTCAGCGCTGCGATAGCGGCAACGGACGGGAACGCACACACCAGCACAAACACTCGCCAGCTGTGAAACTGGTAGGCTGAGCCCATCTGGAAACTCCAGCCTGGTTAAAAGCAAAGGGCATATATTACTCAACTAGTTACACTGAATAAGACTCAGAAAGTAACTTTTCCATTAAGGGGCACCATTTGCCCACAGGAATTGATGTCCAGGGGCATTTTTTACCTTTGTATTGTATTCTTATATTTATTCAACTAATCCAATCAATCAATCAATCAGAATACAATAGACTGTTACCAACAAAATCTTATTAACATCAAAAAAAAAAAAAAAAAAAGGTGGCAAAGAAGCTGCATTTGACAGGGCATTTACAGCATGTTTAATACTGGTTCATTCTGTTTAAAGCTGAAATGTTTGCATAATGTTATAAGATTAGTGTCATTTTAAACAGCCTACATAAAGTATACAAATTAAACAAATTAAAAAACAGCACTTAAATGTAATGCCTTTTAATGCATTTTCATATTTTATTTTATTCATGACAGTTGTAATCGATTTCATTTAATTGAACAGAGGCATTTTTTGCCCCAGTATCATGAATTTGGGAGGCATTTTTGTTGATTTTCACTGCATTTTTGCCCCAAGCCCCCATTAAATTTTGACCCTGCACTGAATACACATTTACAAAGTCATAAAATACCTTTGTTCTTTGTGTAATTCTTTTTTTTTAATTTTTTTTTTTTTTTTGACTGTAAACATTTTAAAGAATTACTACCACTTAATTTACAACTTACCATTACAAATGATATAGACTACAACCTTTCAGGAGCAGGGAAACAATTATAAATTTAGGGCATAATTAATATTCACATATAACATAATTAATAATCATGACCCAAGCCACAATTGGCACAGTTTGTGCATCAAGCTTGTTTTGTCAATGTTTTAGGGTTAATTGTGACAAAAAACCGGGTAATAAGTTACTTAAAGCCTTTATATATAATACATTATAAAAGTAGTTTTAATGCATTAATTATGCCTTGTAATGAACCTTATAATGCACTGTATGACCTCATGAATAATTGTAACCAGAGTTATAAAACTAAGTATAATACTTATATATTCATTGTTACACCTTTAGAATGCAATAATGCATTAAAACGAATGTCAAACCTTCAAATATTATAATGCATTTTAACTTTGTATTTTGAAAGTAAATAAATAAACTTACAATTATTTATGAAAAAATATAGTGCATTACAACTTACATTATTTTATGCATTGTACATAAAGGCTTTAAGTAAAATGTTACCAAAAAGCTCAAGTGACTGATATTTCTGGTTAGTATTCATGGCAGCTAGGTAGTTAAAATCATGTCATACTTGTGAAGAGAAACTGATGAGATTTATAACCACTTTTCATTGCTAAATCTTTATTGATCTTCACATGACACGATAATTGGTGGAATTACTGTCTGTGACATCTCCATCTTAAGTTACCGGTTCAGTCCCCTCTGGAGTGAGCTGAGGTTAAGTGTCCTGCTCAAGGGCACAGTGGTGATAGTTAATGGATCTATAACCTTTCAGCTCCCAGCTGAGATCAATTAACCATTAAGCTACAGAACACCACCCAAACAATGTGAGTGTGATGGTTACCATAGTGGGGAATGATGGCCCAGGCCATGGCAGCAGCGTAGATGCCTCCAATCATCCAGAACATGCAGAGCCAGCTCAAGTGCTCACCACGCTTCTCTTGAGCCAGAAACTCAGAGTAATATGAGAACACGATGGGAATAGAGCCACCGATACTACAACATAAATCAGAGAGGGATTCCATTATTAGAATATTGTGCATCATTTTTAAAGCATAAAATATCTAATCTAATATTAAACATAACAGCGTAATATTTTGTGCACCATCATAATTTTTCAAATTTGAATTGAGCTAGTAATTGAGCCAGGAAGTAGAATTAAAATGGAATGGAATTAAAAATAAGGTAACTGCTGTTTTTATTACTATTTTATTTTTTTACATTATATATTACCAATAAACATGGTCATACACACAGTATATATAGGGTATTTCCAGAATCATTAGATGATATGTATATTAATAATTGGTGTTTATAAAGCAACCTACAGAAATTTTATTTAATTTATTAAATATAATATTTTAATAAATTATATACATTCTGAAAATGTTTCATAATAATATTTCATAATAAGTTTGTAATATTTCCTGAAAAAACAAATTGTGTAGAATTTAAGATTTGCTAGTTATGAAACAATTTCCACTCTGAAATATTTTAGTAAATTTCACAAATAATAAACGGCAAGTAACATTGAATTAAACATTGAACTAAATTTTGAAGTACAAAGACTGATAAAGTATTTCCTTGTAAAACATACTAAATTTTTTACATTTATTTACAACTTCGAAATATATATTTTTAGAGTGTATCATAGTTACTATTGCCAACAAAAAGTAGAACTATTAAAAACTGTTTTTCGTTTTAATTTAAATAAAGTTGAAATAAAATAAAAATTAAAAATGAGATGAAAATATTACAAAAAAAATTTGCGACTTGACAGCTAACGGAAGTAAAATAAATAAAATAATATAAAATAAACCGCATCAAGGAGAGTAGATCCCCCTCAGTAGAAATCTCATTCCAGGGCCAGGGGCCCTTAGGGAAGAGCCGTATAGACCTTCCTGGCCTCTAGGCCCCCTGTACACAGTCCTCTTTCTATTTATTTAGAGTTCAAAAATTGTGCAAATGTTAATATTTGCATGTAAAATGGATAATATTATATTTAGTTGACTACATCTTTGCATTTTTAACTAGATTTTTCTCTTGCAGGGTTTCACACAGCTCATTTTATGGTAGAACAGGGGTGTCCAACAGGGGCCACCATCCTGCAGCATTTAGCTTCAACCCTGATCAAACACATCTGAAAAATCTGACAAAAGTCTTCAGGATTACATAAAAAATTACATTTTGTTGCATAAATTACATTATATGATTGTTTAGGGATGGCGCTAAACCGTGCAGGACAGTGGACCTCAAGGGTTGAAATTGCCCACCCCTGAGGATAAAGATGAGACGGTTAAAAAATGTAAAAATACAAAAAATGTCTATACCACAATTTTTGGACACCAAGACATGTCATACATGCAGCATATTTTGAATATTCCATATTTGTCTGCATCAAATATTTCATAGAACTACTGATGACTTGGGCTGTTTTTTATACCCTAAACAGGCAACGTGTACTGGGAGATACAACTCATACAATCCAAAATATATCACATATTACAAAAATTCTTTTGAATATGTTTTACTTAAGTCCAGATGATACAAAAATGACATGAAATGATTTTTTGCTGATCATTTTCCACTCTTGCCTGTTTTAGGGTTAAAAAATGCTAATTCAAAATAGGCAAAAAGTAAACTATACACACACATACATACATACATACATATATATATATATATATATATATATATATATATATATATATGCACACACATACTGTATACATATTCATACACATTGCTTGCTCTAATTTATGTAAACTATTTTGTATTTTGAATCAAATTCTGAAGTCATATTTATTTTATCTGACAGGAAGCCAAATTTTGCCCTACCTTCATTTCTATTTTTTACATATAATAAATGTAAAGGAGACTATAGGTGGTGTGAAGTGTGCATTTACCCCACACCGGAGAGCAGACGACAGAACAGGAAGGAGCTGTATCCTTGGACAAAGGAGGAGAAGAAAGCAAAGACACTGTTGATGGAGAGAGAGATAAGAAGAGTCTGTCTGCGGCCGATTCTGTCAGCCAGACCTCCCCACACAAAGGCACCCACCATCATACCCAGATACACAATTAGACCTGCCAGAGAAAGACACAGAGAGACAGGCAGATCAATAACTATACCAGCGTCCTGTCCCAATCAGGATGCTCCATACAGACAGTAAATCAAAGTGACCGATAGAGCAGTATGCTGGGTAAAATGACATTTCTGGAACTGGAGCCAAAATACGATTAAAACGTCAAAGTTGTGCTTCTTTTATAGAATGGAACATTTTCATTGTTTTGTGCCTGAGAGCTCAAATTCATTTTGTCTTTTATTCGTGTGCGAGGATTTGGTGAATTCACACGGACGACTCTTTCACAGCTCCAGCACCAGCTGGTCATGTGACTGCGGGTGTGAACACAGACAGGCGTCACCCGGCAGCACCACAGCAGACTGCTGGCACCGCTGGCATAGGCAAACAGAAAGCAGGGAATCTTCCATGGATACAATAGAAATGACCCAAGGCTCAGCTCGTTAAGCTCACCAGCATCTGAAACACAATGGCTCTGTTCCAAAACCTAGTGAGCTGTCTTACTGTCTGCAGCCTGTTTAGACAACAACCTAACTGAAATGGAAACCTCTGTATTGACAATAACATAAATATTCTGCGTAATATGTAATAGATAGATAGACAGATAGACAGACAGACAGACAGACAGACAGACAGACAGACAGACAGACAGACAGACAGACAGATAGATAGATAGATAGATAGATAGATAGATAGATAGATAGATAGATAGATAGATAGATAGATAGATAGATAGATAGATAAAATATATTCCATTCACCCTAAATATTTGAAACATTTTTTTGACATTTAAAGCATATTTTCTGATATTTTTTGGCATTAGAAGGAATAGATGAATTACATATTTTAAATGTAAAAAACTAAATATTTTCTCGCATTCATATTCTACATATTCATCATAATGTGTTTTGGTAAGAAATATGGCATTAAAATAAATCCCCTCTGTTATGATTATATATATTTGAGATGGTGCTGCAAATGTTGAAGTAGCATTAAAGTTGATTTTGTGAGGCAGCTGTCAGCACTACTTTTCTCTCACCTTGGCCTCATAATGGGCCGCTATGGCAGACAGCCATGATGATGAGTCTTGATAGGCATCACTGCAATGCAGCACAGGGGTCTGTTATCTCAACCCCTCCTCTCCAGGGCCCATCGGCTTTCACTGCACAAACCCTGCACAGGACATGCCCGCAGCTCTCAGCACCTCCTGACTGAAGAGCTGTTTCCATTGGGCAATGCATTAACAGAGAGGAGTAACACTAAAATGGGACAGTGGGATTTAAATATGACAACTACAAATACTGAAAAACTACTCTCTTTTTAGAGGAAAGTTGTATTTGCAGTCAGGATTGAATCTGATGACACAAAAGATTGGATAATGCAAAACAACACAAAGCAATGGTGAATCTGTCAAAGCATTTACTGGCAAAAAATTAGCATAAAATAGTGAATGTTCACACTGGAAAAATAAATAAATAAATAAATTAATAAATAAATCTAAAATCTTGGCAACACTTTAGTTGAAGCCTTTATATATAATGCATTATGAAGTGATTTTAAAGCATTAAATATGCACTGTAACACATCTTATCGTATGATCTTATGAATAATTGTAACCACATTCATAATACATTATAATATTAATCTATTTAATGTTACACCTTTAGAAAGTATTATGGATTACCCTGCATTGCACAACACTTGCATTTTTAGATTTTTAATTACAACTATATATGTAAATATATAATGTATTTAACATACATTATGAATACATTTATTATGCATTATACATTTTATTTTTTTCCCAGTAAAATACCTGATAATAATAATAATAATAATAATAATAATAATTTAAATATTTTGTGTATGTGTATACACACATACATACATACATACATACATACATATATATAAGATATATATATATATATATATATATCTTTAAATAAACTATAAAGGATATTTTTCCTAGAAAGCAAGACAAAAATAATATGTTTTGCATATTTTTGTTGTATTAAATGCTGTTTTAAATGTTAAAGAACTTCACATTATACAAAAAAAAAAAAATAATAATAATATATATATATATATATATATATATATATATATATATATATATATATATATAGTTTTGTTTAGTGTATATAGACTAGCTGAAAGCATGATCATATTCCCAATAATATTCCATAAACAATGTATATAGCATTTGCATTCTATGGAACTCTGCAGCATTTCATGCAGGCCTGATTATGACCTTCATAGGCAATGATGCAGAGCACATTTGCTAACGAGACCTGAACAATAGAGATGACAACACTGAACACATGTGCTGTGTGATTTTACACAACTCGCTCACCTGACAGC
>CM077227.1:30539273-30694273 GCA_039654775.1 Spinibarbus caldwelli | reverse complement strand
CAAATAGACTAAAAGCAGCAACACTTAAAACAGCAGTTAAAACTACCAAAATGTCTGTTGATATTATATAATACCTTGTTTTCTGGATGTGTAACATGATATTCAAAGACTCCATCTATGCAGAAGGACTACCAGAATATTGTATCATAGACCACCAGGAGTCAGAACAAGACATGAAAGCACACTGTGCTATTGTCAGTTAATTATAGCTCAAACTGCGTCAATTCTACGTCGGGTTCAACCAGGATGGAGAATTGTGTGTCCTTGCTGGACGGACTGACAGATGGTGAAATGGGCACAAGATGACAGTGGAAACTGGCCATAAGATATATTTTGTTTATATGTTACAGAAAGCTATTTTTCCATGACCAGTGTACAGAGAGCTGATATATTTCTGCTGAAAAAAAAAATATATACATTTTATATAAGCGTAATCTGGTTTGCTGGTCTTAGTTGGTCTTCCAGCTTGGTAAGGCTAGTTTTACAAGCGTTTTAGGCACTTTTTAGACCAGATAAGACCTGCAAAGAAGCTTAGGCTGGTTTAAGATGTTGCAAAGGACCTAAACATTTGAATATCAGTGGTATTATTGGTTTTCAAAAATCTTCTCTCTTCTATGCAACAGAAAAGAAGACTTTAGGCAGAATATCTGAGATTCTGTTCTCCATAATGCATTTCCGAAAATGCAGATGGTGATTTATACTGCCAAGTGTTGTCAAAAAGCACCATGAAATATCATCAGCAAGTAAAATATCATCAGCCAGTTTCGTTGTAAGGAAAAGTGTAACTTGGACATTCTGCCTAACATTTCATTTTGTGTTTCATAGAAAAAGACAATCATACAGGGTTGAAAAATGGTTAACTAATTTGTAAACTAATCCTTTATCAACATGAAAATAAATCCAGTTTCATTACATTTTTTTTGCAATACATTTCTTTTTTCAATCATAAACATTTTCCACAAAATTCAGCAGAAAGTTTCTATCTCTCTATATTCAACATCTTTAAGTCAATTATTTTAAATTTCTCCATTGTTTTTATTTCAGTTATGTCATTCACAATTCTTCTTGGGATTGCAGTACTTCATATTCATGAATTTAGCAGACTTACAAAAGAGGAGCAGAAGCAATTTGTCAAAGAGCCAATGATAATCATAATATAGTGATCTTTCCCTGATTAAATGTGCAATGTGAAATGCGTAATTTAAATGTGTTAAAAATGTATACACCTTTGACTTTTTGTTTAATTTTCAAAAACTTTTTTACTTAAAGAGATAGTTCACCTAAAAATTAAAATTTTATCCCATTGACTTCCATAGTATTTCTTTCCCTACTATGGAAGTCAATGGGGACCAACAACTGTTTTGTTCTTCAAAATATCTTCTTTTGTGTTCAATATAAGAAACTTAAAATTTTCATTTTTGGGTGAACTATTCCTTTAATTCAAATTTTGTAGTGTTTTGATATAGCTTGGGACTGGTTGGTTTGGTTCATGGCTTGTAATTAGGGTTGGGAACTGAAAATCAATTCCAATTCCAGAATCTGATACTTAAGGTCAGGAATCGGATACTTGTAAAATTAAAATTTCAATTCCACCTATCAATTCCTGTGAGCGCATCTTTTTTTTAGATGGCAAAAAGGGGCTGTTAAAAATTTATTTTCTTTGAATCATTCATTCAAGAGATTGATTCAAAAACACTGATTCATCCAGTAATGAAAAAAGTAAATCTTAAGTCACTGAATCATTCTATTCATAAATTCTATGAGATTCTGTTAAGTTGTCTAATATTTTTTGTTCAGAATTGTGAGAGAACTACAACCTCCATTAAAAAAAAAATCTCAATTTATCCAGAATCGTGCAGCTCTATTTTGCACACAAACAGCTCTTAATCGAGTCCAGTTTTTATGTAGCCGGCTGATTTTTGTACATGGTATTCAGCAGCAATCAAATATTTTGCAAAAAGAGACACAGAATAAATATGTTTGATATCTAAATATTTGACTGCATTTTTTTTAACCACATTGGAATCGAAACTGGGAATTGATAAGACATGGCTTGTAACTCTTTAACAAAGTTTTTTTTTTTTTAAATCCTTATGGGGGAATAATAAATGAGAAAAACACTACCAAATCCAATGACGCTGAAAAGTCGATGGGCACTAAAACACTTTACAACAGAAACCACAGATAAAAGCTAATAAGCTGTTCTCAACTTACCCAGCATCCCTTTGTTGGGCTCAGACAAACACATGTCTTTCTCAGCACTGGGCAGTACGAAGCCCACCACGAAGATCTCCACTCCGTCAGCCATGAGGGCCAGACCCAGCACAAAGTACAGGGTCCACTGGAAGCGGCCGTGGCCACACTCCTGGAGGATGGTCTCATACTGCTGGGCCAGCTCCTCCTGGTCCTTCCTCCTCTCCCCCTCATACTGCGTCATGTCCCGGAACTGAGACTGTCCCACTCCGCCCAACTGTCCATCGGCCTTCTCAACGGAGTCATTTCTGGGGATGCCCTGGTACTCGCCCTCATAGATCTCATCGTCCTCATCGTGGCCCTCTGTGGAGTCACTGTGAGCCCCTTCGTCGTCGTTGGCCCTGCTGTTGCTGCGGTAGTAGCTGCCGTCCTGGGCCTGCACTGGGTAATCATCATCATCATCTTCCTCTTCAAAGCGGGTGTAAGAGCGTTTGGTGTACTCGTCGCTCATCTTGTCCACGTGGCGGCCCACCTTTTTACCTGCTTGCTTTTTGACCTCTTTGGCAATGTCCTTAGCACCTTTAATGAAGGCCGAACGGTCTCTGTAACCCTCCTCCATGGTGTGCTGATGTAAAGAGTGCTGGAACTGGATGTCAGGAGCTGCCTGTTAGCATGTAGTAGAGTGAAGCTGGGCTGAAGAAGTTCAGGACCTTGGACAGCAGCGTCTAGAGCACAGAGCTCTACACGGCAGTCTGAAAATATACAAGAACACATGCTGTTATTCAAGATGAAAGATGAACTTTACAACATTAACACATCAATTTACAAGTAAATCATATGTCACATAAGGTGGCTTGTTATTAGGTATGGTAAAAAGATGGCCCAATGGTCAATAATGGTAAAACTATTGGGCAAATCATGCAAATCTGTCATGAACATGTCCATTCCATTCCATAAAATAAAATACAAAAAATAAAAATAAAAATAAAAATAAAATAAAATAATAAAATGAAATAAAATAAAATAAAATAAAATAAAATAAAATAAAATAAAATTAAATTAAAATATTTTTATAAATTTATAAAAATACAAAAATTAAAAAATATTTTAAAAAGTATAAAGTATAAATAAAAAGTTTTACATTTTTAAGTATTTTACATAATACTTGTAATAGTTTATCTGTGCTGCATTTATACTCATATCAATAAAAAATCATTGCATTACAGTAACTTTTTTATGTGCTTAATTGTTATGAAATTAATGTCATAATGTCAAAAACTATTTATGAAATTAATGTAATTAATTGTTATGAAAATAATGTCATAGTAAAAAACTCTATGAAAATGCAAAAAGTAAAAAAAAAAAAAAAAAAATTCTTATGAATTATGAAAATAATGTCATAATGTCAAAAACTCTATATGAAAATGCAAAAAGTCAAAAAAACGTTGTTATGAATTGTTATCAAAACCAGGTCCATCTGCTGCTATTCTAGCTAATCAACCATCTAAACCAGCTTAGATCTGCTGTATGACATGCTTAGAACAAGAAGAAATCATGTAAAACCAGCTATTACACTGAGCTTGGCTTCAGCAGGATTTTAAAGAAGTGACATTACGTGAATAAATTTGATTCTGATTAATCAGCTTTGTGATAACAGCAAGAAAGTAATACACATAGAATTAAAATTCTTGTAAGCTAAGAGCAGAATTACAAATGACTACATGGATAACGCTGACAGCATGTAAATAGGTGCAGCAGCTCACGGTGACCTTGTTTCATCCAGTTTACATTCTGGAGGAAAACACTTTAAGGAACCAATTGAGCCTCCCTGAAAAAGGGCGATTAAATTGTTCCCGAGGGAAATTCATAAAACCATCAGTTTGTGTTGCCCCGTACAATCTGTTGAAATTGGTCTGGATCCAGTTATTGCATTAATAATCTAATATACATAATTGAGCCACATTAATAATAACTCAGGGGTACTTAGGAGCTCTACAGCACTGATAAAGATCTGTACAGATATTTTTCACTGAACAAACCTGAAAAGGATGAGATTTAGGGTTATGAAACAAGAACCGACACTGGTGATGACAACACGTCTTGGTTGCTTTCTGCTGAGTCGTCCTCACTACAGAACAGAGAACAACCAGTGTAATATGATTTTTGAACAAACAACACTTATGAGCTGGTTCTTTGTAACTAATCAGAATGAGTGAGTGATCTATCTATCTATCTATCTATCTGTCTGTCTATCTATCTGTCTATCTATCTATCTATCTATCTATCTATCTATCTATCTATCTATCTATCTATCTATCTATATCTGTCTTCTGTATTTCTGTCTGTCCATCTATCTATCTAGAAAAAAAGAAAATTTAAAAATCTGTCACAATAAAATTATAACAACAATAATAATAAAATATTAATATTTTTGTGTGAATTTGAACGTGAAATATTTAATTTTGCTGTAATAAATTATCAGATTTATAATATAATATAATATAATATAATATAATATAATATAATACTCATCTATCTATCAAGAAAATAAAAAAAAGTCACAGTAATAAAATATAATATTTTTTGGGTGAATTTAAACGTGGAATATTTAATTTTGCTGTAATAAATGATCAGATTTAATTAAATAGTATAATATAATAAATACTCAAGTATTTAAGATATCTATCTATCTATATAGACAGACAGATAGATATAGATATAGATATAGATATACATATATATTAAGTATATCATAAAAATACGTCACAATCATACTCATATAAAATAAAATAAAATAAAATAAAATAAAATAAAATAAAATAAAATAAAATAAAAAAATATTTTGGGGGAATTTTGGAACATTTGGAATATTTAATTTTGCTGTAATAAATGATCAGATTTAATTTAATAATGTAATATAATAGAACATAATATAATAAATGTATTTATAAAATAAATTAATAATATAAATAAAATATAACATAAAATATATTAATAAACACACATATCTTTCGGATATATACATAGATCTACATATATGTATATGCATACAAAGTTAAATAACGATTCCCATTCCTAATGACACCAATGTAAACAAGTCACATTCTTTTTCACATTCTTGTCTAATTTGCCTGTTCTTTTCTCTCTCTCTTGTTGTGTATTCCTCTCTGAATAGAGCTCATCAGCCAGGCGGTCACCTCTCAGCTCCATATCACCCTGTGTCTGTGAAGATAATGAGCCGGCCAGACATTCGGCCTTCTCAGTGAATCTGGGATATCTGTCAGCACTGCTCTTCTCAACACCTCGGCCCAAGTCCTATTATGTTATCAGGGCACTGATAAGTGAATACACGGAAACAGACCAGTCATGTGGACTGTAGAGCTGTAAATGCCAATAAAACAAATTGACGTTCTTCTCTCGTTACTCTAAGTAAACACTGCGTAATAGAGGAGATGGTAGTAAAGCTATAAATGTCTGTAAAGGTGAATCTGGGGCGCTATGAGCTCATCAGCGGATGCGATTGGTCCAAGGGAGAAATGGCCCAGTTGGCGGCAGCAGGCATGGATCTGCCTTATGCTGTCCTCTGTGGTCGTTTCATTCTCACTCCCTGCATGTTCTCTCCGCATGTGCACGCGTCTGCCAATAGAGGTCTGCGCTGTCATTGTGAAAATCATTTTTAATATGGATTGATTCCAGGGCTGATTAGACAGAGTTTGTTATAGAAAAATCCATGCATGTGGGTTCTGATGAGTTTTCAATCGATACAGCGCTGACACGATGAAAATATATCATCAGCTCTGCGGCCATGTTGAAACACTAAATTTATTAATTATAATTAAGTAAAACTAAAGCTGAAACCTTAATAGTTAACCTAAATAGTAATAATAATAAAAAACCTAATAAAAATGACTAAAGCAAATAACAACAACAACAAAAAAAACACTGACAATTAACAGAAAATAAACAGAAAAATAAAAAAAACTAAAATAATATAAAATACAAAATAAAATAAAAATAATATTAAATAAAAAATTTAAATAAAAGCTAATACTAACAAAAACTATATAATAGCATATAAATAATCCTAAAATAACACTGTCATTTACTTAATTTCATATCATTCAGTGGAACAAAAAATACTACATACAATGAAACTTCCATACAATAAAAGTACTTTGTAAATGTGGTTGCCAAGCTCCAAAAAGTACCACTAAATCAGTCAACACAACTTATTTCAGTTTCAACAGCTATTTCAAGTCTTCTGAAACCATATGATAGCTTTATGTGACAAACAGACTGAAATTAGGGCTGTTATGCACCGCCTCTCCGCCATAACACCGTCAAAGAGATTTGAGAGCTATAAATGGGAGACAAGACTTCAAATTTCAGTCAGTCTGATTCTCACATAAATCCATCTTTCACTACCCTCAGGTGAGTAAATGATGATAAAATTTTCATTTATAGGTGAACTATCCCTTTAAGAGCTCTCAATGAGATTCAGTGTCAAACCATTAAAGCTGTAAATGAGCCGGTTAACTAACTAGTCCTGCGCAGGCAGAGCACACCGGCTGTGTTGAATTATGGTATCATGGTAACCGTCTCCCCCACAGTTCCCAAACACGTCTCATCTCTATTCAGTTCTGCAGACGGGACAGCAATAGTGGTGTGCAGGAGCAGCGGCGTGTGTGAGATGGCTCTGCTGGGAACAACAGCCTTTCTCTTAGTGGAACACTTGCGTTTCAATTAGACTGGTACAGGAACACATGTCAGCGCTACAGAACAGGGCCTAAAAGCTGTGTGAAGCAAAGCCTAGCCCAGAGCTGTCAAATCTACTCGCTGATACACTGCCCTAATGCAATATGAGAGTACAGGCCTTTTAATAAAATAAAATAAAATAAAATAAAATAAAATAAAATATTTTGGGGGAATTTTGGAACATTTGGAATATTTAATTTTGCTGTAATAAATTATCAGATTTATCAGAGTACAGGCCTTTTAGATGTGATTTAGGACTGCGGTAGATCAAAAATGAAGTAAAACACAGACAAGGAAGACAGTGCCCTTCTTAAATACAGTAATAAATTAGATTTTCTCTAGATCTGCTACAAATCAAGAGAGATGACACACTGCACAAATACTCGTCTTTATATATTTCTTTATGTATTCGCTGTATATTATAGGAGCTTGTTTCCGTCAAAAAAGATAAATTAAAAATAAAACATTGTAAAAGACTGTGACTTTTTCTGACTTTTTTTCTCAGAATTGAGAGATATGAATTCGCTATTGCAAGTTATAAAGTCCAATTCTGAGTAAAAAAGTCAGCTCACATTTCTGACATTTTCTTACAATTGTTAAAAAGTTTATATCATGCAATTCTGAGAAAAAAGTCAAAATTGTGAGACGTAAACTCGCAATTAAGTTTTATTATTTGGTGGCAAAAAAAATTTTTAATTTAATTTAATAATAATAAATATAATAATAAATATTTCTTGAGCAGCAAATTAGCATATTAAACTGATTTCTGAAGGATCATGTGACACTGAAGACTGGAGTAATGATGCTGAAAATTCAGCTTTGCATCACAGGAATAAATTACATTTTAAAATATATTTAAATACAAGACACTTATTTTAAATTACAATAATATTTCATTATATTCATGTTTTTACTGCATTTTGAATTAAATAAATGCAGCCTTGGTGAGCAAAAAAAGGCCTTCTTTAAAAACACAAAAAAATCTTACTGACCCCAAACCTCTGAACAATACTAATACTCAATTTTCTCATTGAACATCTTGTTGCACTTGTCAATATGCTAGATAATGAAAGTAAAATGGGCTGTGAACTGCAGTTAATGTTGTAGCTCTTAAGTTGTAATTTCTTGAGAGGTTGCAACATATCAGTAAAAGATCTTGCTTCTTCCTCATCTTTATTCTTAACATCTCTTTAGGATCAAGCTGATTGTGAATTAACTCTGATATAAGGGGTGGGCAATGGCTTTGCCTCTTGTTCACCAGTGATGAAAGACCCAATTATGTAATTCAGTTTCTGAAGCCGAGTCGACGCCAGCGGGAGTGTAGATCATCATTCAACCAGAGACGACAGCAAAGCAGCACATCAGCTCGAGTGTGAGGAGGCACACGGGACTGCTCTGGAGAATCTCAGTGTTTGCCAAAACACAAACCTCTCACAGTCCTGAGGGGCTCATTTCTGTTTTGGAGTACATTTTCATGTCCTCATTATATTAAAGGGATAGTTCACCCAAAAATTAAATTTCTGTCATTTACTATGTTGTTCCAAACCTGTATGAGTTTCTAGTTGTCTGTGAAACACAAAAAAATGTATTTTGAAAGTCTGATTATGTTATATGAACAACAAAACAGAATGATGTATTCCACAGAAAAAAAGTCAGAAATGCTTGGAGCAACATTATTTGCGAGATGTAATCGCAGAATTGCAAATTCGCAATTCTGAGAAGAAAAGTCGCAATTCTGAGAAATAAACTTGCATTCCCTAGTGAAAAATAAATATACTAAAATGTATTTCATGCTAAGTATACTACAAATACATTTACATATTTATGTACTTTAATAAAAATACCCTGCAGTTGTACTTTTAGTACACTAAACTGGTATACTTAAAGTCTGCTAAATTGGAACAACTAAATTTGCTCATTAATTGTGTGGAAGTAGTGCTGAAGTCCAACTAAAGATATACTAAAATATATTTGATTGTGCTAAAGTGGAACTACTGCAAGTATACTTTATTAAGCACACTTTAAATATCTTGCTTTTTAAGACCGATGTTATTCAAAGATCATACAATCCTCATCAATAGTGACATTAAAACATATTTTAGGCTTAATATTAAGAAATGTGCGTTGTGCACAGTAGTACTCCAAATAAAGTTTAATTATCATTTTTATATCAGGAAGTCTCGAGCGATATGTCAGACAATATGTTAATAGATTTGAACTATACTTAGTATGAAATAAATGTATTTTAAATATATTACTTTTTCACTAGGATTTGTGAGAAAAAATTCAGAATTGTTAAAAAACGCTGGAAATGGGCTACCACGGTAAATGACAGAATTTTCAGTTTTGGGTATACTATTCCTTTTAATATACTGTATAAAAATGGAAAGTTAAGTTAATAAATAATAATTAAGTGAACTTAGAAGTGAATTTAAGTAATTTGACTACTTTGGTTTGAGTGATGTTCTAACATGAAAAAAAACCCTGATAAAATTAAATATTCCAGGTATTTCTTCATTGTATTAATTTATATAAACAAACATTTCAAATAAATGTTTTCTCAGGAATATTGTTTTCATCTGTGATTTTTAAAGAATTTTCCCTTTGCCCTCAATATAACTTTCCATAGTCTTTTTGTAAAATCCTAAATCACATAATCCAATTTAGTTTAATGGTGAAAGCAAGTTTACAAATTCTGGTTTCAGATTACAAAGAAAATCAGCGTTAATAAAACCAGATTAAATTCTAGTACACTATTTGTATCGTGTTTTTGTGTATCTTCAAGAGAGCTCAAGCTGTGCTGATCACTATACAGACGTGATTAATCTGTTTGTCTGTGGAAACACCAGGGATTATAAAGTCATCTGGTTTGGGTGTGTTTTCTGCTGATCTGATATCGTGTTACAATAATTCCATCAAGTAGCTAATGTCAGTGAAAAACCCTCACACAGATGTTTAGGATCAGAGCGCTGATGGTTTGTTGGGTCACATCAAATGGCTTTGACAGAATTTCGACATTCACTGAAATAAACATGGTTTGTCAACCCAGCATGAAGGCTGGATTTTCTCTTTCTTTACCAAAAACATGCAAATAAATAGTCACATTAAGGATCATCTGCACCCATGACTACATTCCCATAAAACATCAACCCACGACATGTTCCTCTCAGCAAAATACTCAAGCAGATGCCCGTTTAGCATTTAGAGGAAACGATTATGCTGCCTTCTAAAATACCTCATTTTGACCAAATTCTAAAGCAGCATCTCATGCATCTTTCACAGAGAATTCAATCCCATAATGCCCTATGAAAAGCTTAGTAAAAAATCCAATATATCAGAAAAAGTGTGAAAAATGTTGATTATAAATATGATACAATAACTAAAATTATTAACAAAAAACATTCATTTACATTAAAATGCACAAACTGATCCAATAGTTCTGTGTACTGTGTAGTTTATGCTCTTAAAAATAAAGGATCTTTATTGGTGTTGATGGTTCCATGAAGAAGGTTCAAGGTTCTTTATAATGGAAAAAGGTTCTTTAGATTATTAAAATGCTCTTCACACTAAGAAAGAAAAAAAATGGTTCTTTTAAGAACTGTTCACTGAAGTGTTCTTTGTGGAACCCTGAATTGTTCTTCTGTGGCATCATTGCAAAAACCCTTTTAGAACCTTTATTTTTAAGAGTGTATCCTAGCAACAGGCACAAACCAAACTCTACTGAAATCAACTGTTGAGATGAGACTGAAAATTCCTAATATTCCAGCCCTTGTTCTAAAGAAGGACATTTAGCCACCATGTTCTGCTTTGAAGGGTCACTTTGGCAGAGCCAGTTAAATGCCAGCATTGAGCGAGGAGACCTGCTCAGCAACAGTGACCTACAGAGCTGCAGCACATGTTGAGAGAGAGGAGGAGCCTGTGCTCGCTGCCAGAGCCTCATCATGACTAATGACAGCAATGCAAACATACAAGGCAAAAAACACTTACACTTGTGACTGTTTAACTGAGATGTAAATGAGTTTGTTTCTTCATCGGAAGAGATTTGGAGAAATTTAGCATTACTTTATTTGCTCACTAATGGATCCTCTGCAGTGAATGGGTGCCGTCAAAATGAGTTCACACAGCTGATAAAAACATCACAATAATCCACAAGGACTCCAAACCACTCCAGTCCAACAATTAACATCCTGTAGTGAAAATCTGCATGTTTGTAAAACAGAAGTCAATCATTTTTAATTTTAAACTGTTGCTTCTAGGTAAAAAAAATAAGTCCTATTCATAATATTGCTTTCATTAGTAAAAATCAGTCATCTCGTCTGAATCAGGAGAGAAATATGCAAAGATCAAATACCGCAAGTGAAAACAGTCAAAAACAGTTCTAAACAAATATGTTAGTGAATTTTGATGTTAGAGGACAACAGGGCATGGACTTTTCACTGCAGGAAGCGTTTTTATGGATTATGGACTAGTATTTGGCCAGAAGCAATCGTTTAAAGTTAAAAAGCCTTAATGATGGATTTGTTTCTTACAAACATACAGCTTTTTGGCTCAGAGGACATTAGTTGATGGACTGGAGTGGTGTTGATTACTTGTGGATCATTGTGATGTTTTTATCAGCTGTTTGGACTCTCTGACGGCACCCATTCACTGCTGAGGATCCACTGGTGAGCAAGTGACATAATGCTTAATTTCTCAAAATCTGTTCTGATGAAGAAACAAACTCATCTACATTTGTGGTGGAAAAAATCCGTAAATGGTCTTTAAAAACAGTCACGACATTGTGGTCTAAATAATGTTGGACACAAAACACTACGACTTTGGAATTTCACAGAAAAATAAAAGTCTTCATGAGGTTTCCTTATTGGATAAAAGCAGGGTAAACATTTATAAACAAAGATTTGAGAAGAGAAGAAGCACTCAAAATTAATTTGAATAGTCAAATATTCAAATTAACACATACATTACTATTCCTACAGTAGCAATGCTATTAACCGATACTTGCTGTTAGTCATTTTAAGTCTGTAATTTACATACAAGCCATTATAAATCCTATGTCATCCCATATAATAACCCTAATAATACACTTAATGCGATAATTAATTATTCATTTAAATAATTTAAAAAGCAATTTCAGCCTTAATAGTGTGCCCTTCAGGAACAATACATGCCGAGTCACTTGTCTTACTGGGGTATTGAAGCCATTTTCCCCATTGTGAACGATTATTTGAACAAAATTTTAAATAAAGCTATCCATTATTCACCAGACAGATGGAATATGTGTATGGTGGTCACACACACACACACACACACACACACACAGCCCATGGGCTACCCACAGGACAAACATGAGTAAACCAACATCCACGACATAACAATGACTATAACGAGATAAGCCTGATGCAAACAGTGAATTTATCTGTTAGTGGGTGAATCTCAAGCAAATCTGTTCAGCACATGTTCAGGGCGTAATTCAGCCAATGGTGTGAGTTTGGGGAGGGACTATCTGTTTGATCACCCAATGGAAAACAGTGATGGCATTATAAAATAAGCCTAATTTTTGCAATTTCGTTAGGCTGTAATGGCAAAGAAATTACACATTTCATCTGCAATTTAGGGCCATTTTTAAGGATCTCATGATAACTAATAATTTCTAAATATTCACAACCATTCAAAAGCTTGGGGTCAGTAAGACTTTTGCTCAATTTAGGATGCATTAAACTGATCAAAGGTGACAGTAAAGACATCTTTAATGTTACAAAGGATTTCTATTTAAAATAATTGCTGCTCTTTTGAACTTTCAATTCATTAAAAAAAATAAAAAATTTGTTTTTTGAGCAGCAAATCAGCATGTTAGATCACGTGACTAGAATAATGGCTGCTGAAAATTCAGCGTTGCCATCACAAGAATAAATTAAATTTTAAAATATATTCAAGAAAACAGTTATTTTAAATTTAAATAACGTTTCATAATGTTATTGTTTTTATTGTATTTTTGATCAAATAAAGGCAGCAGGTGAGCATAAGAGACTTCTTTCAACAACATAAAAAATAAAAATGTAATTAAAATATATTTATAATTTCTAAATAACTCTTTTATTAAAATAACTACAACTATTAATATAATGAATAATTTTATTATTAAATTATATAATTAAAATATAGTATTTTCTACCTTTAATTTCTGGTGATTGTAATTTAAAAATTATTGTATTAAAGCACTCTAACATTACACAATTATATTTAATATATTATTTAATATTTAGCTTTAATATTTAAGAAAAGCAGTTCTAATGTTATTATGCTCCAGTCTCTTTAACCGTTTTTCTTCATCATCTGTACGTTCATCATCTCTTTATTTGTTTGAAGTCTAATCTCACCAAAAAGTAATAATTTGAACACTATTTTAAAGCCGCTATTCTTTACGCTTAAGAAGATAAAGTATTGCTAACAAGGCCAAAGCTCAATGCATCTGGTGTATATCAATGCGTGAGAGTGACAGCAGAAGCCTGGAGTTAATGGATCTGGGAATGAGTGCGGTGGAATAGAGGGAGGAGAGGAGGATGTTAGCGGATGCTTAGAAGCATCTCGACATCGGTCTCTCAGGAAAGGACAGAGCCGCTGTGAGTCACGTTAGCCCTGGAACAAATCTCTCAGTGTGCGCTGCTGTCACCATGGCCACAGTCACTCCTGCCCTCTGCTACATCAGCACCACCAGCATCCTCTGCCCTGCCTCCATTTTAGCCAAAAATATTCCAGCGCAAACAGAACTGAGCCACATTTGGACGGGTGTTGTCAATGCAACATTTCATTAAAAACAGGAAGTGCTTTGCTGCTAGAGTGCAAATGTGAATTACCACTGAAATGTGAAATATATATTCTGCAAAGATGATTTTCAGAGAAATCATCATCCTTATAGTCAACATTAAATTAAAACTGACTTTATTTGCTTTCGTAATATGTTCCTGATCTTAATGTGCATGATTCATTAGCACACATTATTCAACAGAAATAAGACATTTTATTATTAAGTTTTTATTATTTTTTCATTTTCACATTATAAAATAAAGTATTTGAAAACTTTAAAAAAACATTGATCACTGTCAATGAATTAAAAATCAACCCTATTTACTTTCTTACTACTAGAAAATACTATTTCAGTCTTTCTACTGCAATTTTTCATTTAATTCAATATATTAGTTTTTTTATTATTATTATTATTTGTGATATTTACCAGAAATTTCTGAGTGAAAATTGTTTCAAAGTACTACACTAGAATTTTTTCTGTGTTCCAGAAGGGAAAAAATAATTTAAATGTCATCCAAATGTAAGAATGTCCTCTGTCCGCTGATGTCACATAATGATAACCAACAGCCAATCCATCTTTTGATCTAGAGCTATCCACTTTTCACAATTCACTGCTTTGCTCCATTACTTCTTGATAAATATCCTGTTTCACTCAGAAATATAGAGAAAATGGGTTGCAAATGGCTTTAAATTCTGACTTTGACTTACATAACAGTGAGACACGCAACTCAACAGATTTAAGTAACATAAGAACAGTCATGGCACTGTGTGTGGTGTATATAGTGAAGTCCAGGGGAAATGAGAGGTCCTGCTATAAGAGCTCATATTTTACCGCAGGGATTAATGGGTGAGAGATTAACATATGATTCAGTTATATGCGGACTCATGCAGTATAAACCTAAGCATACTGCAGTTCCAAAGAAACTTCTTACCCTCCATTTGCATCCTTGTGAAACTGAGGACATTTGGATGTAACCTTGAAAAAAATTCTAAATAATTCACACATCTGTGATGTTACTGTTATTTGTTACACTTCAAAGAGGCCCACAGCCTTTAATCTCTCTCTGTACACATGCTGGGAGAGTAATGTATAAGTTCTTGTTCAAACAAAAACGAATGGAAATCATATTTAAACAACTCCACCTCTGTGCGTAAAGATACGTCTTCTGAGATTCTGCTTCAATTTGGCTGCTTTCGATTTCACGCTGAAAATCTGCATGCCTTTGATTTCACTCTGAACATTTACTCAGGCTTTGACCTGGATCATTGCTGTTATGCAAGTATATTTTGAACTTTTGTTCAAGTGATTTTACAAAAGACTAACAGATGGAAAGCGGGTATTCAATGACAGGAAAAAACTATAAACTAATCACCAATTATACTAAGAAATAATCCTAAGAAAATGTTTTGTTTGAAACATTTTGATTAGAGAAAGGAAAAAAAGAAGATACACTTGAACTATTTCTTAATAAATTGGCAGTTTTTCATATTAGAGATCAGTGCAGCACCTGGAGACATGGAAATATTATGTCAAACCAAAAAAGTTCACCCAAAAATTAAATTATGCTGAAAATGTACTCAGCCTCAGGCCATACATGATGTAGATGAGTTTGTTTCTTCACTGAAAAAGATTTGGAGAGATTTCCCAAACATAAAATGACATTTTTTCAAACCGTTGCTTCCAGCTAAAATATGAGTCCATTATTCATAATATTGCATTCTCTAGTGAAAAAGTAATCTTGTCTGAATCAGGAGAGAAATATGCACAGATCAAAACAGTTATAAACAAGTATGACAGTGGATTTTGATGTGAGAGGACAACAGGATTATGAATTATGGACTTGTATTTTGGCCAGAAGTGATGGTTTAAAATTAACACCCCTTAATAACGGATTTGTTTCCTACAAACATGCAGCATCTTGATGGACTGGAGTGGTGTAGATTACTTGTGGATTTTTGTGATGTTTTCAATCAGCTGTTTGGACTCTCATTCTGACGGCACCCATTCACTGCAGAGGATCCGTTGGTGAGCAAGTGATGTAATGCTACATTTCTCCAAATCTGTTCCCATGAAGAAACAAACTCATCTACATCTTGGATGGTCTGAGGGTGAGTACATTTTCAGAAAATTCTCATTTTTGGGGAAACTATTCCTAAAATCGCTAAATCGCAATACTGTACTAAAAATTTGAGTTTATATAAAATATTTGATCTAACTGTGACATGGACATGGAAATGTACTGCATCAAACTCAAGTGATAATCCTATTCCTGATTCCTGAATGAGTTCTGAACGACGGCGCAGTCAGATAAGACATCAACACCTGTACAGATCAATGATAAACACTCCTGCCGTTAAACCCTGTTTCTGACCCTGTTCTCTCTCTTCCTCCTTTGCCACATCACTCCTCTGAGGATTCCTCTCAAGGTTACTCTGAAAAGAGCACTGCAGCGCACAGAGCACACAATGATTGAGGAACAACTGCAATCCTGAGCAGCACCACCACTGACGGAGACACCAGATGCTGCGTACCACAAACAGCCTGCAAATCAATTCACATTAGGAGAAACAGTCCTACACAGGGTTTGGACGCTTTCAAACAGATCGGATCAAAGTTGGGATCCAGAAGTATGTAAACACAGCAGCTCATTCTACCAATGACCTGTGTCACTGCACATCAAACTTTCAGACATTTGCATATCACATTTTTTTCTCTCTCAAATGCATCAACATAAAGCTGCAGAAATACTATCAAATACAGCTCTAAATGTACCATTACTAACATAAATCTCTACATACTATCAGATATAAAACTCTAATATCAATCCTAAAATACATTCGCATACATGGCAATACTACCAACATTAAGGTCTACATAAAGGCTACTATTAACAGTAATACCATTGAAAATCTCTGCATACTAACAGCTCTAACGACACACAGCTTTGCATATTCCATCAAAACCGCCAAATATTAAGCTTTACACAATCTACTCTTATATAGGAATTGATAAAGAGCACAATTAACACTATTTGCATGCACTCAACAGTAATGGTTGGTAATTTCCAGCTCAGAGAGGTTATTTCACTGAAAAAGCAGCAGTGATACAGACACATGTAGATGCACATAGGGCATCACTGTGAATTCAGTCAAACCAAATGACACTTGCTGTCGTGACGAGACTGAATGCGATCAGCAATGGAATAAATCATCGAGGAGATTCACACGCGCACACACGCGCTCACATGTAGCAGGTTTCCATTCTTCATGTCTGCTACAAGGTCATTTTGAAGCTTCAAGACATAACGCCGTACAAATCTCATTTTAATTTATATTTCTCGTGGTTTATCAATTCTAGCAAATATGAAACCCGACAACAGCCCAAAATCATGCAGCCAGTGAGGAAAATGGAAAGCCCTATCAGTCTTATTCTGATGGATATATTAGGTGAAGGGGCGAGGCTTAAGGTGCCGTGTGTCTCTGTGGGAATATGGCTTTTATCAATTACTCTTTTAATCTATTCTTTAACCCATGGCAAATAAAGATTAATATACATACAGGAAATAAGTAATAATACATCGTTCTTGGTGCAAAATACAGCGCATTTCAACGAAAAGAAATCTGGTCGAGAAAAAAAAAAGGATTTTAATGTCTTGAGATGATGCATGAGCCGTGTTAAATGACAAAAGGTGGCCTTAAAAACAGATTTTATATAATTTACGTTGGGTGTTAAGATGTATTTTTGATGAAGATTACGTTTGCATCCATCATTGATGAGAACACATTATTTCCCAAATGAATGAATCTGATGCCTCAAATATAAAATCATAAAATTTAACATTAAAACACTCACTCAAACATAAATGTGGTATATTTAAATCATGTACGAGCGTCTTAAATCATATTTATGTATATGCACTCTAATTATAAACGAGCTCCAAAAAACACTAATTAATTAGCAAGAAACGTCACTTACCAGTGCGCTTCGGTTATTGTTTTCCCAAATGCTGTCAGGAATAGCTGTATATAAGACAGGGTGAATCTGCAGTCGTGATGATGAGCAGGGCTGTGTGACATTGCCTGTATCTTCACCCTGTAACGAAGGCGCGTGTGACGCGTAAGGGGTGCAACCCTACTACACAGGCAAAATCAACGATTCCTACTATGGCGAACTCTTGACTTATTAATATTAATCGACACGCTGACGTTGCATGGTAACCTTCATAAAGCGTCCAGTTACGTAATCTAGTTAGTATTCCTAGCCACGCCTTCTCCGTACTAGAACTCGATGATAGGCCACCCGACTCACAAACTACTGCTCCTCAGCCAAACAGTGGGGCGAACGTCACGCTGCGTCATTAATATTCATGAGACAAGTCGCCAGCTGACCTGCACTCTTTACGAACGTCTGCCTTTCAGCCAATCGTTTAGGTTTACTGAGCGTACGTGATGTTACGTAATTAATATTCATAAACCAAGCCGTGGCCATAGTAGGATTAGCTAATTCGCATCCCTCATCTCCAGCGCACCTTTCTCCAATGTGCAAGCGGTCTGAAATTAATAGGCTATTAGCATCACCAATGCTGTAAATGAAACGCGTTTTATTGTGATCAAACGTCACAGTATGTTTAATCCAAGCAGCATTCAAAAAGGTTTTACGGAAACGCGCGCGTTTTCCTCGAATTATTGATTGCGGAAATAGTCATGTTTCTTTATAAATTTATAATGCCATATTGTGAGGTTAAAATATAAGCCTTTAAGAACATGCAGTGAGTGTGAAATCACTGGTCTGTGCATGACTGCACACGTGCTCTAACTCGTGCACATAATTGGCCAAAAGGACTGAACCGTGATGCGCTTTTCTCTCCATCTTCATCTCCATCGACTGTTATTTATGTAAATTCGACATAACCTGTCGTTATCAAAGGTTAAAACACTGGCAATTAATAACTGTCTGCTGGAGGTAAGGTAGGACAAGGTTTTCAATCGTTTACATTCCACAGACCCCCAAATATGATTATCCCCGTGCAAAGGAACCCCATCCTAAAATGTAAAATGCATGCATTTTCATGTATAAAGACGAAATTTAATTAATAAATATACGTAAAAATATTTAGTTTCTATTGTTACATCACTATGCCTACATTTTTTCTGCCCACTGTAGTAATATTGTACAGTAGCCTACTACATGTATTATTGATTGACTAACAGATTTAAAGCAAATGAATATTTAGTTTTATTATATATACATTTTTTACACTCTTTTCCTGTAAACTTTTTCCCTAACGCCAGTTTGAAAACTCCTGTGATAGTGAATTATCAAAACAGAATCACATTCCCTTGAATAAAAATAAGCCAAGATTTATGTCACGAACCTCTTAAATGAAGTAAAAATCCACAAGGCTGTAATTTGTCCACACTGATAGTGTTTTGCAATGACAAATCAGTCAAATATCAATATTTTTTTTCAAATGATACTAGCACTACCAATACTATGGAACAGCATTATATGACACACATATTGAGTAACAATTACTATTCAGATACTAACAAATAATCTTGAAGTTAATAAGTCCAATTAATGTACGTTTGTCAAGCAATGCTTGTCATATTAATGTAAAATGTTGTTTATATGTGTTATGGGCATTTTACAACAAAAATAACATCTCATCCAATCAGAATTCAGTCGGAACTGTTAAAAGAAACAATAGTGTAACTATTATAAAACAAATATATCTTTAATTTTTATGTAATTGCCAGCAGTTTCCTAATGGCCACGATGAGGTGCTTTGGTTATGATGCTGATTCCGGCATCATTTATAAAAGCTGTTGTTTTTAGTACACCTCATATGAATCATAACACCATCTGCCTATAAAGATGGAACATGAGCACCATAAAACTGGAAAAATCTAGTTCCACATCATTTTGAGTTATTTGTTTGATGTGATTGTCTGTAACTTGTGGAATTTGTAGGTATCTGCGATGAAACCTGCACTGCAAAACCTGTGCCTGTCAGACGGAGTTCCAGAAGTGCCAGTATTATCGGACATAATGGGCTAATGCAGTGCTTAGCAACAGGCAGTATGACGATGTGACTGGTTTTCAAATAAGGCTGTAAGTCACCATTCTCCCGCTGACAACAGGAGCATCTACTGATGTACAGGTCTCTGAAGAAGCTAATACACCACAGTACCTCAACATCAAAACAACAGGTATCTCATTATTCATGCAAACCTGAGTTTGAAATCCCTATAGCCTGAATAAGCAATCTTAACCCCTAAAGCATGACATATGACATATGAAATATAATAATTTGGAATAGACCAGTTTATTGAACCTTTAGACAAAATATAAAGTTTGTTTGTTGAGTGTCATAATCAATACAGATTTTATGACTCTTATTTTATGATATAATGTGCATATATGTGTTACGTTATGATGTTTGTTTCTTATAATAAATTTGTATTTTGTTGGATGTTTTCTTTTTGAGTTTCAGATCGCCGCTGATTTGCTGAGTGTTGCCGCCTATCAGTGGTAATTGGGTGATCAGCTGGCGGTTTCCTTTAAAACGCCTCTTCCGTTCATCAGAAGGTGTTCGGTGTGACTTCGGGCCGGTCGCACTGCTCCAGGCTTCCTGCTAGCCGCCAGACCAAAATGTGTTTTGTTGAGCGTTTCATTTGATTCTTGGTTTAGTTTGGAATGTGGTAGAAATGTAGGAGAGACCTGCCTTTTTGTTTAGATCTCCTTTTCATGATGTTTATGTTAAGAGTAGTTAGGTTAGGTTGATTGTGTTTATTTTTCTTTTCTTTGTGGTAGGTTATTTATATTGGTTTATTTTATTAGATTGGTTTTGTTTATTATTTTGGCCTTGGGTCTCTCTGACGAAAAATACCATTTGATCCATTCTTGTTTCTTGTTTTCTTTATTTATTTCTTAGATATTGTATTGCTTAAATGTTATTTTTGGTTGGACCGTGGGTCCCTTAAGGAGGGCTACTAATTATTGGTGGTTTTTCCCTTTTTTTTGTAATTTGCAATAAACTTATTGTATAATTTATTGATTTGTTTGGGGTTCTGTTTTTTTTGGTCTGACGGCCTGCCGGAAGTCTTTTGGTCTTTGTTTTGTATTTATTGCGTCTTACCCCTAGCGGACGTAATATGTAATAGTATTGTGAACTACTTACATAAAATGCATATAAATATCAGTTGTCACTCTATATTTCCCAATAATATGTCTTAGTAAGATGATATTCAAATGCTTAGTTTTATGATCAAAGCTCTGTAGTTTCAAAACATATACTGCAATGCAATACAATGATGATTGATTTTTATGAAAAATGATGTGTGGATATTATACAGTATAGGGTTAATTTTAATGCTTTTCCGCCATCTGTGTTTGCTGTTATTCCATCTAGACTATTTATTTTGCAAAAACATCTCTTAAAATCTTTCAAATAAAAAAAGTTAGCACAAACAAGCAAGACTTAATGGTGCACATTATTCCAAATTAAACAGTGGGTTAGAAACCACATTTCATGATGACTTTAAAAGTATGCAAAGCACTGGATTATGTTGTGGTCTTTCAGAAGTGCCTAAAATTTTGCAAGCAAGTAAACAATTTAATCAAGAACATTATGTTTTATATGATGCCGTCTTATGTGAATGTTAGGAAAATGAAGAAACCAAATCAGCCATATGCTGCTACATCCTTACAGGGCAATCATCATCAAGCTGTAATACGCCATTAGACGAGAGCGACAAAATTATTTGTTCTATTTAATTCCTCGAAACCTTGTCACAACAATGGATTACTTCATTAATGCTAAATTACACCTCTCTGCCTCATGAGGATACGGCACCTTAACAGAAAACCTCCAGCTCCGGCAGATGCTTCTGACTCAACATCTTAATTTGTGCTGTGGGCTTCATTCGTGCCGCCGTTTCTAAAGAAAGAGGATGTACTAACTATTGTTAACTGCTCCCTGCAGACTGGCTTTTTAGTGCCCTAAAAAGTGCCATGCTGCACTTGACTGGAAAGCAAGCTCGAGTTTTCTGTTCCAAAGATGTTTTCTGCTAATATTCATTATTATTTAGCAAAATGCATCGACTAAAATGTAGCAAAATGTCTTTGAAATCTCTAGTTTCTTTGGTTCCAGCCACTGTGGGGTCTGTTGGCACAAAACATCCTTAATATTATCCCAATTTAGATCAGTCTACTGATCAGTCTAAATGAACACCTGTTAAGAAACAGACAGACCAGGCTGTACAGAACGGCCCTAAACAATTAACCAGATGGAAGTCTGCAGTAGACTTGCGTAGAATCTAACTGATACTTATTCTGCTATAAAATGAAGCAAAGGCGGCAAACTGTCTTTTTAAAACTGTAATAAAATGTTAATTACAGCCTCTACTCTATTTTTATTTTTTTTAAATCTATATCTGAAACATACAACTGGGGCAAAAACATAAACGTTGCATTGTTCTGCAATAACACCAGCTGGGTATAAATAAATAAATAATAAATAAATATTTCCTATTTTTAATTAAAAGTTTTTTAATAATTTTTTTTTATATAATATTTATTTCTATCTACTTATATAAAATATAAATATATACACACATATACATATGTATAATTATAAATAATTTCTATTTACTTATACAAGTTATATTACTATGTAATTCTATTTATATTACTGCAAAAAAAAAAAAAAAAATATATATATATATATATATATATATATATATATATAGTTGTCAAATCGATTAATCGCAATTAATCACATCCAAAATAAAAGTTTGTTTACATTATATATGTGTGTGTAGTGTATATTTATATGTATGTAAAGATACACACACGTGCATGTATACATTTAAGAAATATTTACATGTATACATATATTCATATGTACATATGATTTATATTATAAATATATATATTACATATATTTCTTAAAATATGTACATGTATTTATTTATTTATTTCCTCCTCAACGCCATTCCAGCATCTAAGGCTATATTCATGGTGAGAACCAGTCAATCTATACACAAGTCGATTCATACACAAGTCTTCTATATTCACACACAGGTGTGGTGACAATTTAGAGAGTTCAGTTAACCTAACGTGCATGTCTTTGAATATATACATGTATGTGTGTATTTATACATACATATAAATATACACAGTAGACATATATAAACACAAACTTAATCATGATTAATCGATTTGACAGCGCTAATATAGAGAGAGAGAGAGAGAGAGAGAGAGAGAGAGAGGTCAAAAGCCTTGCATCCAATCAAACTTGGTAGCAGTAAACAATAAAGAGCCTAGTAACATAAAACGACTGTAATAGTGAAATAAACAGGCTATATAGAAAATATGCTTAAAATTGTTAAAACTGCTTCCATAAAACATCTTTAAGTACACACAGGTCGAGTTCTGCTTTAATTTGCGTGTTTTGACAAACTTTCTGAAGACAGGATCCTGTAGAGACGCTCGCGCACCGCTCGCCTCGCGCGTGATGAGCAGATTCCATTTCTTTCTGTGGCTCAGTTTCTATCTGCATCTCATCGGCGCTGACCATCGAGAGCAATCGCCTTCTATTGATTTATCGACCTGCTTCCCACCTCGAGAACGATAAACCGCCCATCGCGTCGTGAACTGCGTTTTAATGACCTATTTACTGGAGCTCTGGGTGTCTGGACGCGCGCGTAAACATGCTTAGAAACTATGAGTCTGTCGCGCAGGTGTCTCATCACTCCAGTCGTTTACCATGCGAGAACTGAACATGTGCTGGAAGATTATTGCGACATTGAGCTTGGACTGTTTTAAAGGTTCTCCGTCCTCTTCGCACAGGTACGTCATATTTCAATAACTGTGTCAGTGTTGCGCATTATCTGTATGAAGATGTTTGCATGCATAGGCTATGCAGGATTCGTGTTGGCGAACTGAACAATGGCAGACTATAAATGGGTTGCTATGGCAATACCTGCTCCGAACATCATCTTTACAGAGATTGTGCGATGTCATTAGAATGCATGATGCATACAAATCTAATGCATGGGAATAATCCGATATACAGCACAAAACTGAACAATAATGATATACTTTAATCATAGACTAAGATGGTTTGCTGGTCTAGTCTAACCTGGTTGTTTTAAGGCACTTTTTTTTAGCTTGATCAGGCTGTAAGACTAGCTTAAACTGCAGTAGCTGTTATTGCATGCTGACTTTAACGATAAAATGATGTAGTAGGCTATTTGTTTAAGGTAAGATTCATCCTGGGGTCACAACACTAGCTTATGCAACACTGCCTTCCTTTGTGAGCATGTCATATTTCTCCTAAATGGAGGGGAAGGAGTCAGTTTTCAGATAGTATTTGTTTGCAGACATGTCTCCTAAAAGAAAAGAAAATAGATATAAAAAAAGACATACATACAGAATGAGTTGTGAACATCATAGTTTAGATAACAATAATTTGATTTCCTAAGTATATTGGGGTTCTTGTGATTTTAAAACATAAGAATTATTCTTAGTTTACAATATGAAATAATTTTTTTCCCGATTTAAATTAGAATTTGATTTCCATTTTGTTACTGTGGTCTCAAATGTGTGATTATATATTAAAAACACTGACTTTAAAAAAAGGGGAAAAAATCTAATCAATCAGCATTAGAATTTAACTTGAAAATTTCAAAATGAAAGATTAAAGAACATTTCTTAATTTATAATTTTACAATATTCAAAAAATATTTATTCCAGCTATAAATCGCAATTTGAATGAAAATAATTCCATCAACATAAGATTTGAATTTAAAATTTATAAATTAAAGATTAAAAATTATAGAATGTTTATTTAGACTTTTAAAAATTGAAATTAATTTAAAATTGGAAATTGAATGCCATATGTTCAGTGTGGTCTGGTTTTGATGAGAAATATTTGATTTTATATTGAAACCTCTGACCTCAAAATATACCAATTTAAAAAGCTTGGAAGCTATACATTTTTTCCTCATGCATTTTTCTGGCATTTACCAGTTTACCAGAAATCTAGAGAAATAATTCAAATACTAAAGAGATCTCATGTGTTGTTTTCTTTCCCATGATCATGCAGGTCATCCACAAAGCTGGGCTCGAGTCAGGCCGCCAGCATGGAGAGCAGTTCTCTGACCGGTAGTCTGTCTCTGAGCTCTGATGTTCCTCACTGCCAGTGCTGCATCTCTTACGAAGTCCGGCTGAAGCGGCTCTCCTGCGGCCACCTCTACTGCGACCCCTGCTCCGATCAGATCGTCAACCTGGCTTTTGAGGACATAGAAGGTCTGGCTGAGTATCCCTGCCCAATGTGCAAAACCCTGCGTCACCTGGGAGGCTTCGCTTCAGCCCACAGCTGCCAAGGCATGACCCACTGTTCACCCTTCGGAAGTCAAAAGCAGCAGCTAGTTGAAGAGAAAGGAGGCCTGTGGGAATGATTGTGTTATTTAAAGGAATAGTTCACCAAAAATTTAGAAATTGCTTAAAGTTTACTCACCCTCAGGCCATCCAAGATGTAGAGGAGTCTGTTTGTTCATTGGAACAGATCTGGAAAAATTTAGCATTACATCACTTGCTCAACAATAGATCCTCTGCAGTGAATGGGTGCCATCAGAATTGAGAGTCCAAAGAGCTGATAAAAACTTCACAATAATCCACACGTAATCCACATCACTCCAGTCCATCCATTAAAGTCTTGGGAAGCGAAAAGCTGCATGTTTGTAGGAAACAAATTCAATATTAAGAAGTTTTAACATCAAACCATCGATTCCATTATCCATAATAAAACTTCTCCAGTGAAAAAGTCCATCTCCTATTGTCCTCTCACATCAAAATCCACCGACATATTTGTTTAGAACTGTTTTAACTTGTAAATGGTGCTTGATCTGTGCATATTTCTCTCCTGATTCAGATGAGATGAATTTTCATTAGAGTAAGCAATATTTTGAATAGAGGACTTTTAGCCAGAAGCAAGAGTTTGAAGTTAAAATCTCTTAATGATGGATGCGCTTATTACAAACATACAGCTTTTCACTTCAAAAGATGTTAATTGATGGACTGGAGTGGTGTGGATTATTGTGATGTTTTTATCAGCTGTTTGAACTCTCACTCTGACGGCACCCATTCACTGCAGAGGATCCATTGGTGAGCGAGTGAGGTAATGCTTAATTTCTCTAAATTTGTTGTAATGAAGAAACAAACTCATATACATCTTCAATGGCCTGAGGGTGAGTAAATTTCAGCAAATTTTCAGTTTTGGCCAAACTACTCCTTAAATGCAGTGGTCCTCAACTGGATTTGTTTCAGGACCCAGATTTTACATCTTTCCTTATAAAGTTTATAAGCTTACTACTCTAACTACACAATTACCAGGATAGATCCGTCACTCATTTTTAGGTTGTGACCTGCCAGTTGAGATCCCCTGCGATAGTGTGACGGGGCTTCATATCATGGTTCAGTATTCTGAATCTATTATCTGTAAAATGAGAATACAATGTTAAGTGAGACCTTCGTCGTAAGTGAATCATTTAATAGGTTTCATATGCTCTTCAGTGTCCTAATTGAGGAAAAGTAAGTTGATGCTAAAAGCGTTTTACTCCATTACTGGTGGAAGTGATTTAAACAAACTACTGGCTTTCATAGATAGTAGATTCAGTTTGTATTTTGTTGTATTTTGTGTTTTTAATGCCAGATGATACATAGTAGTAAAGCTTTCCTGAGTGTGTATTTATTTTTTAATAAGTGCTGTTTAATGTAAACATTTGAGTAATTTACAATTCATAAACTTTAAATATTGTATGCTTCTTGTAAAGTGCTCATGTTGTAAATATCTATATTTTGATAAGATTCAAGTATGTCAGAACTATTGGGCTCATTTGTCATATATTTTTAATAAGCCAGAATAACAAATGCTAAGAAAACCATCAAACGGTTGTATTTAGGAACTATAAGATGTATTTATTTATCTAAAATGTGCCAATAAAGGTTGTTATAAAAGAATAAGGAATGAAAAACATGAGAATAGGTAATGATTCGTCCCTGTGGCAGATGCAAGAATGAAAAGTACAAAACAACTGAAATCAGTTTTAAGGCACAAGCATTGGGTCATTTCATGAAATGCAAGCAATTCTTGTGCCATCAAATAAACGTTTGCTTCAGTTCAGTCTTGTGAAATATGTTGATGCAAGATATTTCAAGTCCATTTCTCCTGCTGATATGCGAGCGAGACAATAGAGTGAAATCTCAACCCGGTACCGTATGTTAATGTTTCCAGCACCTTTTCCCCGTAGGGGAAATAAAAGTAGGACACAAACCTCTGGAGCTACTCTCTCAATTTTGGAACGTCACTGTTGTCAGACATTAGTGGCGTAACACTTTTTGAGGAAGAATGTCTCACAAGAACAGATCTGAAGCTGTCTTGTAACCCACATCACTACGGAGCTTCAGAGCTTTCCATCAAACCTAAAAGGGATAGTTCACATAAACAATGAAAACGGTCACATTTATGTTCTCCCAAATGCTGTTATTTTTTCCGTAGAACATTAAAATGACTTTTTAAGAGAAAAAGAACAGCACTGGGATGAGTAAATAATGAGTTTTCATTTTTGGGTCAACTGTTAACAGAATGAGCAGTTCTGAACACTGTAATTTGTAGAAAATCTGTCAATCAAACAAAAGAAATCATGCAAATAATCCATAGGAAATGAAAAAAACATGTTGAAGGAAGTCCGAGAACTCCACTGATTGATTGAAAACAGAGAGTAATGCGCAGAAGATAAAAAATGAGAATATAAAATGTCCTTCAGCAGGAGTGCTACTTTTTTTTCCATCCTTATACACAAATTGACTTGACTCTCATCACAAAATGATTTTAAAAACACATCCCCATACATTATGATGAAGTAACACTTAAATATCCACTTAAACGGAAGAGGCAGCATATAAATAATTGTAATATCACTGATGTTGTATCTATTCTCATTTCTATTTTTGTATTAATACTTAATAAAATACAAAAATGCATGACACACTTGACAATATTGTGCCTTTGCTTGTAAATATACTGAGAGGCAAGACAGCATTTTGTATTATTTGCATTCAACACGGAGGCTGAAGATTATTTTGTGTCCATCTTGTGGCCATTCAGGGAAATGCAAAACCTCCTTAGTTATATTATTAGCATGATGGAAGCCATTTTCCCTCCTTTTTTGGTTGAGGAAACACAAATTGCTATTTTACTAGCCTACAGTACCATGAACTACTGCTACATGCACAAACTATTTAAAGCTAAAACGGTTTCGTGACCAACACAGAAGTTATCAAATCAATATTTTGGCATGAACCTCAGACACATAACATTTCACATGCATAAGTTTACTAGCACTCTCTGCTTCGCTACAGTTTTTCATTTTTATTTAAATTCTGTAGTTATTTAGTCACCCTCATGTTGTAGGCTACCAATGTCTTTTTAGTTTCTTTCTTCCATGGAAAAATGATAACGGTTCCACATGTAAATACAGTGCAAATTACAAGCTTTCAAGCTTCAAAATGAATTATTTAGACTGATTCTGTGAACCAAATCAAAGATTCATCTAGATTAATTCACAAATTGCATATTTCTACTTTTAAAAGAAGATCTAGGGAATCATGTTGAATGATTATGTTGAATGATCATGTTGAGTGAATAATGATTTAAATTTTGTTGTTTTTACACAAAATCATGACTTCAGAAGAAGTAATATACATTTGGAACAACATGAGGATGAATAAATAAGATTCTTTATTTTTAGTTAACTACTCCTTTAGTGAACTAGACCATGTAGTTAAATTATCTTACAAAAACACAAAAGAAGAATTTCACGTTGTAAATTGTGTGCTTTTTTGCTAGCCTGTTTTATGCTAAACTGTAAATAGCTGCTTATACAAAAAAGCCCATGTCAATCTGTGCTTTTTCAAATGCACATTGATTTCACGTTTCTAGACTTTCTGCTTTGTACCGTATTGAATTGTTTCAGTAACACAAACACCAGAGAGGGCCGTTTCTTTCCTTCCTACAGATCAGTGTGAGTTTCCGGGGCGTTTGGCACTAGGGGAGGGAATGTAACGCTGCCCTGATTGCGGCTCTTGGTGGCCGAACAGAAACGTGTGCTTGCCATTATTCCTCTGAGCAGGCCTGGACAGATCAGATGCTGTCCGCTGGGTTCTGGGAGGGATGGAGGATTGGACCACACCTCGGGTGGACAGCGGCGGCTGTTGTTGAGGTGTTCTAGAGGAAGAAGAGAAGAGGAAGGTCCCATTGTTGGCGTTCTGGTTGAGGTTAGACTCTAGCCGGCGTGGCTCCTGTCGTTTAGTCTGGTTCTCTGGGCGTCTGTGAGAAGCCTGAGCCAGTTTCTCTCGGAGCTGCTGCACTTCCCAGGCCAGCTGATCTAATGGATGCTGACTGCAGGAAGTCATGGGGTGTGAGAAAGCCTACAGGAAGTGGAGAGACAGACGAATGTTATAAAATTAACTCATGATTACAAGCCATAAACAACACGAGGATGTTAAATATCATGTTTTCAATAACCAAATATCCATTCATTCATACTTTTATCCGTTTGTCCATTTATCTGTCTGTTTAGCCATCTATTCATCTGTTCAGCCATCCATCTATTCATCCATCCTTCCATCTTTTTAGCCATCTATCCATCCATCCATCTGTTTAGCCATCTATTTATCTTTTTAGCCGTCTTTCCATACATCTGTTTAGCCATCCATCTTTCTTTCCATCCATCCATCTGTTTAGCTATCTGTCTATTCATCCAGCCATCTATCCATCCATTCTTCTATCTTTTTAGCAGTCTATCTGTCCTTCCATCCACCCATCCATCCATCTATTTGTCTATCTATTTGTCTATCTATCTATCTATCTATCCATCTATCTGTTCAGCCATCCAATCTATCTGTCCATCCATTCATACATATATCCATCTGTCTGTTCAACCATCCATCGGTCATCCATCCATTCATCTATCAATCTATCTGTCCTTCCATCCACCCACCCATCCATCCGTCTATTTGTTTAGCCATCTGTCTATTTGTCCATCCATCCATCCTTCTATCTTTTTAGCAGTCTATCTATCCTTCCGTCCACCCTTCTATCCATCTATTTGTCTATCTATCTATCTATCTATCTATCTATCTATCTATCTATCTATCTATCTATCTATCTATCTATCTATCCATCTGTCTGTTCAACCATCCATCGGTCATCCATCCATTCATCTATCAATCTATCTGTTCAGCCATCCATCCATCCATCCATCCATAGGCTATATCCCCATCTATCTATCTATCTATCTATCTATCTATCTATCTATCTATCTATCTATCTATCTATCTATCTATCTATCCATAGGTTATATCCCCATCTATCTATCTATCTATCTATCTATCTATCTATCTATCTATCTATCTATCTATCTATCTATCTATCCATCCATCCATCCATCCCCTCAGTGGCTTTCACAGTACATAATTCCCCGGAAAGTGATGATTTTCTTTTCAAGAAAACTTAGGACGAAAACACAGCTTTGCAAATTGTTTTCACTGTATTTTGATTATTCGCATACATTAAATTTGCAACCTAGTGAAAAAACCTATCCAAAAACCAAACACCATTACAGTGTACCTGAGCATGTAGTGCGCCCCGTAAATAGCAGCCCCTCCATACTCTGACACAGGGTCCCAAAAGCAGGGGCAGCAGGGGCTCGTATGGGTCGTGGAGAGTTGAGGGGTTCTCTGAGGGTTCAGAGAGCGAACAGGCTCTGATGAGACGCTCTAGTCCAGACAGACTCTCAGATGAAGGAGCCCTGCGGTGGCTCTTCCAGTAAGAGCCAGAGTTTCCGCTCCTCCAGGGGAGCAGATTGGAGGGATGGGAGAATGTGCTACGGGACAACAGGAACACAGAGCCTGGCAGTCCGTCATTGTGCTGAGAGAGAGAATAAACAGAATCAACACACTCTTTAACAGGCTAATGAAGCGGTACAGTCAGTTGACAGCCCAATTAGAAAAATGACCTAATTTTGGCACAGGTTTATTAGTTGGCCTCGTTTTTAAAGAACCTCCCTTTTGATTTCCAGCCATCCAGGGCAGCCCAGAAAACATGAATCAATGATCATTAACTTGACACAAGCAATGCCTGTTAGCTGATAATTAATTTCTCTGTCCTGTACTATCAATTCCCTACTCAATATTGTTCTTCTCCATAAGGGAAGGAGGAAATTAATAGTCATATCTGATGCTTTTACAGTGCAGTTATTACAGGGACGATGCTTCTGGAGAAATCGAGATTAAAAGAAGAATTCTAACTAAATATGAAAAGTCTGTCATCGTTTTCTCACCTTCATGTCATTCTGACCCTGTTTTATTATCTATTTATTGTGGATGGTGACTTATACACTGCCATTCAAAAATTAGGGGTCAGTAAGATGTATTATTGTTTATGAAAAGTCTCTTAGGCTCACCAAGGCTGCATTTATTTGATAAAATACTGTAAAAACAGCAATATTGCATAATATTCTTTCAATTTAAAATAACTGCCTTCTATTTAAATATATTTTAAAATATAATTTATTCCTGCGATGCAAAGCTGAATTTTCTGCATCATTACACCAGAATTCAGTGTCACATGATCCTTCAGAAATCAGTCTAATATGCTAATTTGCTGCAAGAAACATTTATTATTATCAATGTTTAAAACAGCTGTGCTGCTTAATATTTTTGTGGAAACAGATACAGAATTCTTTGATGAATGAAAGATCAAAAGAATAGCAATAATACTGACAATTTTTTGGTGCATTTTGATGATTGGTGACATAAACATTCTCTTTTTATGGAAAAAGTTCACCTCGTGTTTCACAGAAAAAAAAACAGGATCAGAATGGCATGAGGGTGAATAAATTAAACAAAATTTTAATTTTTGAGTGAACTCTCTCTTTAACTCTTAGATTGCCTCTAGCAGGATTCAAACCTACAAACTTTTGGTTAGCAGCCCAGATCTTTAACCACTGTGCAATATTTCTATTCCTATAGAGGATGAATGTATCCTTGCTGAAATGTGACTGTTAGTGTAGTCCTCACAGCAGGACAATCTCACCCAGCTGCGGTCCAGGTTGGTGTTGAGGTTTCCGTTGAGGATGGGGGGAGGGCAGTCGGGCTGTGACACAGGTTGGGTGAAGCGGGCTCGTCTCTGACTGCTGTACTGCAGGGCCCAGTCCCAAACCGGGGGGAAAGGTGGGTCTACCGGCTCCTCTGGGGCGCCCCTTGGCAACTCCCTCAGACCGTTCACTGGGGTGTAGCTCTGGGGAAGATGCTGCAGGGAAACAGTGCAATACAGCACACACATCAGACCTGTTGTTTTGGCTGGTAAAAGAATAAATGAAACAGCAAAATTTCCTACGGAGCCCCTAAAGGGACCTTTGCAAAAATAAAAAATACACAGACTTTCGCATGCTCACAAGAAATGTTTGCGTGTGAATGAGAAACTATTGCATGCTCACAAGAAACTTTCATGTGCGCACGAGAAACTTTTCATGTGTGCACACATCACAATGTCCAATTTATGTAAACTATATCCTATTTCCTTTGTCCATCACTGCAATCTTACTTTGAAGAAAATGAGGGTGTGGATGCACGACTTAATAAAGACCTAACGCAGTAAGTGCTGTTAGAACTGAATGAAGAAACTCAGCATTTCTCTGCATCTGCAAAGATGCATTAAATCCAACAAAGTAGTTTAATAAAGGATGTTTTGATCTTGTGAAATAAGAATATTTTAACACATTTTACCATACTAATATTTTTAAGTGCTCTTTAAAATTTTATATGGGGCAATATATACTGCCCTAACGAAATCCAAAATTTGAGCACTTTTTACTACACCAATCGTTTTTATGAACGATTAAACGAGTGTATAGGATAATGCACACTAAGCCGCCCATTGCGACCCATTCAACAGCACGTAGTTCGCAGCTTTTTGTTTGTGCTTTGACATGTTTTGCAAATACCTGTGAACGGCGACATCTCTCCCTCTGACTGTTGGCCAGGAAGCTGCTGAAGAGAGGAAGGTGCACGCTGTCATGCAGAGCCAGCAGGTAGTCTTCAGTAAGCTGGAAGCGTGCGGGATACTGCGCCCACAGCTGCCACACGCAGTCGAGAAACAGCAGGAACACAGGGGCCTGTTGGAGAGCAAGGTACATCATACAAGAGGACTCGTACTGTCAATTCAACCTGAACTGAAGTTCAGCTATAGTCAACTTAAACAGCCCATTTAAGCAACAGTTTTAGGCATCATATGCATGCTCACAACCTCACTTTTGCCAAAATCACACGATTGAGGATAAGGCAGTACAAGGATGAGAATATATAAGAATGAGAAAGAGAATTAAAAATATACTTCCACCCATATTGGTGTGCTGCATATTTCATCAGTTTTTTTTTTTATCTGTAGATATTCTTTCATTGTTATGACATTTCATAAGGGTTAGCAAGTTGAAGGTAGATGACAATGTATAGTATGACACTAATGACTGTTGAAAGAATAGATGTCGCTGTGTCCAAAACCCAGTGATCTGCCTTGCTGTCTTCCTGCCAACATAAGCAGCTGCCGTATAAGGCAGCATCCTGAAAATGGGACTGAAATGTAATAAAAATGGGACAGCTGTTTTGTTTCTTAAGCAGCAAATCAGCATATTACAATGATTTCTGAAGGATCATGTGACACTGAAGACTGGAGTAATGATGCTGAAAACTCAGCTTTGCATCACAGGAATAAATTATATTTTAAAATATATTAAAATACAAAACATAATATTTCACAATATTACTGTTTTACTGTATTTTTATTCAAATAAATACAGCCTTAATGAGCATAAGAGAATTCTTCTAAATCATCAAAAAATCTTATGACCCCAAACACTGTTATTATTGTGGGTATGTGGCTTTCAGAACAAAGGCAGGGTTTTCTGCCTCTCCTTCTTTACCTCCTCTTTATCACTTTCTCTGTGGTAGTTGATCCGACTGAGGAATTTGTGTCCGGCCGTGATCCACTCTTTCTGAACCAAGCCCTGAAATCCAGCCACGGTCCTGCAGTGAGGGTCACACATCACCTGCACCAGACTGCAGACCACACAGTTCATGTCTCGATCCTCCGGCTCTGAGGAAACAGAGCAAAAACCAATGCATCATCTGAGAATTTACAATAAATCCCAGCTTTACACTTAAAATGACTGTAAACAGTGGATCAGGGGATTTCATCGCTCTCTCGCGGTGCTTTCTCAGCGCCTCTGCTCAGCGCACGTGGGGAACAGGTTTTACAGTGATAAATGGGTGCGTCAGCCTCATCTGAGCAAGTCATTCCTGACGTTATTCACTGGTTGTCAAGACACACAGAATATTGATGTATATGGCAGGGCAGCTGTGGGTTACGTGGAGGAAAACAAATGCTTTAGAGGACTGTAAAATGAAATGAGAATTTAAAGAATTGAAGGGCACTGCCAGATGTCGCTGTTTGTTGGTTTATGAGTTAGGATAAAGAATAAATCACAACTGTGTGGTATGTTTTAATTTCTGCTAAGAGTATGTCATTAAAAAGAGATGAAATCCTATTGTTGCAAACTGCAATCTTATGCAGACTGCAATCTCTTTTAGATAAGATTTTTAGAAATGCACTTACGGGTCAGATCAGATTTCAAGTAATATCAAGATCGACTTTGAAAAAAAAAAAAAAAAAAAAATTGTAATTGAGTGCAATATGAACAAAGCCTAAGACTCACAAATTTAAGACAGCAGTACATTTGCTTCCACACTGAAATTTAAATAACTGGAGAATGCCAAGATTAGTATGAAAGTTAAAAAATGGTCACATTTACACTACCATTCAAAAGTTTGGGGTTAATATGATTTTTAAAAATGTTTTTTGAAGTCTCTTCTGTTCACTAAGGCAGCAATTATTTGATTAAAAAAAAAAAAAAAAACAGTAAAATAGTAATATTTTGAAATATTATTATGATTTAAAAGAACTGTTGAATTTCTGCAAAAACATTCAGCAGTGCAAATGTTGAAAACAGTAAAAAGTTTAAAAGAACAACATTAATATAAAATAGAAGTCTTTTTTAACACTATAAATGTCTTTACTGTCAGTTTTGATCAATTTAATGCATCATTGCTGAATAAAAGTATTATTTTTTTCTTAAATCTTACTTAAAATATCTGACTCAGTATTGTACACGTAAAGGCCAAAGGTTATATTAATGTCTGATTTTCTCACTGTATTCGGCACAGATTGGATCTTGCTGTATGTGTTTAAACAGTAAAGGCAAACATGAATCATTATGTGCTAGCAGGGTGCAAAGTTCAGAGTCGGGTCAGATGGCCGTTAATGATCAGTGCGACTAACCTTGGAGAACAACAGTCATGTGACCTCCTCTGAGCAAACAAGCCACCTCTGCGGCTTTTCTCAGACAGCACCTGTGGAGACACAATCACATCAAACACAGCAGGGCAAAGCACACACAAACACACACAGCGGGATATACTGATAAAAGCAACATCAAATACACAACGCTAAAAATAAAAGTTCAAGTTTAGAGCATTGAATTGTGGGATGCAGTATGCTCTTTTGTATACTACACATTTCAGCCAATGAAGTGTAGGTAAGATTCACATGCTTTTCACAGTATACATAATACAGTGCAAAAACAGTGGGAGTGGTATATTGGCCAGAAAGCAAACACTGTCAAAAGAGAGAAAACATTTCTACATGATGCATCCAAGTATTGTTATATAGTTTAAAAGATCACTATTTATATTCATGCACAAATGTACCTTGTATAGTCGAGCCAACGAGTGCTTTCAAGAGTGGAGAGCCACTTGTCATCAGGTACCGACACAGATGATGAAATATCTGTAAGGCAGAAAGACAAAAATACATTTTATTGACCAACACATTTTAAAACTTAACAATACTGGTTAATGGCTAAATATAAGCATGATCATAAATATAAAATCATTTTACATAATAAAATGTAATTATATCAAACTCCAACAAAACAAAAATGCAACAAGTGTGGCTAATAAATGCAAATATGAATATAAAATGCACATTTTATGTCAAATACAATTATATCAAACAACTCCAACAAAATGCATAAAAGAAAAAAAATGCAACAAATGTGGCCAATAAATAAACAGATATAAATAATATAAATAACTGTAAATGTACTAGAAATACACAGTTATATGAAACAACACTAAGAAAACAAAAATGCAACAAATGTGACTAATAAATAAATAATATATAATGCACTATTTACATAACATTTAATTAAAGCAAATAAAACATGAATAAAATTGTTGAAATTAAACACCTTAATTTTAGTTTACATATTAAAAACTGGCCAAAGATTATTTTAAAAGATTTAAAAATGTTATTACCATATATTATTTTAATAATACATCATATTTTAATAATAATAATAATAATAATAATAATAATAATAATAGTATTATGTTTGCACAGCCCATGCCGTGCCCAAGCGCACAATGGCTGAAATTTTGGTCTGTCAATTCCTTATACTCAGAACCAGTTGAAATCTTCCAGCATTTTTTGGCATCATACAACAGACAATGCAAAAATGCAGTGGACTCAAGAAAAATGTGAGAAACAAAAGTGTGGTCAGCCGGCTGCCCCTCAGTGATGGGATTGGGCGAGCTGCTCTTTGAACTCGCAGCACTATGAGGAATGTTTCGGGCTTGTGTGGCTTCAACCACAGGCGGAATGTGAAGCCAGACAAAACAACAAGACTGTATCACTGTAATACTAAAATTTATCTTTTCAAACAATAGAAGCTCTTGACCTCTGTACACAAAATCTTTAAATCCACACCCAAGTCTCAAAACAGCCGTTGCGCAAAAAGTTATAACATTTAATCACAAAAGATAAAAGACATCATTCCGATTCCAAACATTCCAATTGTTCAATTCAAAACGTTCAAATTCAAAGTACTTCACTTAAAAATGAAAAACATACAGTCATACAACAGGTTTGTGTGAAGAACAAACTAGTTTTATGATACTTTTATAGAGCTGTTTTGTTTTTTGTGGAGCTTGGCAGCATGTGGACACAATAAGCTGGAAAGAGAAGTGTGAACATTCTGCTCAGCAATTTCTTTTGTGTCCATAAAAGAAAGAAAACCACAGGTTTTGAACAACATGGTGAGTAAATGAAGGATTTTTTATTTTTGGATGAATTATTCCTTTAATATGCCCTGCTAAAAAGAGCGTTTTTGGATGCTTATGTGCTACTGCACCTATCAAGCTCGCCTGGCCAGCACCTTCAAGTAGACTTTGTTGGAACAGAAACAACTTTTCTGGAAATTCAAGCTGGCTTTTGCAACAGGGTATCATCAGGTCATCAAAAATCAACTAAAATGACCCACCGCCCAGACAAAGTGTCCGGAGTCTCGTGTGAGCCAGCTGGATGTCTGCAGGTGATGGCATTTCCTCTCCCAGATCCACAATCACACACAGCTGCTGTCCGCCGAAGAGCACCAGCTCCAGGTTCCTGCAGATCACAGACGACAAGAGCTCTGTTCAGTAATGAATGCTCAACTGCTGCTAAGGAACGTCTAATTTCTCCAAAGAAAAAAAAAAAAAAAGAAGTAATGACAAACCTGATGTCATCCTTCTCATGGTAGATGTTATTTTGGAAGCTGGCCATTCGTAGTAAGTCACTGCCATGTGGATGTCGCCAGCACCAGTGCTGAGGGGAGATTATTATATATTATAAATCATAAAATATGCTTTAATATAAAAAAGCTTTTGACATACAGTATGAGCTGTGCTGTATTAAATACAGTGCTGTGAAAATGTAATTGCCCCCCATCCTGATTTTTTCTGTTTTTGTCTTTTAATTCATACCAAACAGGTTTAGATCTTCAAATGAAATATAACAAAACACAGGCAACCCGAGTAAACACAAAATACAGTTTTTAAATTATAACGTTATTGAAGCAAAAAAGTTCTCCAATACCAACTGTTTATTTCTGAAACAATTTAGTATGAAATATATACAAAAACAGAAGAAATCCGGAAGGGAAAAACACTTTTTTACAGCACTGTAATTCACCCAGAAGATAAATATTCACACACAAAGCTATTGAATGTCTTCAAAGCACTTAGTGCATCATATAAACTACTATAAACTACATATAAAGTAAAGGGATAATTCACCCAAAAATGAACATTCCGTCATTTTATTCAACTTCATGTCATTCAAAACCTGTGTGACTTTTTCTTCTGCTGAACAAAGAAAGATATTTTAAAGAAAGCTGGGATCCAAACACAGTAGAAACAGAAGTTCCACAGCAGAAAGAAAGTCTTAGAGGTTTGGAATACATGAGTAAACGATGACATAATTTTCATTTTTGAGTGAACTATCCCTTTAAGTGAAACCAAATATTTTGTAGGAAATAATGTTGTGTAGGAACTGATTTTTTCCTTAAGAATTTGATTTGCCAGGAGCAGGCTTTGGTTTTGGTTAAGTTTGGTAGCCTTGGTTAGAAAGCATTTGCATTTCAATTATGGCAATACAAAAAAAAAAAAAAAAGATTAAGAAAATTCAAAATTTAGGCACATTCCATGATGGAACATTTAACAAAGAAGTAAATAATGTCACGATTTTATGTTGTGTTTAAAAGTGTTCTTGTTTTGTAGCGGGATGTCAGAATGAACTCACTGGGATGCGACCCTCGTTAAAGTGGGCAAATGTTTTTTTGAGCTCTGTGTCAAGGACCCTCTGAGGAACCACACTGAATCTGGGCAGACTGAAAAGAACACAAGAGGAAAAAACATGTGAGTAGTTTCCACATCGAACATGATGTGCGTATGATTGGACACGCTTGTGCAAACATGATATTATGTGGTGAGCTCACTGTACTTGCAGGCACAAATAGATATAGCCTTACATTTCTACACTACCATTCAAAAGTTTGGGGTCGGTAAGATTTTTAATGTTTTGAAAGAAGACCTTAATGCTCATCAAAGTTGCATTTTAACATACAGTAAAAACATTATGTAATATTGTGAAACATTACAATTTAAGATAACAGTTTCCTATTTGAATTTATTTTAAAACGTAATTTATTCCTCTGATGCAAAGCTGAATTTTCAGCATCATTACTTCAGTCTTTAGTGTCACATGATCTTTCAGAAATCATTCTAATATGCTGAATTGCTGCTCAAGAAATATTTCTTCTTATTATCATCAGTGTTGAAAATAGTTGTGCTGTGCTTAATATTTTTGGGGAAAGCGTGATGCTTTTCTAACACCTCGAGTATTTGGATAAGCATGGAATATGTAACAATATACACTGTCATATCACTATATAACTGTAACCTATAAATCAGCAAGTGGTGGCCAGTTATAATATTGAAATGGAAATATAATAAAATAAAATAAATATTGTCTTGGGAAAAAAAAAAAAAAAAAAAAAAAAAAAAAAAAAAAAACCACAGCTCACGTTACCTTCATTTCAGTTGTTTATTTGCATCCTGCAAAAATGGCATGAGTAATAAGGTAGAATGTCATTTTGAACACACAAAAGGGTATTCATTAGAGTGTGTGTGTGGGAAAAGCGTTTAGCAAACTGTTATGGAACAATGAACATCAGTCGTGACTAAAAAGCGGAAAAACGTGTTCTAATATCAATGCTAAACTGAGCTCAGGAGGTCTGAAAGAGGAGCTCTACCTGGTGGACATCTCAAAGCGGTCATTGACAGAGCTGACCCTCCAGCCGCTGGCACCTGTCCTCTCCAGCTCCTGCTCCCATCCCATCGAACACTCGAACCAGTTCATGTTAGGGTCACGCCGCCTGTTGCTTAGGAACTGCTTCATTTCTATAGACAGCATAGAGAAGCAATGAATGTTTGGATTGATTACAAGATCCGGTTTGTGTGCAAAACCTCCTGAGAGCTGCAAACTCAATTTGCTCGCTGCAGAGCTCGTGGACTGGTGCAATGAACATGCACTGACTACAAACAAACCTTGACAAGGTTGAAAAAGGGCTAGAAGGTGACCTGTTTCAGATTACTTTCCATTATTCATCTGGTTACCGGTCACTTTCTCTCTCAGAGACGTGCCTTAGGTCACATTTCCTTCTATGATTCATTTGAATATCAAATATGCGTGGATTACAAAGCTAGGAGTCGGTGAAAATAATTATATTTCAATATTCTTCAGCTTTTTGACAATATAAATTAAAATATTTATGTATTTGCTCTGAAACGGAAAAAAAAGAATACATTTTTAATGGAACATCATTTCAGGAGGTTCAATGGGTTTAATGCAATTAGTAAAATACAATAAGAAAATTCATTACAATTATGTATAATTAAATAATTGTATAAAAACACAAAAAAATATATAAAAATAAAAACAAAGGAATGTTTTTCACACTGTAAAAATTGAAAAAATACTAATTTACATTTATATTTATCTGTATAATAATACTTAATAAATAAACAGCAACAATTACCTACATATTATTTATTAAATCTTCTAATTCATACACGTACATATATTTTTAGTAATACTATATATTGCCCACTCCTTCCTACAGCTATAATACAGATCTAAAACTCCCTCACTTGCTGGTACTTCAAAATAATCTGAATAATTGAAAAATAACTAAAATGTAACAAATCTAACAAAGTCTAACAAATTCTTACATGTTTGTGATATATTCTTCCTGTAGCACATATATATATTGAAGATATCTGTTAAAAAATGTGTCATCTGTAACATCTTAAAAAGACCATATTCACATATTCTAAATGATAAATATTGCAAAAACATCTGCTGGCTCCCCTCAAAGACTGTTTTGGAGTCATATTGCAGATTAGCAAAAATGGTATCTTGAAGAAAGAAAAACAAACTCATCAAATAGACGTCTGGGCGATACGTGTGTTATCAGGATTTTCTCTCCTCACTGTCATATGAATTTTGTATTGATTATCAAAAACTCACCAATACTACCCAAAGCAGCATTTTGGAAGGAGAGGATGGTTCCAGGTTTCAGTGGTTGGTAGGTCTTCGCAATGGTGTACGTGATCTGAAAACAAGTTAAAGTAGAGTGGCAGTCATTAGTATGATGATCAAAGGCTTGAAACACACTCCACAATAATGTACTGGAAAAGCAAATATTTCAAGCTCAAAGTCAGCAGTTTGGATGGTTAGCATGGCCTTATTAGGGCCTCATGGTTAAAAAAAAAAAGCATCTTTCTCCATAGATGGCCATTCAAAAATAGCCATGTTTTCTGATGAAATAAACATTTTCGAGACATAGAATAGAATAGAATAGAATAGAATAGAATATAAGAATAGTAGACATTTTACCTGTATATAATTCAGTTTGGGTCTTAAAAGCATTGACATTAACATCTATTTTTCCTGTCTTATGGCTTTGACATCACAGCTCAGGATAGTTGCATATTGGCAAAAAAATACACATTTGCATTTGCACCCCAAAAGTTTGGGTCAGTAAGATAAGGAATGAGTACTTTTATTCAGCAAGGATTCATTAAATTGAAAAATGGCATTGACATTTATAATGTTACAAAAGATTTATATTTCAAATAAAACCTGTTCTTTTGATCTTTCCATTCATCAAAGAATCCTCAAAAATAATGTATTACATTTCCCCCAAAAACAATCAGCACAGCTGTTTTCAACATTGATTACAATAAATGTTTCTTAAGCAGCAAATCAGAATGATTTCTGAAGGATCATGTGACACTGAAGACTGGAGTAATGATGCTGAAATTCAGCTTTGATCACAGGAATAAATTACATTTTAAAATATTAAAATTGAAAACAGTTATTTTGAATTGCAATAATATTTCAATGTTTTTACCATATATTGATCAAATAAATGCAGCCTTGCTGAGCATGAGAGACTTTCCTTAAATTTTATATTAAGACAAACCTCCACAGCTTGAGTATCAGGCGTGAGTCTGTCAAACAGGAAGCAGAGGACACGCATGTCTCGGCAGTACAACACCAGCTCCTCCGGGGTGAATTTTAGGGAGCAGGTAGGGGTCACTAGTTTGGTGCGAGACGGTCCCACTACAACACACATTTATATGCATTAAAACATATAGTTAAAACGTGACAAGGAGGTTTCATGAAAATCTGTCTGTAGAGATTGCCTCACCTGCCACGACTTTATCAATGGAGGCGAGAGCTACGTCATGATCTCCAAGCAGCACGGGATCTGCATTATCCTGAATAAGGAGAAAAGAAGCCATCAAGATAAATACGTCTGCAGAGGATGTTACACTAGACTGCCAGAGACTTTATAAACTTCAGCTGGCCAAAAGCACTTCACAGTTCACAGTGAGGCTCAACTTTACACGGAAAAAACAGAGTTGGGATTCTCATCCCGGAAACTTCTCAGCTATCTGTGGCACTCACGTCAGGTTTCTGGCTGTCCTGAGGCACGAAGGCCACTCTGAAATGAGTGCAGAACAGAGTCCCAGACAACCAGCCTCCTCCTTCTTTAGCCGACAGCTTCTTCCTCACCAGAACGGCTCGCTGTAGCACACACTCTCCTGCAAAAACAAACAACACATGATGAAAAAGATAACTTTTAGTCCATGTCTGTTAGCTTGGAGGTCATCTATATGCTAGTATTATGCTAAAAGTGTACTATAGCAATAGGAAAATGTGTGATCTGTGGAAGGAATGACACAAACTTCTGGCTTTTAATTCAAAGGGAAACTTTAAAGTCTCTATTATGTTCACATATATAAAGGATATGTGGTCTTTTAAAAATAGACTGAGGAAAATTATGATTCTGTTGACATAAAACTCACACTATCATAAAACAAGTGAAGGCAAAGGACAGAATTTAATGTCGGCAGAGCCCCTTAAACCCACCAGAGTCAGGCATGAACACGCTCTCACACACGTGAACTGAGTTGGGCTGCTCTTATGGCTCTTGTGGTCACTTTTCAAAGGCGAGTTTCTTAATTTTATGACTCTCAAGGGTGCGTTGAATCTCAAAGCTCATTCCTGAGGCATCACGGGACGCAGATGTCAGAGAGAACAGGACGGAAGCAGAGAGACTGGACCGTCACGGTGATTACTGGGCTATTAGAAAAACAGCTCTTTGGACTGACTGGACAGTTTCATGAACAGTGAAATATATTCAAGGCTTCTAACTTTCAGTGTTGTTCTTTTAAGAATAGTTTTCAGTAATCAATATACAGTTGAAATATGAGTTAAAAAAATATTAAATAAAAAAAACTTAAAAATGAGAAATGTCTTGGCAATTTACTGAAATAAAAAAGGTTTAAGCTGAAATGCTAAAACTGTTAAAACTGAAATAAATTACACACACACACACACACACACACACATACATACATACATATATATATATATATATATATATATATATATATATATATATATATACAGTGGTGTGAAAAATTGTTTGCCCCCTTCCTGATTTTTTTTTTTTTTTTGCATGTTTGTCACACTTTAATGTTTCAGATCATCAAACAAATTTAAATATTAATCAAATATAACACAAGTAAACACAACATGCAGTTTTTAAATGAAGGTTTTTTTTTTTTTTTTTATGAAGGGAAAACAAAATCCAAACCCACATGGCCCTGTGTGAGAAAAAGTGTTTGCCCCCCAAACATAACTGTGGTTTATCACACCTGAGTTCAGTTTCTCTAGCCACACCCAGGCCTGATTACTGCCACACCTGTTCACAATCAAGAAATCACTTAAATAGGACCTGCCTGACAAAGTGAAGTAGACCAAAAGATCCTCAAAAGCTACACATCATGTTGAGATCCAAAGAAATTCAGGAACAAATGAGAAAGAAAGTAATTGAGATTTATCAGTCTGGAAAAGGTTATAAAGCCATTTCTAAAGCTTTGGGACTCCAGCGAACCACAGTGAGAGCCATTATCCACAAATGGCAAAAACATGGAACAGTGGTGAACCTTCCCAGGAGTAGCCGGCCGACCAAAATTACCCCAAGAGCGCAGCGACGACTCATCCAAGAGGTCACAAAAGACCCCAGTACAACATCCAAAGAACTGCAGGCCTCACTTGCCTCAGTTAAGGTCAGTGTTCATGACTCCACCATAAGAAAGAGACTGGGCAAAAATGGCCTGCATGGCAGAGTTCCAAGACCAAAACCGCTGCTGAGCAAAAAGAACATAAAGGCTCGTCTCAGTTTTGCCAGAAAACATCTTGATGATCCCCAAGACTTTTGGGAAAATACTCTGTGGACTGATGAGACAAAAGTTGAACTTTTTGGAAGGTGTGTGTCCCATTACATCTGGCGTAAAAGTAACACAGCATTTCAGAAAAAGAACATCATACCAACAGTAAAATATGGTGGTGGTAGTGTGATGGTCTGGGGCTGTTTTGCTGCTTCAGGACCTGGAAGACTTGCTGTGATAAATGGAACCATGAATTCTGCTGTCTACCAAAAAATCCTGAAGGACAATGTCCGGCCATCTGTTCGTGACCTCAAGCTGAAGCGAACTTGGGTTCTGCAGCAGGACAATGATCCAAAACACACCAGCAAGTCCACCTCTGAATGGGTGAAGAAAAACAAAATGAAGACTTTGGAGTGGCCTAGTCAAAGTCCTGACCTGAATCCTATTGAGATGCTGTAGCATGACCTTAAAAAGGTGGTTCATGCTCGAAAACCCTCCAGTGTGGCTGAATTACAACAATTCTACAAAGATGAGTGGACCAAAATTCCTCCACAGCGCTGTAACAGACTCATTGCAAGTTATGGCAAACGCTTGATTGCAGTTGTTGCTGCTAAGGGTGGCCCAACCAGTTATTAGGTTTAGGGGGCAAGCACTTTTTCACACAGGGCCATGTGGGTTTGGATTTTGTTTTCCCTTCATAAAAAAAAAACCAAAAAACCTTCATTTAAAAACTGCATGTTGTGTTTACTTGTGTTATCTTTGATTAATATTTAAATTTGTTTGATGATCTGAAACATTAAAGTGTGACAAACATGCAAAAAAAAAAAAAAAAAAAAAAAAAAAATCAGGAAGGGGGCAAACAATTTTTCACACCACTGTGTGTATATATATATATATATATATATATATATATATATATATATATATATAAAATCTCTATAATGTAAAGCTATATAGAAATATAAAAAACTAAACCCTACTCTAAAACTAAAAAGAAAAGCTAATTCAGTAAACATAGCAATAAATATATATAATCAAAATGGATTATAATTTTTTTATTTTGTGTTACAGTGTTGAAACAGCCTAGTAAAACATGCACAAAATTACAGCTTTTCCTGGACTAAGATTTAATGAAAATAATACAAATTTGTGATATATAAAATAAAACTGCATCATTTCAGTTTGCCAAATTCACTTTTTCTGAATTTATCTCTAAATAAAACTCTTTCAGTCATAATGAATAACACGAATCTATTTCACCCGGCTTGTGTTGAGTTTCACTGAGTTGCTGCTTTGCTAATTTGAACCACACGTCCAGTTTGATTTGTTTTTGTCAGCATTTGTTTTCCGTTAAACTTCACTTTCAGGCAAGAGTAGTGTGCACTACTAGAGTCATGCCATGTTGGTCAAACGTCTCTGGGTTACATCAGCCGGTTTGTTCCAGGTTTTAGGCTACTGCATGATGTCACGCGAATGAGAAACCATGAAGCAAGGTCACATCTCGAATTCCCAATGATAACAGAGCAAACATCTCTCTTATTATTTCAAAACTTGTGGTTAAGACACTCCCAGTAAGGTTTTACTAGTAGGACTGGGTAACAGTGATCTTAAACCAGACAAACTAGGCCTAACAGATCTGACCACTTCCCCTAAAAGGTGCTGTCTGTGTTTTTTTTTTAAAATGGAACGTCAATAATATTATTATTATTAATAATAATATTAATAATAATAATAATAAATATTAATACTAATACTAATAACAACAACAACAACAACAACAAGAATATTTTATATAATATTTATTATACAATTAAATAAATTAAAAGTAATAAGAAAATAATAAATAAAACATACAAAATTAATAATTACAAAAGGGATCTAAAAAATATAAAAATAAATTAATTGAAAAACAAAAAAATAATTCAAATAAATAATAAAAATATATAAATATTTAAAAATAATATTAAATTAATAATAAATTAATACAAGCAAACATACATACATACATGGGACAATAATAGTTTATAATAGTTCTCTGCCGATGGCTGGTTGCACTATTTGTCCCAGTTACAGGAATAAACCACAAAATTAAAAAAAAAAAAAAAAAAAATTATCACTAACACAGCTAAATAAAGACATCTGCTGCATTAACTGCCAAAAAAACTAATTCCTTTCTTTTTACCCACCCCACAACACAAATAACAACAACTTTATATAGCAATTAAACTTTATATAGCAATTAAACAATGACCAGCATCTGGAGTATGTTTAAAACTGCATACTTTCATACTACTGTTGCAGTATGCATCATGTGCAATGTAATTTTTTAAAAAATGCATCTGACAAAACGTGCAGCGTACAACCAAAGCATGCCACAAAAATACTGTATCACACAATCAAAACGCAAACTGGTTAAAAAAAAAAAACACAAAATAAGCAAAATGATTTTGATTCTGAGATGCTAACTGGATGCCATTCTCCCAATTCAACTTGAAACATAATGAGGTCATGTAATAACAACGCAGCGTACTACATGTGTGAATAATTTATTGCATAATACATACATTCTTTTAAATAGCAGACTGTCAGCAGTATATACAGTATAATCTACTCTTTCAAACTCCTCTGACCTGTTCACCTCCAGGGACTGATTCAGTTTCCGCTGCCCTGCGTCAGAGGGTTATCTGAGCTCGTGCGGATAGAAGAAGAGTCTTACACACAACTGTAATCACCATGAGAGCTTGTGCGTGTCCACGGGTCTCTGCAATGCGAGCCCTTTGACCCCAAATAGTTAAAAGGAGTTTGTGCGCTCCATATTCAAACCGCTGTGAATGGATGAGACTTGTGGCACAAGATTAGACATCTAGGATTCAAATGAATGAAGATCCCATAACAGAAGAAATCATGACAAGTGCTGCCTCAGTCTGTTGTTCAGTCCATAACATTATCTATGCTGTCTACACTGTCTATAAATTAATATTGCATGTCTACATTGTACACTAGTATAAATATCTGAAAGAAAGAAGTCTCTTATGCTTACCAAGGCTGTATTTATTTGATTAGAAATGCAGTAAAAACAGTAACAATGTGAAACATTATTACAATTTTAAAGAACTGTTTTCTATGTAATTTATTTCTGTGATGGAAAGCTGTATTTTCAGCATCATTACTCCAGTCTTCAGTGTCATATGATCCTTCAGAAATCATTCTAATATGCTGTTTTGCTGCTTAGGAGACGTTTCTTATCAATATCAGTGTTAAAAACAGTTGATTTTAACTGCTTGATATTTTTGTGGAAACCGTGACACATTTTTACAGGATTTTTTGATGAATATGAAGTTAAGTGAAGATAATATCTTTTTGTAAAATTATAAATGTCTTTACCATTACTTTTGATCAAATTAATGCATTGTTGCCGAATAAAAGTATTTCTTAGAAAAAAAAAAAGAAAAAAAAATCTTACTGAGCCCAAACTTTTGAACAATAGTGCATGCCGTTCAAAATGAAAACACAAGTAATTTGACACCTCCTGGTTGTCAAATTAATGTTTTTAGCACTAACAGTAGCTTTGCAGGTGTCAAACACAATTCCTAACATAATTGCTTTAAAGAAAAAGTTCTCAAAAAAATAAAAATTAAAAAAAAATTAACTGCTGCAATAGCTTTTAAATATTTTACAGGGTTAAAACATTTTGGGGGCCACTAAATTTAGGTGTCCTTGACAATTTAATTGAATTCACAAATGTAAACAGTGAAAAGTAAAAACAGACAGGTGTGTGTTTGGTGTCCAAACAGTAAGAGACTATACAAGACTATCAACAAAGACAGAGTTGTGTGCGAGTGAAGTGTTGAGGCGAGCAGCTCTATTAAATGTTGACGCGGTGGGAAACACTCTGTACTCCCAAAGGGCCGCTGAGCATAAGTGCTGATATGAAGTGTTACAGATTAGGTTGTCCGGGTCGGAATCACGGCCTGCCAACATTCCTGAGTAAAGCTGCTGCTTAAACACACTGCTGACGCTGAGATTGTGGTGAGGGGCTGCTGGGCTTCAACACACACTGAGCCATTGATTTCTGAGGCCATTCACACCCACAGAGGCAGACAGACCACTACCATCCCGACCTGGTATTTTCCTGTCGGGGATCAACTACCTGAAATAAGCACCGCTACTAGCGTGACTACTTATTTCAGTAGGCTTTTCAAAACAGTGTAGCTTTCCCGACAAAGAGCGGAGTCACATACCAAAAACACTACATCACTGTTTTTGTATGTCACACTGTACTAAACAAACACACTCTCCTAGAATAGTCCCCTCTCTCAAACGGCATTGGAAGTCCAATTCAGTTCAGGGAATCATTTTGTTTTTTTGTGAATGAATTCAATAAACTAATTCAACGATATGATTTGCTGATTCATGAATCACTCATTAATTTTCACACGTTAAGTCCATAAATGTCATTTTACCTAAACTTTTTTGTAGCAAAAATACAAATTTAGTTTTTTATCACTATGCTTTTCAATGTTTTTTAGTTTAATAAAATTGTTTTTACAGTAAATTTGAATTTACTAACGTTGAAACTGTAGACTGACAAGCTCCAAACTATGCATAATTAAAAAGCAGTTACAGCAACACTGTTCCTGATAAAACTACTTCAAATTACACTACGGTTGCACTGTTTTTTGAAGAAATTAATACTTTTATTTATTAAGGACACATTAAATTGATCAAAAGTCACAGTAAAGAAATTTATAATGTTATAAAAATGCTAATGCTACTTCAAATATATACTGCATATAAATGCATCAGTTTCTACAGAAATATTAAGCAATAATAACTGTTTTCAACACTGATAATAATAATAAGAAATGTTTCTTGAGCAGAAAATCAGCATATTAGAATGATTTCTGAAAGGTCATGTGACACTGAAGACTGGAGTAATGATGCAGAAAATTCAGCTTTGCCTCACAGGAATAAATTACATTTTAAAATATATTCAAATAGAAAACAGTTCTTTGAAATTGTAATAATATTTCACAATATTACTGTATTTTTGATCAAGTAAATGCAGCCTTGGTGAGTATAAAACATGAAATAACATTTGGGAAAAAAAAAAAAAAAAAAAAAAATCCCCAAACCCCAAACTTTTGAACAGTAGTGTAATTAGGAAAACAGGGGAAAAGAATGTTAATATATTATAAAAAATAAGATTTACCTGGTAAACAGCAGAGGCCGAGCACATCTCTCCCGCGTGCATGAAGGCTACTGTGGCTCATCATCCTCTCCTGTAGAAACACAGACAGATAATAAAGAAATGAAGGTTGTCATATAGTATGATAAAATTAATAGGGGTTATATGCACAACATTAAAACAGGTCATGTCATTTCCGGTTCAGGACTTGTGTATATGCTTTGTTAATTATAGAGCTGTTTTACTCAAGATGCCTTCAAAAGAGATATCAAAGATTACCATAACTGATGCAAATTGACATCTAAAAGTTGATTTTTCTTCTTCTCAATAATATTTGGACATTGAAATTGAATAAAACACCAGCAACAATAAGAACTAGCTAGGTGATTGCCATAAAAGTCCATATATATATCATCATTCATTCTTAATAATTACTTAATTCTTAGTAATAGCAGATGCAATGAGACCGGTTTTCCAGTTTGGTCAGATGGCATTTGATATATACACTATACATTATATACAAATATATATATGTGTGTGTGTCTCTATAATCCCGCAAAAAATTTGAAAATAGTAAGCTCAGACTCATATGAAAATATGAAGCAGATAAGGGTTAATGCTAAAATAAAATCTAAATACAGAACAATTCATTAGTCTGGTTGATGCACACTATGCAAACATACAGATTTGCATGTATTTTATTTGCCTTTTGATACAGTGACACAGGAAATGAGGCCTAAATTTATATGCACTGATCAGAATAGTGGTTTGTTTTCAAACAAGATGCAAGAAAGCACCTGCTGCCACTATATTTAAATAGCATTAATCTCTAAATAGACTTTCAGGTTTCATTTCCCCACTGAATCACAGAAGTAGCTTCATTTACAAGAGGTTAAAACTGAACACGCTGATATTATCAACCCATTTATAACAAAGCGTCTTTCATTTGCGAGTCACTACTGGGTAGAACACAAGTCTAACAGGGGTGACATGCTTTCAGAGGTCTGAACCCACAGCTCCAATACACCTCAATGGAGAAAGAGCTTCTCTGTAACTTTCAAATTGCGAGTTTGAACCAGAAGCATCTGGCTGTATCATGCAGATAATAACAGCAGTTATTCAGTTATTATACCAGTGTCAAAACACTGGAACACTGTTTTCCATTTCCTCGTGAAGATATCTCAAATGACCAGAAAAATAGTTCCAATAATTAGAAAAATCACTTAAAGTGTTTATCCTCTTGCTTATTTTTTCTTAGAGAATAAAAAATATATTTACATATAAAAGATATAATCATATAATAACACCCTCCCCCTAAACCTGAAAAAAATTAAAACATTAAAATAATAATAATAAATGAAATAAATATAAATAAATAAAACTTAAAATAAATACATATTGCAATTAATTAGTTAAAATAACTAACATTTAAATAAATTGTTACCTTTTAGCCATGTTTAATGGAGAATGCACAGGAAAATTATAAATAAATACTTAAATTAAATAATTTAATTAATTAAAATAACATTAAATTAAAAGTAAAATCAAATGTAATTAAATAAAAGTAAAATAAATAAACTAAATAAACTAAACTAAAAATAAATAAATAAAAACATTTTCCCCATGATAACTTTGTGTATTTTGGAAATAATGCATATTAACCATGTATAAAATAATTTACTGCTTTCTCATTAGTTTCAGTTTTGTATAAATTTAGTCACAAGATAGTAGACTTTAAAAAGCCGCCAGAATAAAATCCACCAGAACAAGAAGAAAAAAAGTGTTTTATTCTGGTTTCCTTTGAACATCTTGACTGGAGTTTTTGTTTTTGAACTTTTAAAGGCTGGTGTTCCGGCCAAGACCTGAAGAAAAACAACACAAACAACAAAGTGTTTCTAAACAGAGGCTCCATTTTCAAATTTAACTAGCACAGGAATAAATGCGTGCACAAGTGTTAGTTTGTTTGTTTTCAGGCTTAAGCTTTTAAATGGTCACTATTTATCACCCTGTGATCAGCAACTCTGTGTTCAAAACAAGCACAAAACAAACAAACACACTTTTGCATCTGCATTTATGGGGACTTAAATCAAAATTCCACCCTGCAGTATTCCTAAACGAATATAGATCTACAGAGAGGAGTCATTAAGCATTCAAAGCCAAGGAAACTGGACTGCTTAACATCTCTGAGGAAGTGAACAAATGTGCAATAAGTGGAGGACAGATAAATGAAAGGGGGAAAAAAAAAAAAACCTCAGTAGCACATTTCTGCTGAGGGTTCAGTTCTTTGAGTCACATGGTCGCCACCGCTATCGTGTAATCTCTCTTTCATTGCCTCTTTCTTCACCATTAAACACATCCCTCCCTCCTTCCTCTCAGCTTCTGAGGGCCGAGGCAGCCAACACTCATTGCAGTTTCCATTGCTCATGGCTTCCCCTGGTTTCTGTTGCCAGAGAATGCAGCTGAGGGAACATACAGGCCTCCTCTCCCCCGAATCAACCAGGCCAGACTCAAAAACAAGACGGCCAATGGGAATGTGGGAATGCTCTGTGCCACCATATAAACCTCACACTGTTAAGTTTATTAGTCAGCGCCTAGAGGCACAATAAGCCTTTGTGCGGAGCATCAATCTAGAGCTAAATGAGGGAACTAGAGGCCCGGTGGGACGCTTAAACCTAGCGCTTTATAGAGCCAAGCTATTGTTCGGAGGCTCGTTATTTTCATGCACTCTTCGCGTGCATCTCTCTGCTGCAGAGAAATGTCAAAGGGGAACAATGCATCTATTTCGATAAAACATTTGAAGTATTTTCGCTGTATGTCAGTTAAAAATAACACCTTTGTTCTCAAACTAACATACCTGGAATGAAAAATCATTCCCGTCTAGCCGTGACACTGCCTTTTCTAGGCTTTATTTCCCAAATAAAACAGCTTGTATCATCATTCCTTAGTGCAAAATAGGAAAAACAAAAAAAACAAATCAATATTACAACAAGAGTTATTGTAGCTACTAAAACTAAAACCAAAACTATTTAAAAAATAGTTATACACATATACACACACACACACACACACACACACAAACAGGCTAATAAATTAGAATGTCGTGGAAAAGCTCATTTCAATAATTCAACTCAAATTGTGAAACTCGTGTATTAAATAAATTCAATGCACACAGACTGAAGTAGTTTAAGTCTTTGGTTCTTTTAATTGTGATGATTTTGGCTCACGTTTAACAAAAACCCACCAATTCACTATCTCAACAAATTAGAATATGGTGACATGCCAATCAGCTAATCAACTCAAAACACCTGCAAAGTTTTCCTGAGCCTTCAAAATGGTCTCTCAGTTTGGTTCACTAGGCTACACAATCATGGGGAAGACTGCTGATCTGACAGTTGTCCAGAAGACAATCATTGACAGCCTTCACAAGGAGGGTAAGCCACAAAGATTCATTGCCAAAGAAGCTGGCTGTTCACAGAGTGCTGTATCCAAGCATGTTAACAGAAAGTTGAGTGGAAGGAAAAAGTGTGGAAGAAAAAGATGCACAACCAACCGAGAGAACCGCAGCCTTATGAGGATTGTCAAGCAAAATCGATTCAAGAATTTGGGTGAACTTCACAAGGAATGGACTGAGGCTGGGGTCAAGGCATCAAGAGCCACCACAGACAGACGTGTCAAGGAATTTGGCTACAGTTGTCGTATTCCTCTTGTGCGTCTTACCTGGGCTAAGGAGAAGAAGAACTGGACTGTTGCCCAGTGGTACAAAGTCCTCTTTTCAGATGAGAGCAAGTTTTGTATTTCATTTGGAAACCAAGGTCCTAGAGTCTGGAGGAAGGGTAGAGAAGCTCATAGCCCAAGTTGCTTGAAGTCCAGTGTTAAGTTTCCACAGTCTGTGATGATTTGGGGTGCAATGTCATTAGCTAGTGTTGGTCCATTGTGTTTTCTGAAAACCAAAGTCACTGCACCCGTTTACCAAGAAATTTTGGAGCACTTCATGCTTCCTTCTGCTGACCAGCTTTTTAAAGATGCTGATTTCATTTTCCAGCAGGATTTGGCACCTGGCCACACTGCCAAAAGCACCAAAAGTTGGTTAAATGACCATGGTGTTGGTGTGCTTGACTGTCCAGCAAACTCACCAGACCTGAACCCCATAGAGAATCTATGAGGTATTGTCAAGAGGAAAATGAGAAACAAGAGACCAAAAAATGCAGATGAGCTGAAGGCCACTGTCAAAGAAACCTGGGCTTCCATACCACCTCAACAGTGCCACAAACTGATTACCTCCATGCCACGCCGAATTGAGGCAGTAATTAAAGCAAAAGGAGCCCCTACCAAGTATTGAGTACATATACAGTAAATGAACGTACTTTCCAGAAGGCCAACAATTCACTAAAAATGTTTTTTTTTATTGGTCTTATGAAGTATTCTAATTTGTTGAGATAGTGAATTGGTGGGTTTTTGTTAAATGTGAGCCAAAATCATCACAATTAAAAGAACCAAAGACTCAAACTACTTCAGTCTGTGTGCATTGAATTTATTTAATACACGAGTTTCACAATTTGAGTTGAATTACTGAAATAAATGAACTTTTCCACGACATTCTAATTTATTGAGATGCACCTGTATATGTAATTGATTTTAGCTAGTTTTCAAAGCAACTTTTCTCATTTTCATTTCGTTTCACTTGATGTACTAAAATAACAAAATTAAATAGAATTTAATAACTATACTAAAAACAAATAAAAATTACAAAAACAAAATTACTAAAATATTCAAATAAAAAACAAAAAAATAGAAAGTATAAAATTAAAAAAAAAACTAATCTAAAATATTAATAAATATTAAAATCAGTGTCATTTTAGTATCATTGATATTTTGTCATTATTGCCAATATTTTGAATTAGATTATTTTTATATTTTTTGCTCTCACTTTAATTTTAGTTTGTGTGTTTTGGTCGTTTTTATTATTTCTTTTAAACATGTCTATATAGTATTTATTCATTATTATTTATTAGTTTTAGTTATTTTAGTACCTTAAAAGTAAACAAAAATGTGAAATGTTATATTCATATAGAAATAAAATAAGTTTACATTTTTTATATTTTTGTATTCTAATATTTATTTTACGTGATGATTTTTAAATTTTATTTTTGAGTTTTATTTTTACTTTTGGTTAACGATAATAATCCTAATCTCAACGGGTCTCATTCACTAAGCATGCGTATGCACAAATTTGTGCATGAAACCTACGTATGAATGTTTTCACGAACAAATCATGATTCACTAAAACTTTCGTACTAAAATTCTCTCTAAATTTAAGAAAAAATATAGGAACAACTGAAAGCACACGTACGCAAAAATCACACTCTGTCTGGTCTTAATAATCTATATATAGGCTATATGTATAATGCATGTTACATTTTAGGACAATCATTATAGCCTATATTTTTATATATATATATATATATATATATATATATATATATATATATATATATATATATATATATATATATAAAAATACGATAAAATGTATTTCATCTTAAAATTATTTCATCATATAGCTACACTGAAAGAGTAAGAAAAGCTGTGTTAGACTATAGCTCGAGCTGCGAGGTTTCTCTGAATAACAGAGAGACGAAAGGCTGTAAAGGAAAGCATGTGCGGAAAGCACTTATATGGAGATGGTCTGGGGTGTGTTTTATGCAAATTACTAACCTTGTGCACGTGGTGGCTCATTTACAATACTCCAAATTCACTAACATTATGACAAGGTTAAGAACAAATTCATATCCCTATGCACGTGTTGTGAATTAGGTGGAACGTTTTCGCGAGAAGTTTGAATGTGTGTATAAATGTGAATCATTTACTCAATTATTAGTGAATGAGACCCAATGATACTAAAATAACACTGACTACTACTGTTCATATTTAAAGTTACGGAATAATAAACATTGGGACATACTTCATCTTACAACATTGGTACTACAAATTTGATAAATCGCAATTAGATTAAATATTTTCACTTGGAGGGTGATAAAACAAGGGGGAAAAAAAATTCAAAAACAGGACCTGAGCCAGAACTTAGGCCAGCAACAAACCCAGAACACCCTAGCAACCACATAGCAACACAGTAATAAAAAAAAAAAACCTTCACATCCACACAGCGACACCACAATACACTAGAACTGCGACAGTGAATTAGGATAGACAAATTTCACTCACTACGAAGCTATTTTGCAAAAGTAATCTAGTTTTATATAGATTCATATACACAAACCACCACTGTTCCAGCTGTTTTTGTCACATAAATCTTATTCAGTGTCGTCATGCTCTTTATGGAGCTTATTAAGAAACCCACATCTCAAAAAAAAACAAAAAAAACAGCAGTGCAGGAAAAGATCCAAGGTAAATTAGAGAGTGTCACAGTTTTGTTTATGTTATGCATTGTCTTTTTAAATAAAGTCAAAAAAAACCTTCAGCAAATCTCTTATTTAAACAACCACTCATCTCGCATCGAAAACAGATGACGCCGTTCACTTCAATAACATAAACGCAAGTAATTACATACGCCACATGGCATATTCCACCCCAACCAAACAAGCAACAATGAAGGAGATATTCCTGAGCTCTACAGCAGTATATTTGCATTTACAGTGTGCAGTTTGACCCATGGGGAAAGCAGCAAAGTCATATTTATAGTTTGATTTTTTTAAACCATCGACATTCCAGACGAGCTGATCCCAAGACGCCCATTTGAAGAGTCTGAAGCATCACATGTCAGCTCTGAAAATCTCGGTTATGACTGGTTTGAACTGGCTTAATGAGTTTTAAATGAAAAAGCCAATGTGGTGAAGTCTCGCCACAACTGCTAAATTCACAATTCCTTCTCCATCTGTTCATTTACAGCACTGGAATGAAATATAGGTCGACCCATTCTCAAATGCACCAGCTTGGGTGGCCTCCATCCACACAATCTACACACTTGGATTCATTTTCTAAGCAGGGAAGAGCCACGTCTGACACTTCAGCAATACAGATTCACCACCTCCACACCTAAGCGAGTTCTGGGAAGGCCGTTTCCATGGCAACAGCCAGATGTTGTGCACATCTGTGCCTCCACGTTCATCAGAATCCAAGGGTGGAAGCATCTGCTAGCGTTTTCTCCCCCGAAGCAGCTTAAAATAGCCAGGGAAGAAAAGTTATGCAGTAGAGGTGAGCAATAGCAGATTATAGCTCAAGAAAGTAGATGATTAGCTCTCCCATAAATAAAAATTGTCATCATTTACTCATGCTCATGTCATTCAGACCTTTTATTATTTTCTTTCTTGCATGAAACACAAAGATGATGTTAGGAGGAATGTCAGATCAGGTCTTTTTCAACCAAAATAAATAAATAAATAAATAAATAAATAAAATAAAAAGTAGTAATTTATGCTGTCAATCTCCTAAATAAATAAATTAATAATAATAATAAAAAAACTTAAGCATTGAATGTAAAACATTGAATGTTCTTTTCTATACAACAAAAGTGAATGGTAATTTATACTGTCAATCCTCTAACTAAATAAATGAATAAATTTAAAAAAAAATATATATTTTACATAAAAATAAATATGTAATTTAGATAAAATAAATATTCGATATAACAATCCATTACAACATATTTTTGTCTCCTGTCATACTTAATGCATGACTAAAAAAGCATAAAATAAAAATAAACTCACCACACCCTATGAGATAAAAGACATACAAAAAGAAAAATGAAACCAAATCCCCATTTGAAAATCCAATAAAGGAGGCTCTGTTATTCAAACATATTTAGACTTTATCATTTTAAGTAACAAATACAACCAGCCAGACATTACTTGCCCACTAAAGCAGATTTATGCTTTCTTGTTCCTTTTAGAGAGTTTTTTTTATTATAATATTTTTTTCCTAAATGGAAAAACTGACTCCTCAACCACAGATGCTCAACAATTCCATTTAAAGAGTTTCTGGTGAAATGAACTGAAATGATGTGAACGTACTTTCCAAATACAATAATGTGAGAGTTATGGATAGGATAGAGTATAGAACAGAACAGTATATTCCATCATTCATAATCACAGCATCTGAAAAATACTAAGCACTAACCTAGTTCGGGTCCAAAAGTTAAACCAGCTAACCTGAGCTCAAATTCATATACATAAATCATTCTTGGAAAAAGTTTTAAACTATTTTTTAATGGAAAACCGACTCCCACCACAATTGCAGATTGTGGTCACATCCATTAAAGCGATTTCTGATAAAATGATGAATTTAATGGATGCAGTTTTCCTGGGAAAGTGACTAGTTACATTTGCATGAAAGTTGCACAAACATTTAGTCATCGGTTATAAACTTACTGGCAGATCAAATACATAAAATTCACATGGATGTGTTTGAAACCTTCTCAAAATCGTGCTTACTTTAAAATGAACTACAATGATTATATTATACTTAGACGACGCAGAAAGGAGAAAACAATAATAAACTTCTAAATAAATGATGGATATGTATTATTATTTAAGCTTACCTTCATGTCCGGAACCATCTGTCTCACTTTGAAGGTGGTTTTGGACCCTGTCAACATGATTTCAACCTAAAACAGCTCCGGACTAAAAGAATAAATGGTGTATTTGAAAGAGGTCTGATGGTTTGATCCTGTCCATGTTACTGAAATCGGATGGCCCGCGTCCAGTCTGCATCACTAAAGCGCTTTCACACATTACTCCATCCGTACTATGTTAATATACTCACACAAACACGAAATCATCTCTAACGGAAATCTATTTTCACAAAGAGGACGCGCCTTTTCCCACCGCATTTGTTTACAGCCCCTTCGCCATAGTGAAATGACACGGGTGTTACTGAGTAACAAAAACCAGGACCGAGTCTCTTAAAGGGCCAGTACCGCCACAAACTCAACGCGCTTCTGTCCTTATGGACTGCTTCCATCTCTGTCTCTCAAAACCTATTAATGTTCGAAATATCATACTAGCGTACTGCTCTTACTATTTATACTGAATATAGTTTATATAGACTACTATAATTAGCATTCACATTTTCTTTATGAATTACCCACACGATCTGACCTTTCATTTACAAATATGATAATAGGTCACTCCAAGGGGTTAAGGTTCGGATAGATAGCCCCTACTGGTAGATTTGCTGGTAAAGTCTTTTTTCATTGACAACCATTAAAAACGATATATTCAGACTAATATATATGTATGTGTGTGTGTGTGTTTGTATATATATACACACACACACACATATATATATGTGTGTGTCTATGTGTGTCTGTGTGTGTGTATGTATGTATATATATATATATATATATATATATATATATATATAGATAGATAGATAGATAGATAGATAGATAGATAGATAGATAGATAGATAGATAGATCTATCTATCTATCTATATATATACTCTCTCACACACACACACACACTACCGTTCAAAAGTTTTGGATCAGTAAGACTTGTAATGTTTTTTTAAAGTACAGAAAAAAAACAGTAATCCTGCAAAATGTTGTTACAATAGAAAATAACGGTTTGTATTTTAATATACTTTAAAGTATAATTTATTTCTGTGGTGCAAAGCTGAATTTCCATCAGCCATTATTCCAGTCTAAAGTGTCACATGATCCTTCAGAAATCATTCTAATATGCTGATTTATTTTTAGAATTATCAATGTTGGCAACAGTTGTGCTGCCAAATATTTTTTTGGAAACTGCGACACTTTTTTCAGGATTCTTTGATGAATAAAAAGTTCAAAAGAACAGCATTTATTCAAAATATAAATCTTTTCTAACAATATAAATCTCTGCTATCACTTATCAATTTAACACATCCTGAACATTTCTGAATAAAAGGTCTAATTTCTTTCAAAAAAAGAAAGAATAAAAATTTACTGACCCCAAACTTTTGATTGGTAGTGTATATTGTTAGAAAAGATTTCTATAATAAATAAATGCTCTTCTTTTTAACTTTTTATTCATCAAAGAATCCTGAAAAAAGTATCACAGGTTCCAAAAAAATATTAAGCAGCACAACAGTTTCGAGCGCTGATAATAAATCAGCATATTAGAATGATTTCTGAAGGATCATGTGACACTTTAGACTGGAGTAATGGCTGATGGAAATTCAGCTTTGCACCACAGAAATAAATGATACTTTAAAGTATATTAAAATAGAAACCATTGTTTTATATTGTAATAACATTTTGCGAGATTACTGTTTTTTTCTGCATTTTTGATCAAATAAATGCAGCCTTGATGAGCATAAGAGACTTCTTTGAAAAACATTAAAAGTCTTACTGATCCAAAACTTTTGAACGGTAGTGTATACAGTAATCAACATTTGAAGTGGATCAAAACCTTTCATCAAAGTTCTCCTAAAACAAAAACAATACCCGTTCTTGTCTTAGGACAATTTTGATGAACTTTTTTGATCCACTTCAAATGTTGCCTACTGAGATATATACACACACACACACACACACACACACACACACACACACACACACACACACACATATATATATATATATATATATATATATACACACTTGAGTAATGGCTACAGTTTATCACAAGATTAAATTTATATTATATATACCACCAATCAGGGTACGGTCCTACATACATATATATATATATATAATTAATGTTTAAAATAGAAAACCATTATTTTAAATTTCAATAACATTTCACAATATTACTGTTATTTATGTTGTTTTTTTTTTTTTTGTTTTTTTTGGATCAAATAAATGCAGCTTTGATGACCATAAGAGACTTCTTTTAAACATTTTTATAACATTTATTATTATTGTTGTTTTTGTTGTTGCTGTTGTTGTTGTTGTTAAGCAATAGTATAAAGGCACCTATAAAATATTTTTAAAAAGCCTATTTTAAAATATTTTAAAAAATGCTAAATATGCATTTCTCCAAAACAATAGTGAGCAATACAATGTAATTCATCTTAAGGAGTCAATAACATTAACAAGATAAAAGTAAAAAAAAAATAAATAAATAAAAAAAGATTTACTAAAGGGCACTAGAGAATAGTATATAGAACATAATATATATAATATATAAAAAAAAAAAAAAAAAAAAAAAAAAAAAAAAAAAATTCTTTCTCTTTATTTATTCCTTTCCTTTCTAGCTTGTACTTATTTGAACAATGCCTGAGACTTGTTGTTACGAGCACTTCCTCTGTCTGATTGCCTCTTCAAGATGAATCGCTTTATGTATTCCCCAATTGTAAGTCGCTTTGGATAAAAGCGTCTGCTAAATGACTAAATGTAAATGTAAATGTAAATATATTCTATCATTCACATAATCACTCAGTTCAGCTCTAATGTTAGCTAGGTTAACTTTAGACATTTAAACTCAAAGGTCTACAGTTAAACCTGCTAACATTAGACCAGATTAAATTAGCATGTCACAAAGTAATCCTGGAAAGGTTTTGCATGCTAAAAATAAATCTTCTGCCAAGCCTATTAAACGAACATTATGTATCTTGTTTTCATTCTATGCTTTATTAATGCATCTAAATATGATGCAAAATACCAGTCAATATTCATTAAGTTGTATACAAACAATTCAGACTGATGCACCATAATTCTCTTCTTCTCTTATATATTGCACTTCACAGGTGAGCAAACACACTTGACATTCCCGTAGTTTTTGACACCCTAGTTACCTTGTCACTGTAGTATCAAAGAACCATTTCACAGCAACGTCCAAACAGCAGAGAGACCGAGACAGGTGTCTTTAGATTACGATGTGTGTCCAGCATCAGTGCTCAGGTGGATATGAACACGATGCAGTGTGCACTGTGTGGAAAAGGCTTCCACTTGAAATGGATACCTCCAAAGCAAAAACAAATGAAAACTGATCCCAAAGATATCAGTGTTCCTATTACTAATTCATCAGACTCTCACTTTGAAATTTATTAGAGCAAAAGAACTCAAGCAATAGCCCACAAAAATACCTCATAAATAATACAGATATCTGGAGCACTAATCTGGCAATTTCTCACATTATATAGCAAGTGAAAGCAAAGTAAGCCTTCAGCAACTGAAAATAAACTTGCATTAAGGAGAGTAATCTTTATTTATGCTTTACCCTGTACACTGTGTCCTGACACAAGGCAAAGATCACATGCTGTGGTAATTAGCAGTCTTAAATGGTAGACAGTGCTTGATAGAAATTAAAATTAAATGACGTAACCTTGCAGTAACTTAAGATATTTCTGAAATAATTGGAAGAACAGACGTCAGCTGCATTTTAGCTGAAGAAACAAGTTGCATGCTTGCTTATAACTATAGTTTTTGTTCATGTTAATTTAGGTTTACACACTTCCGTACTGGGATTACTGGAAATATCATTGATATAGCAAAACCGCAGATTCTAGCCAAACGAATAATTTAGAGCAGAGCCTTAAAATGCATATTTTTGCAAAATAATACCTTATTAAAAGAATAATTCACCAAAAAAAAAAAATTATATATATATATATATATATATTTGTTCCTTCATCATTGTTTCTTACAAACACACAGCTTTTCACTTCACAAGACTAACTAATTGACTGGAGTCATGTGGATAATTCTGATGTTTTTATCAGCTATTTGGACTCTTATTCTGACGGCACCCATTCAATGGTGAGCAAGTGATGTGTTCTGATGCTCAAACTCATCTACATCTTGGATGGATCTTTAATCCCCACTAAAACTGTACAATTCTCAGGTTTTTCATAAATGTGGGAACCTTGTATATGCAGCTGAAAGGTCTTGTGTGACTGTAAAAATACAAGACATTTGCTATTACGAAGACTTCATAGATAAATGTAGAGAATGAGGATGCAAACTAAAATCAATACAAACAACTGTTTAAATACAATGAGAATTTTATTAAAACGGTGCAAAAAGAAAAGAAAAATAAAACAAAACTAACATAAAAATCAGATGTTCTTTCCGCCTAGATTGCACTGTCACACAGCCTGGAGTCACCTCTCAAACAAAGAGAAAGGTAAAATGGCTGAAAACAAACACAAATTGCCCAATTAGCCAGAAGTAATGCACAAATATGAGTAGATAAATTGCATCTGCCAGTTCTGTACATGCAACAGTTTCAGTCTCATGCAAATTCGAGAATGCTGATGACTGTAGCTCTGTCACATCCATGAAAACATACCATATAAAAATAGTAAGCTACATCATAACAAAAAAAAAGCCCACTGTATTAAATAAGAGAATTTAGTGTGTGAAAACTGACGGTGGTGGACGCCACCACCATCATTAAAAAATGTACTCAAAATTCGATTAAATATCATAATTCGCTTTAAAATAGAAATCAAAATTAGGAATCTTCAGGAGGCCCGTCTGTTTGACAACTAGCCACGTAAGAAAGAACATCCTAGTTTCAGAACTAAACATCCCAAACTGTTTGAAAAATCTTACTACAAATATATATTTTCAAATCATACCTTGTCAGATCACTGATGGAGAAATTAGTTTGTTCACAAGAAACACTCGGATTTAAGAGGCTTCTCTTGTCAGCCATCGCCGTATGCTCCAGAATACTGACTCCACCACCAATCAGGGTACGGTCCTACAGCATACATTCGTATCTTTAAAAAACACTGTAAAACTGCGTCTGATTTACAAAAATAACTTGAACGTATTTATACAACAGTTTTATTTCTTAATACAAAAATGCTTGCACTCTTATTGAAGTCCAACGCTCGGGGTGGCTGAATGAGCTTTCCATTCGTTAAATAACTGCATCCGTTAAACACAAGCGACGAGTACACTGGAAGGAGAACACAAACTCCTACGGAGAGTAGTTGTCATTTCACTGACAATTTTCTCTTGTTTGTGCCTTGAAGCTGCAATAGGTTTGCAAAAGCACAATTCACCAGACGCACACACAAACACAAGCTCACACGCTGAATTCCTTTTTGTGACTTAGAAGAGTGGAAATCTGGGTAAATGGTACATGCCTTACATAAGACAGAAATCAATCAATCAATCGCAATTCATATTCAAATGTGCTTGACTGAACGAAAAAAAAAAAAGAATCCAAAAGCAGCAGCAGCAGCAGCAGCAGCATACTCTTTGTCCCTTATTTACACTACGAAAAGTTGAGCCATCTGTCTCAAAAGGTCACTAGGGATGCATTGATTTAGCAAAAAAGAAACCTAAACAAGTGTGCCCTCTATTGGTTATAAGAGTGTATAATATGTCAAAGATATCTTGCTGTCTTTGGGTGAGAAATAAAACTAGCAACCCTTCAGGTTTTTAATTCTGCTGCAAAACTTCACTCTGTCAGAGATAATAAACAATTTAGTGCATCAAAACATAAATGAATCTAAACTGAGAATTTACAGCTTCAAACTCATGGGAGATACCAGATGAAGAGAAGAGGTATGTTAAAATTTTGTTAGGATACTAACCTAGCATATATTTAATTGTGCAAATCAGTAATGCAAATGTGGGAACATTGTGGCCTCGAGCTGACACAGTTATACAATTATTTGCATACGACTGATTACATCTGTATTGAGTGTTTGAGAAGCGGAAGGGAGGTTCGCTGCGACTACACCAGCTCTACATCTACCATCAATGCAGCACACTAACACTTACCCACATCAAATGAACATGATCACAGCAGCAACATCCTCTTACAGTACTATAGAGCCCATTTCACATGAGCAAAGACAGGGTAAAGGGATATTCAGCCCAAAATGAAGAACCTGTCATCATTTCCTCACCTTCATGTCATTTTGAACCAGTATGACTTTCTTTCTGCTGTCAAACACAAAAAGGGATGTTTACCAGAACGTCCAGGCTGCTCTTTTCCATATAATGAAATGTGCCCTAAGTCAAAATGCTGTAACTAAATATTTTAACAGAGCAAAATTAGTAAATGACATGTAACAGACTGGTTTGACTCAGATTCAGAGAAAACTGAGTGCATGTGTGCTATATTAGCAGTTTTGCTCTCCAACGTAGCTCTCAAAATCTCATTCGCACATCCACATTGGCTTGTTGTGCTCAGTTAAGACACAAGAACCAAATGGCGTTTGTCATCACTGGCGTCAAATTTGTCAGTAGGCGAGATGGAGCGGAAGACTTTCTGTGAATAATGACTTCTGGTCCATTACTCACATTAAGTGACTGGTCCACATTTACTTTCATTGAATGGAAAAGAACAATCTACTTTTGTATTTGCCAGTCAAACAGGTTTGGAACAGCATGCAAGGCTGAGTTAATAACAGTATTTCCATTTCTGGCTAACTTATACAACTAGCTGGCTTTATCGGAGGCTTTAATATCTGTTAACAGTGTAATAGGAATTTGATAGTATCTCGATGCATTGTATAACTGAGATACTGAGAGATCTGCTAGCATCCCTCTAAATCCACAAATATCGACAACACTATAATCAGCACTGCGAACCCAAAACCAAACAGAAGTAGAAATTCAGTTCAACAATCCCCCTGAAAAAAGACTGAAAAGGCAACTAGGGAACAAGTGAACTTGCGCACAACAGTGGCACCTACAGCCGAACCCTGACATCCACAGTCCACGCGAGTGGAATTGCAAGTTCTCCCTCCAGAATGGAGCGAAATGCCAGACTAGAAGCACAGCAACATAACAGTCTATTCATTGTCACGTCTGAAACCCACACGCACAACCTTTGGACATTAGAAAAGTGCTTGATTTGGTGCAGTGACTGCTCTGGGAGTGATCGATCATTAACATTTGGGGCGGTAACATTTGAAGGGGTCAGAAATTGTTTCAACATAAGCCCCCTTTGACCTGCGAGTACCTAGAACTCCTTTAATAACATAACTCTTCACATGATGTACCATTTCCGAAAAATTACATCTGATTTCCTTCCTTTTTTGCAATAATTTTAAAGGTTTTGCACTTTTAAATGGTGTAGAAACACAGTAGAAAATAAACGACTGATTTTTTTTAATATGGACATGTGAAGACCCAAAGCAAAACCTTTGGCTATCAAGGTTCAACTCCGTAAATTGAACATCTGAGAAGCGAGAAAGCACCATTTTAGCTAATTAAGCCAGTCATGTATGGCTTCAAAAGGGGTGCAAGTTAAATTATTGTAGCGTTGGGCCAATGCAGATAACACTCACTTGAAGTTAACAGTGTGTTTTTGCCTTACACTCGCAATATGGCAAGTCTTACATTGATTGCAGCTGAAATCCTACATGAAATGTCTATTATTATGTATACAAATGCAGCTGATATAAATACGCATTTTCTGGTTGTGCTTAATGTGTATTTTGGGGTATGCGGCATGTTGGTGTGATGCAACGTAGCACATTGTGCTCCAATGTCTATTGCCTGTGCTCTACATTCTCGCCACTAGGAGGAGACAAGGAGACAGGAAAGAGGATGACCACGTCAAGCAAATGTGGGCGGAGCTTAAAGCTCCTGCCTATGAGCCACAGCAAATGTAACACAACAGCAGTCCTATTCCCACAATGGCCATTCATTGTGGGCACCGAGTCTCAGTAACCTGGTTCAGAAAGGCCGAACTTATGTCTTAAAGCAAGATCCACACAAACTGGATATGATGTGGCTCACACGGTGGGCTCCAATGAGTCCTATAGGAGAGAAACCGGACAGAGATTGTCCATTCAAAACCTGTGTATGGCTGGCTCCGTTTCCCGTCTCTTCAGCTCCTCTCTGTAGCAGTACGAGCAGTAATTGCCCGTCTCGGGGTGGCCGTAGTAATTGCACGTAGGCGTTCGGCATTTGCTGGACTGCAGGTTGGCGAGGCCACCCGCGCTGCCTAAAGAGTAATGCCTCAAGGGCATTGGCCCATTGCGACTGTCCAAAGTGAAACATGAGTCCCGCAAGCCATTTGTGTAGCCTCCAGCAGGTTCGGTTGGGTAATCAATTGGGTCATGATCTTGGGGAAAAGACGTCAGGCAGGGGCTGATGATACGGGATGGGCTGCCCAAACTGGTGGAGGGAGGGTGGTACTGGGTATGGGGCGGGCCCTGTGCTAGGGGGCAGTGTCGGGGCAAGGTAGCATAGGATGGTAAGCCTGGGTAAGAAGATGGCGAACCTCCTGCCAGCTGCCGTCGTGTATCCAAATAACCATGCATATGGAGATGCTGCGTGAGTGGGTTAGGAGAATGGTCAATGAAGGTGGGCCTGGGGATTGGGACCACACCGGAGTACATCACTGGGCTGAAAGATGATGACTTCAAAGCGTTAAAAGTAGGAGGTGAGTTATCAGTAACTTCCTCTTTGCTTTCAAAACTTCTGTAACTCAGCTCAGGCCCGTCTTTTTTTAGTTGGGCTCCAGCAGTCGTTGTGAGCCCTCCTGCCGCGTTCCGCTCAGCTTCCCTTCTCTGTTCCTGTTCGGCACGGAAGCGCTCCTCGGCGTCAACCAGGTAGCGTTGGATCATTTCCTCCTGAAACGGCTGCCGGTTGCTTGTAGTGAGTAGCGCAGCGAAGATGTACTTCCTTTCGCCTTGCATAGCGGATCGGAGGATGCTGAGACTCACTTTCACATCCGAGCTGTACTTAAAAGGGTCACCTTCAGAAGAGTAGCTTCCATTTTGTCGCTCGCTGGTTGAGGAGGGTGAACCTTTCCCAGAGTCCTCAGAGCCCATTTGAATGGAGGGAGAGCTGTCCTTACTGCCCTTACGACCTCTCAGAGAGCCTTTCTTCTTCTCTTGACCCTCCTGTTTGAATCCACTTCCACTTGCATTCTTCCCTGTCATCAGGCCTCCCACATTCTTTTTCAGCTTACTGCCCAAGCTCTTGCCAAAGCTACCCAGCTTGTTGGCAACGGAGTCTGCACGTTTCTTGTCCTTATCCTTTTCTTTGTCTTTCTTCCCCTTCTCCTTTCCAATTGTGCCAGTTGTCCCTGCTGAACTGTTACTGGATGAGCTAGAGGAGCTGGAAGATCCACCATTTGTTTTGCCTGTTGTGCCACTGGTTCCAGTAGTGCTGCTGTCTCCATTGCCATTGGAACTGCTGCTGACGGATTCCTTATCGGACTCTCCGGAGTCTGGTGGGGTGCGGGCATCCTCTCCTGCAGATGCTGTAGGTGATTCTGGCTGGGCCAATGGGGCCTGCTGTGAATGCAAAAAAAGGAAACATTTTTTTATATATGCTACATGATTTAGATGGAATACAAATAAAGAGCACACCACAACATCTGAATGCTGAGGTCAAAGGTGATTCTTCAATTAGAGAAATTTTTGCCCCCTTGAATTAAATTATTTAAATATATATATATATATATTAAAAAGCAAATCATCCTAGTTTAAAAAAAGAAAGTAATTTATTAATTTCTTCCTTATTTTTTTAATTAAGAAAAGTAGAATTTGCCAGAATCCCACCATTTCAGACCCATCCCCAAATTACTTTTTGACTTATACATAAAACATAAAAAAAAACCTAAACAAAACTACTATATTAAATTACAAAAAAAGGTCTACATTTAGCATACAACAAATTTATAAAAACTTAAAAATCAGGGAAAATAATTCAAATTATTTTCAAATAAATTGATATGTGTATACAATTTGTAATTTCTTATACAACAAAGATTCATTACATAATAGTTTTTTCCAGACAAGTTTATATTTAGATATCATGGAAATGAGAAGTGACCAGAAAACACTCTATGCCAGTTTGGCAGTTTAATCAGAATTATAATTTATTTTAAGACTTTTAAATCATGAGAGTAGCTTTAAAACATATATTTATACCACCCTACAGACATAAACTTTTTAAGTGTTAGAAATAAAAATGCTTTGGATGGATTTTTTTTTTTTTGATGTCAGAGTAAATTTACCAAAGGTTTCTGGCTGATAGTTTACACTAAACAAGTTAAATTATTCTTAGCCTGTCAAACAAAGCAAGAAGCTCACCTGTACCTCACAGGGTAGAGGAAGCCAGGTGACAGTCATGTAGCTATGCAGCAGATGGAGCTTGGCCTCCAGAGATAAGGTTACACTGAAACCAAACAAGAGGCAGGTCAGAGCGCTGATATTCACTTATAAATGGCACTTAAAATGCCTTTGATAAAAAAATAAATAATGAGCAAGTTTCATGAAAATACAAAAACAACTTTTGCATAAGTAGTAAAAAGTCACAAGAAAGATGTGCTGAGGTAAGTGATGAGTTAAGTAAATTATTTTAAAACAGAATATCATATAGTGACAAATGTGAAAGCTATGGGAACAAGAGGGAACTACAGATGCAACCCTGAGCTATTTGAGAGCTTCTCTGTGTTCCATTCATAGAAAGCATTTAGTGATAATCTGCATTAAAGAATGAGAGTTGCTAATCTTGAGTCTTGGCCAACAGCGCACAGTCCCAGCAGGCTCCACTAATGCCGTCATTATGGTCAGACATTACTGAACTCTGCTGTAAATAAGTCAGGGCTGAGTCATTTTGCACTACATAGCCAAAATAAACTGAATACTTCGAAAACTTTTTCTGAGCAAATTTGGTATATGCACAACACACAGCAATTACAGGAATGTTCCAGGTTTAAAACAAGTGAAAATCTATGGATGGCATTCGTGACATGCTGTTGATTACCACAAGAAATAATTTTGACTCTTCCCTCAGATTGTATAAACACGCATGGAGAAATTGCTCATATCATTTTAACAAAAATATGAACTATGAATTTCTGCTTTACAACTTTCCAGAATGCATCACTTCAGACTTAACATGCAAGGTTATTACTGTAAACAATTTATGCTTGTTATTCTTTTTTCAATCGGAGTCTGAATTATTGTCTGTGGTAACTGACAGCATCTCAAAAATGCTGTCCATTGAGCTTAACTATATCCATGAGCATGGCCTTTTTTATTCATTAAACTAGGTGGCACACTTGTACAGAGGATTGCACAACTGTCAGTGGAGCAGAGAAAATGATGAGCGCGTCAAAAAGTTGGGAAATGTTGATGTTTATGCAAAGGACAAAAAAATCTCTTAAAAATCACACTGTTACATTTAATTCAGATTGCAAATGCATACTGAACATTTTTTCAAACCTTGAACATTCCTTAAACAGACAAATGCGCATAATGAAATTCTACCTTGCTAGCATCACATTATCGTTATCATCTTTGCCCCATTCCCAGTCTTCTCCAGGATCCACAGCAAAGTGCAAAGGCAGCATCTTATGATCCGAGTCAGTCAGAGGGATCACCACTGTGGAGGTTTTTTACCAAACAAAAGGTAACAAAAGGTCAGTACAATTCTGAATTACACTACTTTACTAATTATTTATAATTTGGCTTATTTACAAACACGCAAATGCTATTCAAATGAACTTCAAGACTACAGTCCCAAAGGCCTTTGAAGAAATAAGATGGATTAAAGTGGATAAAGACTTGATAAATTATTGCAGATTTTGTTCTGTCTTGCTTTGAAAAACTGGTTTATCAGGCAAGAACAGCACACTGCATGACAGATTTGCTACATATAAACCACTCCTCACCTTGTTCTTTGGAACTGTCTTTCTGCTCCATTGAGACCAGGGCAGAGAAATGGGCCTGGTCATATGCCAGAACGAGAGGGGAGCGGTGGCACTTGTTGGCTGGTACTTCTAGGGGTAGGTAAATCCCTCCAAATGGGATTGGTGCAAAAGCTAAACAACAGACAAAAATGTTAAGCTTTGCTTATGGAACATGAGAGGACAAATGGAAAATGCATTATCTAAAGGGGACAAAGTCAACAATTTTGTGCCATTGCATTTTTCCGCTATAGTCACAGTCATGCTATTGTGCTCATGGTTACATTATAACCATGAAGATTCGACTGAGCCATTTTTACAACTTGGCTTCAATAGACAAGTAAGGCAGTTCTGAGTTGTAAATGTTAGAGTACCTCAAAGTGTGTCAAAGTCTCCTCATTTAAGAAATTGTTTATCCAAAAATGAATATTCTGTCCTTATCTACCTTCTCCCCCAGAATCCCGCAGCATGGTGTCAGCCACCACCACTATCGGCCTGCGGAGCACATGAGCAAGAACGAACACATGAAACTCCTCCAGGCTCTCGTACACCGGCTCCTCCTGTGACTCGGCACTGCGGGACACAAAACACACTCACAGCATGAGCAAAACACTCCAGAAAACCTCTGTTTACAGCTTTCAAAGCAGAAAATAAAATCAGATGTAATCAACTCACCCGTTGCTGCCATTAGTGCTGTAGTGTATCCTTGGTTCACTAGATGCCAGTTTCAACAACTCATTCCACTCTTTCTGCCACTCTTCCTCTGTGTAAACCAGTCCCGACTGCACACAAATCCACACACAGAAATATTAGGCTGAAAACAACAGACCAAATTTGTGCAGATTTTCTAATGTTACTAATTACACTACTGTTCAAAGGTTTGGCTTTGGTAACTTTTTTCTTTTCTTTTTTTGGGGGGGGGGAATATTTCTGAAAGATGCATTTATCTGATAAAAAAAATGAAAAAGTTGCATTTATTTGATCAAAAATATAACAAAAACAGTAATATTGTGAAATATAAAATTCTTGATTGGGTATTAAAATATATTTTAATATGCATTATATTAACCCCTTACAACTGCTGTTGTTATTGTTTGCAATGGATTATTAAATCTAACTTCCAAAGTACAGACTGTATTAACCCTTATGTTGGTTTGTGCTATCACACTTTTTATGTAATATAGCCCCTAGTGTTTGTTTGTTTTGTTTTGTTTTCTTTTTGTACATTGTAAGTGTTGTTACAGACACCGTATGTACATGTGTCAGTCTTGTGACTGTTTCAAGAAAATTTAATAAAAATATCACAAAAAAAATATTATGAAATATTACAATTTGAAAGAGATGTTTTCTATTTAATATATTTTAAAATGAAATTTATTCCTGTGATCAAAGCTGAATTTTCAACCTCATTACTCCAGTCTTCAGTGTCACATGATCCTTCAGAAATCATTCTAATATGCTGATTTGCTGCCTAAGAAACATTTCTTATTAATATCACTGTTGAGAACTGCTGTGCTGCTTTATATTTTTGTGGAAACTGCTATTTCAGAATTCTTTGATGAATATAAAGTTCAAAAGAACAGCGTTTATTTAAAATAGAAATCATTTATACCAGTTATAAATATCTTTGCTGTTATTTTTTGTTTATTTTGTAAATAAAGTATTAATCTCTTTAAAAAATGTAGAAAAACAAAAACAAAAACCCTTTTCAATGGCAGTTTACATTTTACTTGATGAAGCCTGATACTAAATTGATTAGCATTATCTGTTACCATCTGTTTGTAAAAAATAATGAACAAACAGATACAGTGCTCTAACCTCTTTGTTCTGCATGGTTTGTTGCCATCTCCACCTTCGCTTTAAAGCCTCCCTCTCCAGCCCATGATCCATCAGTGCATAGAGAGACTTCCGCAGCATTAGGTCTCGATCATGAAAGCCCCACATACCTGCATAGTAATGTTTAATGTTTTAAAAACAATTACTGAATTAATCTTAAGATTACGCCTGGCAGTGGTTTCTAGGCAGGTATGCAGTCATTTTACTGTTGCTTTAGACATAATAGTTACACTACAAATGTAATGCAGTAAAAAAGCTCCTGTACGGAACTCTCACTACAATGAGCATCTATTTTCAACAATACATTATTCACAAGAAGAATAAATGGTCTTTTAGCCTGCATTTACAAGCTAAATGTGACACCAACAAACTCTCAGAAAGCTGTAATATGAAATATGTATAAAAACTCAAATATTCTGTGCTGATCACTTGCTAACAAAAATTCAGCTTGAACACTTACCCAGTGAGGCAGCGTGTAACAGACAGTTCCCATCACCACTAGTCGCCAGAGGTAATAAACTCTGACAGCCAGTCCCCAAACGAGTCCACCAGTTCAACCGTCCTGGTGAAGAAAAAAAAAAAGGGGATGACAATTATCTCTCAAATCTGTGGCTACAGACACTAAGATACTTCTTTCTATGGCTGCATCCAAAAGTCACATACTTCCCTATAATATAGTAGGCGAAAACAGTATGCAAACAGTAGTATATCCGAATTCACAGGATTCATAAAACTTAATAAAAAATAAAATTTCTGTCGAGATTCTGAAGTGTGCATCCAATGGACACTTTACCATCCCATGAGGCCACGGGAGAGGATTTGCGAATGGCAAAGAAATGACGCAACTGGTAGTACATATGACAATTACATCATAACAAATATAGTATGTCTGTATTACATTCACACTATATGCATTCATACTAGGGCTGCACGATATTGGAAAAAACTCACATTGCGATATTTTGTTTTTCTGCGATATATATTGCGATATGAAAAAAAAAAAAAAAAAAAAAAAAAAAAAAAAAATTCACCAAATGACTTGAATAGCTCTATTTGGAGAGAAAAAAAAATATTGATTTTGTAGGTGAGTAAATCAGCATAGGAAATAAACAATTTACAAGCATAGATAAATATAATAGAACGAAGATACAAATGAAATAAACAGTGCTTTGTATTTTTAAGGCAAGTCCAACAGTATTCAGGTGCAGAAATTGAATAATAAAATGTAAAATAACACTGCATAACACAGTCTTCATTGTATAAATTAAATCTAATAAATCTGTGTTAAAGCTACAAAAGTGATTTTTCTCTGTTTTGTTGTTTGATTATGACACAGAAAGCAACAGAGACATTAAACTGCTGTTATTGTTATCCTCTTTCTTTCTCAATTGTTCACCTAAGACATAAGCAACTGTTTTTTTTTTTTTTTTACAAGGATACTTGGAGACATGCATTTTGACACGGTTTCGCGCATATGTGTCGTATTACACTGGATGCGGCGCGACACGACGAATCCCCGCCAGTAAACTGATATGCCTCGCTCCATTTATGACGTACTGACACAAAGTTGACACGATTGGCAACGGTCGCTTTGTCGCATCCAGTGTAGAAAGACTTTGGGGCCGTTCACATCTGCAAACGCGTGGAAAACTCCCGCCGCGCCACTTCCTCCTCCTTTCCAAAGCGCTCGGGAGCTTGCGCTTTCCTGGCGCCTGCCGTTGCTAAACATCCGTGATGTGCTCTCCTCGACGACGCGGAAGTTTCAACAAAGGATAAATGGATTTCCAGCACTGAAAATCGCTTGCAGTAGCTCTGCTACTAAATTTATTTAAAAATGGGTATCTCTGTGCAGCTGTCGCGTCCGGAGTAGACACGGTGTCTGTGTGTGAGCAAAGAAAACGATCAGTATAAATATAACGATCAGGCCTACTAAACATCGCACATCCTGCGATGTGACTATCGCGGATACGCACATCGCGATATCGATGCTGAAACGATATATCGTGCAGCCCTAATTCATACTATATAGAACATGCTTTTTAATGGTAACAAAGTAATTACTTCAAAATAAGTACCTACTCAGAGATCTGTCTTTTTCACCTTTTTTAACCTAATGAGCATCCTACATAGGCAGCACTGGAAGGGCGATGGTGGACCAAGCGAAATATCAATCATAAATAAACTTTATTCATAATTACTTCAATAGCTAAATCTAATAAAAAAATACTATTTTACCCATTATTTTTGTGTGCTGTGTATCTTTAAGCTTATTAGCCTATCAAGCTAATGGCAAACTCCCGTGTGCGTCAAATGAGAAGCACAACATGCTGCCTATGTACGGCATTTCAAATCACTCACTTGTAATGTTACATTTTAGTCAGGATGCTTATGTAGACAGCAGAGAATAAAACAGCTAACCGAAACATTATGTTAGAAATATCTCATAAAACTCATATCAAAATATTTGGTTCAGCTGTCGGAGGAGAGATTCTTGAAATGAAATAACTAACCAGCATGCTCCAAGGCCACCATCATGGACTGCTCAATGAGGTCTCTCTCGATGAAGCCGCGGAAGTCGTCTCTGTAGACGGTGAGGTCAGGCAACTGGAAGGTGCAGAGTGGAGTGTCCAGAAGCTGCTCGTTGCTGCCGCCCGTACTGGACACGTGTGAGCGGGCCAGAGAGACGATGGTGGAGCTGGCGTGAGAGATTCCCCTCGACAGTCGCTTCTCTGTGGCTGCTGCCATGATACATGTTCAGATTACTGCATATACTGGAGAATATGAAACTAGACACTGGTAACCTATTATCTGGTCGCCCTATTCTTATCAGTCCTCCACTCCCTTCAATTCGAAAACAACGTTAGTCAGGTGAGAGTGGGCAAGGCTTTGAAATGACATCATATGCAACTAACTGTCATGATCAGGGTAAATCATTTACGTAAATTACAAAACACATTTGAGAATTAAGGTCAGGCCGTGCAGACAGACGTTCTAGTGCTTTTGTACCTTGCACAACCTCATCTTGGCGATGCAAGAGAGGCCGCCCCATCCGAGCTATCTCCTTCTCAATGGAGGGATACTCTCTCTCCTCAGCAAAGGTGCATGAGAGGTTCCCAGCATGCACTTGTCGCAGCTGTTCAAAGTCACTCAGTGCAGCCGAGAGGTCCCAGTTCTTTCCTGCAAGGAGAGCCACATTTATGAAGCGTGCAAGAAAATGAGAGTTCATAGTTCCACTGCACCTCTGGTTAGGAGTTTAAATATTAACCCGACATCTCAGCTAAGGTCAATGACACATTCCGCTGCAGTTGCTTGTGCAAATACCGGTCAGTACCGGCTGTCAAGCATGCATACTGCAGAACTATACATATTTTAACTCATTCTCTTATCTGCAGTGTTGCTAGGCAACATGGGCTGGGGCTTTACTGCACACATTCATATAGATGCTTAAGCAACTCTTTTTTGCTCTTCTGCAATCACTTAACCATAAAGACCTTAGTTAGGATAGATGCCATATTGAACTCTACATAGCTCACCCAAACAAAATTAGTCATAATGGTATATATAAACAAGAAAAGTTACATATAATAATGAAAAAAAGTATTTATTTTATTAAAAAATAAATAAATTAAAATTACATAAATATTATATATAAATATAGAGAGAGGATAATGGGGAACAGGATGGTTTTGGCTCACCCTCCAGCAGGTCTCTCGCCAGTCCGGGTTCAGCTCCAGTAGAACGGACAAAGTCGGACAGGACCGCGTCCATATCCAAAGTCATGTGATCATGAATTTACAGTGCAGAAGGGGGCATCAGGAGAGAGAAAAGACAGGAGAACAATTCTCCCTCACAGCAGAAGGACTGTTTCGGCCACACCTAAAGAGCAAGAGAAGAAAACAGACAATGAGGCCATGTTTAAGCTTTGGCTGTGTGCATCATATTGGTGCACATTACCAGAGATCTGTTGACTCCAGCAGTCACATGTCTTTCCTGTGACCTCTGCTGTGGAGCTCAGCTGAACGCTTCAGTTTGCATTACAGAGAATTTGCAATTCATTAGAAAGACGGCTACTATGATAGCGCTGTTTTAGGCACATTTTAAGAGTCCCAAATCATGTTATTTCAATAACTGTAAAACAAAAAGTAATTCAATGACATATTTAGGGGAAAAAACACACACACACACACAAAATCAGGCCTCAACAAAAAGGTTTTTTTCCTGCTGACCTCACCAGTGATAAAACAATTTTATTTTTGCAACATACCCATAAAAGTTTGAGGTGAGCAAAAAATAAATAAATAAATAAACACTTTTATTCAGCAAGGAAGCAAGAAATTGATCAAAAATAACATTAAATACATTTATGTTACAAAAGTTTTCAATGCTGTTTGAACTAACCTACCTAATCAAAACATAGCTTTACACATTGTTTTAGTTCTTGACTCTTTAAGTCCTCATGAGAAGTTCCTACTTGTGCGTTTGGAAGTCATAATTACAAACATGTGCATTCAAATGATTTGAGTTCAGACAAGTCATTTAGTCTGAATAAAATGGTTGTGTTAGCAGTTTTGTTTATGTCTCTCTTTTGTATTTTATGTAAGACAGGAAGCTTTCTTTAGTTCACATGCAACACAAAGAAGAGCAAATTATGTGTGTAATCGATGCTTACTCTGTGTCAGCACAAGAATGATACATAGATGATGGAAAATTTAGTTTTGTCATGCAAGTCTGCCACCTCATAAACTGGCTAAATGAGTACTATTTTCTAGCAAGCTTTATAGCTATTCCATCAACAGCACACAAAACACACACAGACTAAATTGTACAGTTAATATTCACAATTACAACTTACTATGACAGGCCAATTTTTTAAACCGCAATGATTCTTGAATTCACATGCCCTATTCCAGAAGGTCAGGGCTCAAAGTTTAAATATCACACAGAAAACAACCAATGATGTGCACTCATCTAATAGAATACATTCTTTCCACCATGACTTTGGCACATAACAGCTCTGAACCTTTATACCTCAAACTGCACTGCCCGAAGCATCCTGACGCAAAGAGGCGGTCAGCTGAGAAGCTGTCACAGGAAAGCACTGAAGGAGCCGAACAATTAGGGCTGGGCGGTATATCGAGTTTGCATGATATATCGATATATTCTTTATAAGCGATACGGTATGAGGCAATACCGTTTAAATCGATATACAGTAGTTTGATTCGAGCGCATCTGAAAAATATAGCAGAGGACACAGACTGAGCTGTTGCAGAGAAAAATGCATAATCCAATTTGTTCTAAACATGTGACAAGCTTTATATTAAGGGCTTTAAAAAAAACTTGTAAGATATAGTTTATAGTTTTGTATAGTTTAAAGTGGCTTGCCCCATGCCCCCATCAGATGCTCTGACAGAAAGGCTGCGTGAGCCGCTGACAGAGACGCTAATCGCGCTGTTTAATGTGTTTGAGATGTGCTGTTTCCCTTAATGCATAACATATATTTCACAGGTATATCCTCCATCTGTAAATGTTAGAAAGCCATGGAAATATTTCCATTTTGCTGTCAGGAGTGCATGAGCCTTCTGCTTTGCGATTCTCCGCAAACTTTACAGACTTCAGTGAACGAGCACCGCCGCGCACATGCGCGACAAACAGACGGTGCTCAGTTAAATAGGAGCGTATTAATTCTGACTAAAATATACATTTCGCTAAAAATATTTGTAATTGGACAATAAATGTGACGTATGTACAACTTTAAACCTACAAGTAAGTGTATTTATATGATAGCACTAACTGTAAAGTGACTGTAATGGGGTACCCTAATCAAAATAGCCTAATACAAGTCTGTACTTTTGTTTTTATTTATTTTCATTTTTAGTTCAGTAAATTTAACTTCTGCTTTAAAAGCATTATTTTTGTTTTTAGATTGCAATGTTACAATGTTAGAATGAAATGTTATTTATAACCCTTTTTTGCACATAATATACTGTAGGTTACATTCACATTCATAATATACTGAATGGTTACATTCACTTTATTTGTTTTCATAGCCTTTAATATGTATTGTTTTGTTGAAACTTTGGGTGGTATGTGAATTTATATATATATATATATATATATATATATATATATATATATATATATATATATATATATATTTATTTATATATTTATATATTTATATTTATATATTAAATAGTACAGTTTTTTTTTTAAAATCCAAATCCAAAAACAAAAATACAAAAGATACATACTGTATATCGCAAATCGGCCAAAAAATACAGAGATATGAATTTCTGCCCAAATCGCCCAGCCCAACACTATCCATTAGGGCTGTTATTAAAATTATTGAAAAATCGACAATGTACATACAGGGTTCCCACTCTTTCATGAAAACCAGATTCAAGGACTTTTTTAAGCACCATTTAATTTAGCACCTATCAAATTCACACCCCAGCATATGTAGTGTCATGAAACACCTTACAGTACTAAACATTTCACTTACACTTAACATTTACATTAAAAATTTCAGAGTATGTTTTGAATGTGTAGGTTTCATAAATTTAGACCATTTTCAGCAGTCGTGTTCAAAGGAATTTAATGAAATCCATTGAAGTCAATACTGGTAATATTCAAATACAATTTCTAAAATATTGATAAAATATGCATCAAACTGGGTTTGCTGACTCTCAGTTCTGTTTGCTCATTGGTTGTTTCTTGTCATGTGACCTGTATTGTTTGCTATAAGTAGCCATCATGTTGCCATTGTCTCTTGTCGTGTATTGATGTTGTAACCCTGCTGTTGGTGAGTCTGTTTATGCTAAGTCAAGTCTGTTCGAGTCAAGTCTGTTCATGTCAAGCCTGTTCAAGTCAAGTCTTTTTGGATTATGTTTTGTCTTTATGTTAAATAAACTGCACGTGTTCTCAAACTTGCCATTCAGTGGACTAACTGTTACACTGTAGTTCTTGTACAAGATTTAAATTTGAAAGAATTTCGCAATTTGTAAATTAATAAAAAAGTGGTTAAATGTTGTAATAACACGGTAAAACCTGTTAACATTAAAAATTTGTACATTCTCTCAATAGAGACATTACTCATTAATTAATAAACTCAAGTAAAAATTATTTTGTAAATCACTTATTGTAAATCCCATTTTTTCATCTTTGACCTAGAGGAATGCAGGTGCTCAAACACGCAGCTGCTCAAAACTTCAATATTTTTTGAAAATATTTCATGAACATTTTAAACCTTGTACATGTGCAAATCTGCAAAAAAAAAAAAAAAAAAAAAAAAAAAAAAAGAAAATAAATAAAAAAATAGGACTTTCTTTTTGCTCTTAAACTGTAAACACTTTTCACTAAGCTGTTTTTCTTATTTTTCAAGTTCTACATCAGGGCTCCTCAAATCTGGACCTCGAGATCCACTTTCCTGCAGAGTTTAGCTGTAACCCTAATCAAACACACCTGAACATGCTAATCGATGTCTTCAGGATCATTAGAACATCACAGAAAAGTGAGTTTGATCAGGGTTGGAGCGAAACTCTGCAGTGGATTGGACCTCCAGGGTAAGATTTGAGGAACCCTGTTCTACATTTTCTCCTTAGCTCCATGTCGCAGTAAGTTTTGGGAGTTCATTTTTAGTCCATCTCCTATCCTGAAAAGTCTGTGTTGCAGAGATCAACTAAAAATGAGCTCCTAAAACTTACTGCCAGATTCTGGAAGATAAATTCTTAGTACAAGAGGATGTGGTGCTGGTCCTTCAAGAGTCACTCTCAACTTATCGGTCTATAAAGCCAATAAAAAAAATTAGTCCATGTATTTCACAACACTTCAGCATGTTATTCTTATGAAGTGAGGGTCATTTTTTAGGATTTTTTACCCAAGCAAAGTCTCTGAGAACCTGACACCTTGTAATTCTGGAGACTCCAGGAAGGTTGCAGTTCTGGAAAATGATGGCGCTAGAGACTAAATGGTTCCTGATGGTTTTGCACCTAATTCTTCACATTAATTCTTAATTATTTTTCAGTTAACGTGTCTTTTCTTCTTCACCTTTACTTTGCAATTTCTGTATTGCATTGGTTTTGAATATTTCTTATGGGGATTTAATAATTGTTTGACTTTTCAGTCTGAGTTTAATCTCTTTTTTGGCTCATTTTATCAGTAAAAGAAAACCTGCCTAATAATTCTGCACACCTGAATATTATGAGTTTTTCACTTCCAGCCTTCATGGACAATTATATATCACTTATAAATGATTAAATACAAAATTAATAGCAGTTATTAAGATTGATGTGGTTTGGTATTGGTAAAACTTGCTTGGAAAAAAAATATGATCAGAATATCAACGTGCCTAATAATTATGCACGCACTGTAAGATGTGCTCACTTTTCACAGAGTGCACGTGATCGCGAAATCGAAAGTGAACTGCGAGCGCTCATTCAAATGTGATTTCAATACCCCCGCATATTGATAGCGTGAAAATTATATACAATATTAGAATGTTTACGGGAGCGTAGTGCTGGGCGGGATACTGGTTCATACCGAATACCGGTGTTTATTTTTCTTATGATATGAATTTTAAAAATACTGCAATACCGGTGTATGACGTTCAAACAACGTTCGGAACGCGACACTGTTTGAGAGGGGTCTCTTTTGACTGTTGCACTGTGGCAAGGACACAGCTGTATGTGTTACTAAGCATGAAAGTTCCGAAACTGAAGCTGTAGAATTAGCCCTGCCATCAGCTCCTGTGTCTCACACACACGAGCGTGACTTCAGCACGCGATTTAGCAACATTCAGACCCTTTTAGTTGCTTTTTTCCATAGAATATACATAATGACAAACCAAGCGACTTTTTTGGATAAACCTTAGCTATCTTTCAGTTGGAAGATGTCGCCAGTACTGCCCCGCGAGCGCGAGGTCTGACTCTCCCAGCACAGAATGAGAGTGACTCCTGGTTAAGTATTTATGGGTCGTGTTTAGTCACTATTTAGTGTGGAATTTTTCAACAATATTCACTCATCATGACAGTAAAACAGGGCAGTCTAAGTCAATCTACTGCAGTATTTCCCCTCTCAATCAGTACAAAATGTGGTTAACACCCGGTCATGCATGACAAAAATAAATACCATCATACACTGTGAAACCGCTAAAATTTTGAAAAATACCGTGATATAATTTTTTGGTCAAACCGCCCAGCACTATGGGAGCGGAACACACACGTTGCAGGAATGGGCGGTAATGGTCAGAAACTCAGCGGGAGCGGCTTAAGAAAACTCTAGGCTGCACATCAACACACGCTAAGTTTTTTCGCGCTACCCCATCTCCACCCCCAATCATTAGTGCTGTTTCGTTTGTTCTTTGACAGCACATATAGGACAATTTTTGAAATAGCGCCATAAACTAAATTTATTTTGAATTTAATTCAAGCACTTTCAAGGACCTATGTTTGTTTTCAAGTACTTTCCAGGCCTTGAATCCATATGTCTGAAATTCAAATTCTTTCAAGTACTTTCAAGAAACGTGGGAACCCTGTACATAGTGCAATATCCATATCTCAAAAAACCTGCTATAAGTCAATGATTTTAATACCTCAGAAAGTTACGTTTATGGTGATTCCCAAATTGTAAGTCGCTTTGGATAAAAGCATCTGCAAAATGACTAAATGTAAATGTAAATGTGATGCGTAATCATATTTAATACAGGCACATGTGTGTTAGCTTGGAGGCTAGCCAAAGCCAACAAATGTCAATTGTGTCATGCACTACAACTCGCCGCTGCGGTCCGCGATCCCATCCACGCAGTCTATTCCTCTAAACGAAGATCCACTTCGGTGGTGCGGGATTTCCAGGCTCTTTTCGAAACTGTCTTGCTTGTAGTTATCTCTCTGCGTGCATGTGACTTCAGTTCCTGCCGAGTGCGTTTTTTTTTCTTCAAGTGCAGAATCGCCTCTAGTCCAGTCTTTCGCCAGACCACGTTAACATGTTAAATACACTGATCAAATGCGCATGGTCTAAGTAAAACGAGCTTTGTTTTGTTTTTAGACAATATAGCCAACATGAAGTACATTTTTAAAAGCCGTTTTAATCCTATTCCTTGATAAGCTTTCCTATTGTTTTTGACTTGTTTTAATATGTTGGCTAACGTTATATGAAAATGAAGAATTCTGTCACTCTGTTGATTGATTTTCCATTTCTGCATTGCTCCAGCCAATCTGAATAAATAAACTATGCACTGGTTTATGTTGAGTGTATGCTCTTCCTTTTTTTCTGTTTAACGACCGCCTAAAACTAAATGATGATAACGCGAGACAAGCATAAGAATTCATTGAGGGATTTGACAGTGTGATTGAAAGATTAAGTATTTCAAGTGTAGGCTGTTATATAGACACGCACAGTTTTTTTTTTCTTTTGCCATTTTTTGGGGGTTTCTAGCTTTTAGACTAGTCGACTAATCGGATACAAAACTTCCATTTGAACGACAGTCAAATTAGTCGTAGCGCACATCCCTAATACAGAACACACTTTCACTTGCGCCGTTTTATTTTTTTCAAATGCCACTTTCCATAGTCAGAGAAAATAAGCTACAAAAAATAATTACAATATAATTACCATTTAAAATATTACCTGAGTACCAATTGATCAACAAATAAGCTTTTTTCCATTACATTAATTCAGAAACGGACAATGAGCAGAGATCTTAAGTTAGTTAAATCATTTTCAGTTTTTAAATGTTTAAATATAATTTTTTATTGATTTCAAATTGCATATCAAATATTGCATTATTTAACAAGTTATCACATAGCCATTTCTTGAATATCGTGCAGCCCTACCATAATGCATTATTCAGGCAGAGCTGCTCAGTTGTAAAGCATGTCAAATGGCTGATGAAACAAAATTAGACAACAAAGCTTTATGGATGACAGATCAAATTAAAGTGGCAATTACATCTTCCTCAACAGGAAAATGCAAATCAACTCAAACAAAGGTGTCAGTGTAAATCCTCTGACATGTTTAATAGTGATTCATTGCTGCTGATTACACTTTACATGTTTGCTAACAGAGACGTCACACAGAGATGATGACATTCTGCAGTCAAAAGTTCCCAAGTTTAAATCTCCCCTCCCTGCTGTAATGGTACATCCTGTCAGCACTGCTGTTGCCTCCCTTTAAGCTCTGACTCAAACTTTTCAACATAATGCCCATGACTCATGATTCCTTACTGGGCCCTGCCCACCTCTACACCCAACAAAAAGGCAGGCGGCTCACAGTGCCACTGATGGACCTAAAGGGCCTTTTCAGCGAGGGAGCTGCTTTCTCTCTCGCTTTGACTTTGTTTGGCAAATACAGAACAGCAACTAGAGAAAGACTAACAACGAAAACGAGAGAAACCGTTGAATCTAGAACATGATTAAACATCTCTATCTGATGATTTCTAGGCATGTAAAGAGCTCCTGCCCAGAGCTGCTAATCAGACTAATCCACCGGGTGGGGATATGATTAGTGACTCAAAACAGTTCCTGTCAAAGTTCAAAGGAAATATGAAGAGCTAAATAAAACCTTGAATGACTCAGTAGCGTATAGCTCTCTTCACACTCACCTGACATCTTTCATAACATTAGTTAGAGTGAGTCAGCCTATTCTATAACACAAACAAACACAACAGGGCAGCAGTTCCAGAGGTCTGGGCCCCCAGGACAAGGTCATAAGCCCATCTCTCAGCAGGGCCATCCAATAAGCAAAATTGTCAAAGACAGAAGTTGTGCACAGTTGTATGAAAACCAGACAAAAAAAAAAAATAGTAATAATAAAATAAAAAAGTAAAAAATAACAAAGGTGTAGTTCACCCAAAAATGAAAATTTGCTGAAAATGTACTCACCCTCAAGCTATCAAAGATGTAGATGAGTTGTTTCTTCATCTGAACAGATTCAGAAATGTAGCATTACATCACTTGCTCACCAATGGATCTTCTGCAGTGAATGGGTGCCATCAAAATGAGAGTCCAAACAGCTGATAAAACATCACAATAATCCATCAATTAACATCTTGTGAAACAAAAAGCTGCGTGTTTGCAATAAACAAATCCATCTTTAAGAAATGTTTGAATTACATCAACTGCTTCCATCTAAAACATGAGTCCTCTATCCATAATATTGCTTTCTCCAGTGAAAAAGTAATTTTGTCTGAATTAGGAGAGAAATATACACATATCAAGCACTGTTTAAAGCCAAAACAATCCAAAACAGTTCTAAACAAATATGCCAGTGGATTTTAATGTGAACGGACAACAGCGGATGAACTTTTCACTTGAGGAAGCCTTATTATGCATTATGGACTCATATTTTGGCCAGAAGCGACTGTTTAAAATTAAAACGCCTTTATGATGGATTTGTTTATTATAAACATGCAGCTTTTCACTAAAGACGTTAACTGATGGACTGAAGTGGTGTGGATTATTGTGATGTTTTTATCAGCTGTTTGGACTCTCATTCTGACGGCACCATTTACTGCAGAGGATCCATTAGTGAGCAAGTGATGCAATGCTAAATTTCTCCAAATCTATCCCTAATGAGGAAACAAACATATCAACATCTTGGATGGCCTGAGGGCGAGCAAATTTTTTTTAGCAAATTTAAATTTTTCGCTGAACTATTCCTTTAACATCTCAGGTTACTGAGGGAGCAACAACTAACAAAAGGCTATCAGGATTAGGGCTGCACGATATATTGAAAAATTATCATTATCGCGATAATTGTATATGCGATATCCGTATCGCAGAGAGTTGCGATAAATTTAATTTATTTTATGTGCCAAGGATTTGTGTGTTGTATGCATAGGTTGTCCAAATCAGATAGGGCCTTACTATCTTTATACCCGCCTCCTAAGTAGGTGCTATTATGCTATTGGCTAGACCAGGCCCAAAGGTGAACCTAGTGGCTCAGAGCAGAGAGTGGAAAATAAATATGGCAGGAGGAAAATGACAGCAGCGACGAACTTGTGCCTAAAAAGAACTGTATGTCTGAAGTATGGTAATATTTTGGCTTCAAGAGAGAAGACACAAATGCAGGTACTGTGTAAGTTGTGCCGAAAACTGTGGTCACGTCGAGAGGAAATACAACTAATCTCCACAGTCATCTGGAACACAACCACAGGGAGCTATATGAAGACTTCCGAAAGTGTAAGGCCAAATCTACCAAAACTGCTAACGAAAAGCCAAGTAACAATAAGGTAGTCGTACAGACAACCATCGATCAAAGTTTTACAAATGCAATGCCTTATGGAAAAACATCGAAACGCCACAAGGAATTAACAGATGCTATCACACGCTTTTTAGCTAAAGACATGATGCCTGTTAACACCGTGAGCAAAGAAGGCTTTGTGGGTCTAATAAACAAATTGGACCGAAGATATCAGCTTCCATCGAGAAATTATTTTTCTCATGTCGCAATTCCACAGATGTACAACACTTGTGTGAAGACGGTGAGCTCCGAGCTGCGCCAAGTGGACTTCTACGCTAGCACCACTGACCTGTGGTCCAGTCGTACAACTGAGCCCTACAAAAGTAGGGCTATAAAGTGAGCTATACCGTTCACTTTCTTACTCAAGACTTTGAATAAAAAGCACGCTGTCTGGGTGTTGTGTATTTCCCCTAATCCCACACCAGTGAAAACATAGCCCATGGGCTGCGAGATGTTTTAGCTAGCTGGAACTTAAAAGAGGAAAATCAAGTGTCCATTACAACAGACAACGGCGCCAATGTGGTGAAGGCTACCAAACTTAATAATTGGGTCAGACTACAATGCTTTGATCACCGCTTGCATCTGGCCATCAGTGAGTGTTGAATGTTTATATCTGCAATAATAAAATTAAAACTGAAAAAAGGTACAGTTGTTTGTATAGTTGCATGTAGTTTAGACATGATTTTGGATATTGTAATATTTAAGATAATATGTTTATTTAGGAAATATATTCCACAGAGGCTAGAAAATTGTAGCTGACCGTTTTCTATCTCAAATGCTGTTATATAAAATTGTAATTATAATACTGCAATGTTATTTCACCCTGTATGTCCTTGTTTTGTTTTCTCTTAACTCTTCAGAAAATGCTGTTAAAGGTGATGAGCGCATTACTTGAGCTGTTGGTCTCTGCAAAAAGTTAGTGGGACATTTCTCCCACACCTGGAAGAGGAAGATGGCACTGAAAAAAGCACAAAAAGAGCACAACCTCCCGGAGCACTCCCTCATCACAGAATGCCCTACAAGGTGGGGAAGGTGGGGTTCGAGGCAGAGAATGATTCAGAGAGTTCCATAGCGGGCCATAAGCGGTGTCCTGTCAGCAGACAGAAAGTCAAGACATTTAGTTCCTTCCTGGGAGGACCTAGATGTACTCGAGTCTATAAACCAGACATCGCAGCCTCTGCAAGAATTTACAGATGCTCTGTCGGGTAAAAGTTATGTAAGTGTTTCATATGTGAAACTTGTACTTCACTTGATGAACACCTCAATTCTTGCTGCAAAGGAAGACGACAGTGATTTAAAGTCCATAAAGATGAAGATTCTAGAGCACATGAACACTAAGTATGACAACCCAGCAACTCAATAACTTCTGGACATGACCTGCTTTATGGACCCCAGATTCAAAACCGACTACATCAGCTCTGACAAGGTGTCAGACATCAGAGCCAGGGTGATGTCTGAAACTGAAGCAACTGTGCCAAAGGTAAATGTTAATATGACAATAGTAAGTGACAAAATAATACGCTATAACTAGATTTGATTACAATATTTAATTTATTTCTCTATTTTAGGAGCAAAGCCTAAGTAATCAAGATCACCAGGGCATGGGTCCATCAGATGTCACCCTAAAGAAGGCCAAAAAAATCCCTGGGCAGTTTCTTCAAGACATCCCCAGCTCCGTCATCTATGGAACCATCGCACACTGTGGAAGTTGAATTGAATGACTACATGATGTCTTCCACCATAGACAGTGAGATGGACCCTCTCACTTGGCGGCAAGTCCATCAGGTCGACTTCCCACACCTGAGTAAACTAGCTAGGAAGTATCTCTGTATACCAGCAAGTAGTTCACCGTCAGAGAGACTTTTTAGTACATCAGGAAATGTTGTGACGTGCCAACGCACATGTTTAAAACCTACAAGTCAATATGCTAGTTTTCCTGGCAAAAAACCTGGAATAAACTAGCTTTCACAGTTAAGCACATATGGCATTGCATTATGCTAAAACATAGGTTTACATGTTATTACTCAATTATTTTATTTATGTGAATGTTGACAAGATGTTAGTATTTCCACTACATACCAATTTATTTAAGGCCTGTACACTTTGTTTAATAGTATTTTTGTATTTAATTTTTGTTTAATAATATTTATTTTTATTTAAAAAACAGGCAAGACAAGGAAATATTTTGTTTAAAAGATGCTCGTTTTATTTTATGTGGATGTTGACAAGATGTTAGTATTTCCACTACATACCAATTTTTTTTTTTTTAATTTTTGTTTAATAATATTTAGTTTTACTTAAAAAAAACAAACAAACAAACAAAAAAAAAAAAAAAAAACAGGCAAGGCAAGGAAATATTTTGTTTAAAAGATGCTCTTGTTTTAAGATGATCTTGATGATTGTATGGTTACATGTGAATAAAAAAGTAATGTTTGAGAGCAATGCATTTTGTGTTTGCAGGTCTATGGTAACAGCAAACCAGAAATCAGAATATCTGCTGAGGTTTTTAGTTATTCATAGTGTTTTAAACCAAGCCTAAATGTTTGCACCTTCCTAGACAGTTTTTCTAGCCTGAATTAGATTTAATTAGATCAGAAGAATATCTATTAACGGTTTATTTCAGTATGATCATTTCATATATAAATTATTTTTTAAAAATAGCTAATAAAAATAGCATTTCTCTAGGGAAATGTTATATCGCAAGAAATATCGTTATCGCAGTATTCAACAACAATATCGCATATTGCATATTTTCCCAATATCGTGCAGCCCTAATCAGCATATTTACAGAGTCAGCTTATAGGCAATTTGGATGATCTCTCAATGTCACATTTGTAGCAAGATTATGGTATTCAGGTTTTGCCAGAGACACCTAGGTGATGGACTGTAAACAGACAGCACCCAACAGATTTTTCTGCATTGGCTAGCCGGGCATTTGTCTGTTACATAACGTGCGTTGCTGCCAACACGTGGGTGCTTTAAGATAGCAGGATCACTGAAACAGAGACACATAAGCAGAGGTCAACACGGTTGTGTTTGCTCTGTGTACTGACTCTAGCCCTCTAACCTATATGACTGATGACTGTGACTGTGTACAGGTTAAACCAATAACAAAGATTTGCATCAGTTTATGGAAATAACACAAACGCTCGTAACCTTTGCACCCCTATAAAAGGGCACCATGGCTCAACAATAAAGATGACACTGGGTCAGTGAGAGAGAGCTCTGGGCCATTTGACCAAAACGTCACTCAGGTTAGTGCTGTGTTGTCAACTATATTTAATGATCATGTGCATGTGTTTTTATGCACTTGGATATATATATACACATGAAAAGCAATAACGTCATTGTTTTATAGCTGTCATGGAACTGATCATAGCCTGAAATACTGACTAGGACAGCGGAAAAAAATCCCCACTGTTGAGCCCTGATGCATGCAACAAGACTTGACATGCCTCTCCTGATTTGCTTGTCAGATCTCCTCAATATATCTTATGACATGCATGGTAATATAAATATATGACAATGGAGCAGTGGTCACATCTTAAACTGAGTCTGAGTTTAAGGTAGCTGACATTTGATTCGAAAACCGCTCAAAGTACATTAGACTTCTTTTATGCCCAAAAGTAGGCTAAAATACATGAGTTAAAAATTAGAATAATATCTGCAGGTGCAATGACAGATATAATGCAAATAAATGGAATGAACACTTGTTTTTCCACAATATTTACTCAATTCACAATAAAGTACATTATTCATTAAGAAATCAGTAAATTTTGGAAGTGTAAAGGAGGAAACTAATACTACTGTTAAAAGGTTACGGTGAATTTGTTCTGAATACAAGTGTGTCAATGCAAACAATGCAAAAAAGATTCTACACTGTAAAAAAAATATTTCTCAAAGTAAAAGATTTTTGGGAGTATGTTTTACAAGAAAATACTATTTCACTCTTTCTACTTCAAAACTGAATGTTTAATTAAATGTAGTCCTTGAAGTTTCTTTGTAATTATTTGTGAAACTAGCAATTTCTGAGTGTATTACAAAATGTGACTAATTTAAACATTGCTAACATTATTCTGCAAATGTGGAGTTAATGACACCAGAGTCAGCAGCTAAAGAGGTTTGATTGGATGTGTTATCAGGGCTCTAGACTAACTTTTTGCACTGGTGCGCCTAACTTTTTTTCTTAGGTGCACCAGCACAAAAGTTAGGTGCACCCAAATTTGTTTTTTTTATTTATTTATTTTTTTTAAATCACTGTCCATATAGGCAATATTGACTTGTAAATGATTAACTAACAATCTGGTCAACATAGATGTTTTATAGATGCGTTGTGCTTTTTCAGCGTTTCAATTTGAAATGTATTAGAACCAGTCACAAATGCACTATTGCCGGCCATGGTCTGCCCACACTCTTTACAGTAAATGCAGTGCATTATATTATCGGCTTTACTGTATCTTAGCCAGGGAAACTGGTCAAGCCACTCTCTTTGAAAAGTATACACTTCCCCCCTTTTAATTTCAGTGGGCTCTGGCTCGGACTCGATCGTATGTGCTCATGATCTAATGCAGGGATCAACACTAAGGATTTTTTCTACAAATTTTTACTTGCCCTGCCAACATTTTCACTGGCCCTGCCACAAAAAAAAGAAAAAAATAGTTTCTGTTATCATTGTTTTTGATCTATGTTATCTTGTATTCTAATAAATAAGTTTATATGACACCAATATTTTAGATATCAATTAAATTTTACAATTCTCTATTCCAATTTCAATATCACAGCAAAAATCACTAGCCAAAAATAAACATAAATATTAAGTTTAAACATTATTAAAGACAAATGACAGCCAGTAAATAAGAACAAATGAACAAATTACAAGTAATAGCACAAATAAGCATAGGCCTATAGCACAAAGATAGAAATGAAATGATGCTTTAGGTTTTTATGTTTGTAGATGTTCAGCTACAGAAATTAAAAAAAAAAAAAAAAAAAAAAAAAAAAAAAAAAAAAAAAAAAATCGCATAAAATAACATTTGAATATTCTTCACTTTTTGTTGTACCTTGATTTTTCATAGCAATTTGAAATTAGAGGCAGCCACTGCATTTTAATCATGGATTAATCCACAAAAAAAAAAAAAAAAAGTGCAATGTTTGATTTATATTAGACTGTATAAGTTCAAAATCTGAAGCAAAAACAGAAAACCCATCTTTAGCTTTGTGAAATTATCTTAACGTTACATAAAACATCGGCACTAAACAGAAACAGCAGTGGGGCTGAATGAGACGCAGTTTCACTCTCTGACTGCAGGCGGCGCTCAGGGAACAGTGATACAGCTTTTCCTTGGTTACCACTGTATAACACAGCAGCGCTGCGCGTATTAACACTAATTTAATATGCATTGTACGGAGACAAGATGAAAAGAAAACGCCATTTCTGAAAACAGTCAGTTCCCTTCAGAAACACGTTCATATAAAATTCAATATTTGGATTTTCTTCCTATATTTCACACATTGTGAACAGAGATCTTGTTCTGCCTGCTAGTGCTACTCCTTTTTGTGTCCATCTTTTCTGGCCTTTGTTAACGGCCGTTTACAGACCAATTATAATAATAATTTATTATTATTATATTTCCACACAAAGGACATTTGGGAAAATGATTGCAGTGCAGTTTGTGTGTAAGCACAGAACAGAAGATGCTCTAAAATAAAACAAAAAGTGTCCGGTCGATAGGTGCATCTGTACTCCAGTGTATAAATTCAGTATAGATCATTGTTAAAGGTACTTGCCAAGAGGGGTATTTTGACATACTTTTGTGTGTATTTGCCCGTTCAGGAGACTCGCGCGTGTCAGAGACGCATCTGTCTGTGCTAGCGCTGTTCACACAGAACAGAACACAGCGCGCAAGTACTGAAAGTAGGGCTGGGCGACATGGCCAAAAAAAAAATCATTTTTTTCACAAAAAATCCGATTTACGATTTAAATCGATTTTTCCCCCCCTACTTAAAATCAATCTGTAGATGAGAAAGAAATTGTTCAAAACAAGTTTTAACTTTATTTTGTTTTGATTTTCCCTTCTGGGATTTGATCTGGATTTCCCCCTTGAGGTTAAAGTGCAATCAGAAACAACAAGCCAAACAGACAAGATGGCAGGCCCTGCCATTGTAAACAGTGAAAATGTAGCATAACATAACATATAACATAAAATGTAACATAAAACATGAAATTATGTGACTCTTTTTGATAAGTTTTCTTTAAACACAAGTTTAACATCTTGCGATTCAATAGATAGGAGGTAGTTCTGATGAACGATGGACGATGACATCGTGGGGGTTAGGGGGTGTGCCCGAAGCGTGAATCCGTATTCAGAAAGGCACGGAAAACAAATAACGAATGCCTGTTACAGTTATATTACAGTACATAAAATTTCACTTACCACATAAACAGAGTAAGGAGAGATGACTCAGAACGATGACAAATGATTTGCAGATCATGAGCAAAACTGACAAACATCTAATCTTGTAAAATGTGTGGTAAGTACTGCCGCTCCATAGCATAAACACGGACGTGCAACCGCCAATCTCGAAAGTGAAACTAAAAAGCGATCGTGCATTCAAAAGCAGTTGCAATGCATAATAGCGGCTCCCTGATTCCCGTAACTTTATATACAGTATGATGATCACCCAATGATAAAACTGAGAGGGAAAGAAATATCCCATCTCATATTTATTCTCCGCAGTGAGTCAATGTCATGGACGTAAGGGCAGAGCAAGTTTAAATATCTTTCTAGTCTATATTTCCATCTTGTAATCCCGCTGTTTTTGTTATTTAAAAAAAAAAAATTATTTGTAATAGAGCAGACACTGACTGTTGTTCATGTATTTATGGCCTCATTTGGCGAGACGGCAGACGCTGAAAACACTGCGCACTTCAGTGTGTGTGTAGTAAATGAAACTGCGCGTCTGTGCATTCATTCATAACGAGACACGCAAGATTCATATATAAATGGTATTTTTGCAGCTTAATATTTACAGATACTAGTTCATATCGCGATTTGATTTAAGTGTAATGACCTACTTTTGATTTATTCATCCAAACTTTGACAAATTCAATGACATTCCGCGTTATACAGTAAATTCTGTTTTTATAACTAGATTCCACGATTCCGTCCACGTTTTCCGCATCTAGAAATCATAAAGCCCTGATCGCACCGCGACGCTCGCGTCCGGTGTAGACACGGTGTGAGTTTTTTAATGGGTTATGTTATAGCCCTGCTTGTTTTTTTTTTTAATGTTTTTATGAAATCTCTGTATTGCTCATATCATCGTATATTTACTGCCATGCGAGCCACAAATTAAAGCTTGGCGAGCCGCGCAATGAGTAACACTGCTTTAAGGGATCCGCAGTACACGTCATTTTCTTTCCGAACACGTTGGGATGTGGCGGATTGCGGGGATCACGAAACCCTACCTAAACTCTAATATGGCAAACGTGTGGGGGGAGGGCTGAGCCCATTCGGAACTATGGGAGCCCAGAGGGGAGCGTCGGCGGATGTTAAACAGAAAACCGATTTTCATTCAAACAAATTGACGTAAACTACACATTCGAGTTAATCGATAAAATTGATTTATCGCCCAGCCCTAACTGAAAGGAGTTGTTTTTGCACCCAAATGCTTTTTAATCGCTTGAATTTTTAAATCAGCTAGGCTTAAAAACGCATGCAAATGATAAAATTTCGTGACGATGCTGCAGTGGCCCGATCAGGCAAGTGACAAATCCGTCTACTGTCCCGAACATCCTTCGCGCTGGCCCCTGGCCATCCTTATGGTCGAGCCCTGTAATGCCGTCTCTGGACCAGGGCTTGACATAACCTGGGAGGTTGATGGTTCCGTGTCATAGCACTGGTTATGATTTTCGGACGGATCAGGCCTTAACTTAACATTCTTAACGAAAAAGTTGTCAATCATTCTTTTCATCTTCTCTCATCATCCGCGGCTGCATCCACTCTGTTTATCTGATGGGCCTAGGCTACTCACCTCTCTCTGTCTGACTGCAGCACACGCATTTTCAAACGTACACACACGTACAGGAATATCTGGACCACGGCCAATCGGGGGGAGGTCCGCCCTTCACTATCTCTGATTGGTTTAGACCACAATATGGGCCTAATGTGTGTCTGTTGTTGAACCACAGGGAGACTTTCAGAGTCGCGGAGACTGCTTGTCAATCACAACTTGACTCATGCTTGTCACTCTCACACCATGTCCTGACCAGGTGTGACATGACCATCTGAGTGTAAAGTAATTTGTCTGTTCTCACTGAATGCTGAAAGAAGTAACAAAATCACAGCCAATGGGAACATATTTGATGTTTAAAGATTCTGCCCTATTAGCAAAACTGGAAGGGAAAAAAATAAAATAAAATAAATCCATTTAAAAAAATTAGACAGCCATGGCCCAAAAAAATTAATGACATGTTTTCTTGCTAATAAAATGCACATTCTTACAACTTACAACTGCATACAACTTACAGCACTGCATTAAGTATAATTTCATGAGAAAAATGAATTATTGTCAATGCATGAATCAAACAAAGTCCAATGAAGTCTTGTAAGATCTGGTCAGCCTAGCAAACTTGGTGCTGGTGTAATCCATTTAGGCATGGGATGCATAGTATTATTATGTAATATCACTGCTTGGCCTCTGTGATGCGGCGAAGATGAATAGAGCCGGTTTGCTCTCAAAACCCAGTTTGCACCCTCTCACTACTGCACCAAGACTGGCCATGCAAAGATGAGATCATGAGACACTGAGGCCTGAAAGCAAAGGGCTGTCTCAGGGGTTGGGTGGGGATGTGTACACTCTCGGGAAATTCAAGGACTGCACCACAGATATATGCTCTTCAGCATCCTGTCCAGCCCTCATTAAAAAGTCATTAGTGCAAAGCAAACCAATTGTTTAGCCGGAGCATGGAGTCACTGTTAATTTGTCCATTTGCAGCAAATGTGCTAAACAGTCCAAATGCAGTCCCCTTTGACTCCTAATCAATATGTTCACTTGCGTTTGCCATTTCCTGGCCATAAAAAGGGAGAAAATAAATCATTTTTGAAGAGAATACACATGCCTTGTCCTGCTATGTTCTGTCACCTCCCTTCTCTGGTCTTAATAGTAATTTCTTGTTGTACTATCAAGAAGTTTTACAATGCAGAGAGGTCAAGCTTTATCTTATTTTGCCTTGTCCATCCCCACTTTAAGTTCATATTATTCCCTAGCAAAATAAATAAAATAGATTAGTAAACATAATTTAAAAAATAAATAAATAAATAAAAATTAAAAGGCTTAATGGCCAGGAATAAAGAAAACTAAATCAATCACCTGTCATTGGCAGGTGTGGCAAAATGTTGATGACTAAACTATTTTAATGTCAACTCTAATATTGGGAAACGGGTCAAAAGTCTGATGAGAGAGACGTCTTGTAAATTTAAACATAACAAACATCTTTAGAGCACTCTGTGGGACTAGAGCTTCCAATGCACATTCGAGCTCTTATCAGCAAAGCGACAAGTTTAGAAAAGCCTGTTCTTGACTACTAAAAATAGCCATATATAATCATAGTCCAAAAAAGTAACACAAAGTAAAGTCTGCAAAACAGACAGCAGTGAGAGAGGAAACAGGAGGGAAAGAAATCTGGCAAACCCCCACACTATGAATACCATGGAACACAATGCACTTTTACTGATATGACTGAGAAGTATTTTTTTACAATGAGATGAGCTTGCAGTCAATTATGTAATACTCTATTTCAGCTACAGTCTACTCTACCAAGAAATACAGTAAATAATTAGAGAATGATGTCATGGTCAACTTTTTATCTCTGAAGTGTCACTGAGTTCAACAGTGTATATACTGTATAATGTTAGTAACAGATGCTGAGCTAGAACATCTACAGAGGGCAGTGCCTTTTAAAAAGCTTAAAGAGTTTGTATGGAAAATAGAGTTTGTTAAAGTCTACTTATATCTTACAATACAAATACTAAGAGATCAGCAAACCTACACAACATCTGTCTCAACAGATTCTTTCAGCTACCAATAAGAGTGCAGTACTCCATTTATTGCATTAAAACCCATTCTTCCACACATTTTCACCAAAAATCAGTGAAGGAAATGCACAACAAATCCAAGTGAAACGGCCAACTCGGTAGCACAATGGCAATTCTGCTTCATGGCTAAGACTACTGGTGTGCTGCAAAAAATAAGAGATAAAAATACAAGATAATGGCAGTTATGTTTTCATTGACCCTGGCAAACAATTCTCTAAAGTTTTCACGGTGCAGGGGAGTTTGCCAACCTAAACTAAACAATGTTTGGATGACGAGTCATACTGTACTGTGTACATGGTTTGGGTTTCACCTCTTCCATCCACATCTGAGTGCATAACATTTATGTATTTGAATTTAACAAACACACCTTAGAAAACTAGCCGTCTGAGCAGGCATAATCTGAAGTGCACGATCATGTCAGACAGCTTGTGTCATTTGAAAAATGTGCAATGCTCACTGTGCCATGGGAAACTAGCTGCGGCTTCTACAAAGGATGCTATTGTTGCTTGAATGATTAATTTGAGTTGTTGCATTTACACTGATGCTGTTATGCAATCCACATTAATGTGGCAAGGTGTGGCTTGAGTTTTGACTTACACATCATTTTTAAAAGGCATATGTATTTAATGAGAATTTAACTAGTGTTGCTACTTCCTTTCATCAAGCAAAAGAAGTCTACCATGACCATAAGTAAACTCAAAGAAACTTATCTGTACAAAACGTTTAAGCAAGTCAAGCTTAACTGCTTTGTTTTTCAAATAAGACACTTCAAACAAACCAATTCAAGAAGTGCCTTTTCACCAGGGTAAATAGCAAAGTAATATTTCTTCTATAACAAACAAATGTATTATCGAGGAGGGCATTTGGACCATACAACAAATTATAGGCATATAACGTGTGTGCAACAGCAGCTCAAGACGAATTATCCACAGCCTAAGGCAGCTATTGCTTATGTGAATCCCCACGTGCTGCAAACTCGACAGCCAGGCATCTTTACGTCAATCCCCGTGATGTCATCCCAGGTGAAAGACTCCTCTTCAGCTTCTCTGGGATAGGATTACGGCTGCTCTGGATTGAGACTGATGTTCAGGGCATGAGGAATAAGCCATGTGATCAGCACACTTTCACACCACTGGGCCCATTGACAGTCACAGCGCTGGTGGCTTGGGTAAACTGACGGTTACATGGCTGATATTGTTTATTTGACTCACTGGCCACTGTTTAAGACTAGCGATTCTGTTTTTGTTGCACAGTATAATCTGTGGTGCTCTGAAGAATAGTGGTTTGTTAAGGAACGCTGTGAAGTTGACGCATATGTCTGGGGCAGCAAGGTATGCTGCTAGCGGGACTCTCCAGAGTAATGAATCAAACCGTGGGCACTGGCTGTCGTCACATGGCCTTTTGGAGAAACCAAGAGAACAGTTAGTTCCTAGGAAGCTCCGTGTTGTTGAAAAAACAACCTGCATTTTAAAGCTACAGCTTAACATCTAGCAATTAGACAAGTTAGAGACGATGCTCTTTGACTAGACATAATGTGAGCAGTCAGTCGCTTTTATTCAGGGTCAATTCACCCTGGAGCAAACTGCTCGACAGAGTGCTTTGCTCAAGGGCACAATGCTGATGGTGCATGTTGGCTCATATAAAATGAAAACATATATTTCCTCTATATTTAAAAAAGCTAGAAGTCTAAAGCTGGGGGTCTCATATCAATTTAATATGGCGCCTGCGTTTACTGGGGCAGATGATTGTTGTCGGAGCATTTTGGCTCAGTGCTAACACTGTAAGTGATATGAAGTCTCTGCTCCACCTGCTCTCATTCACCAGCTGTTCATAGGTCCACTGGTTGAGGGGACACCTCTTAAATTTTCATAATTAACAAGTAGCACCTGCAGGTTCTTACCTGACACCCAGCTCACAATTAGCTCTCAAAAACAAATAAACAAAATAAAGAATTACACAAACACAGACTGATGTGAAGCAATATATTTAAGCATTGATTATCAGGAGTCTGAAGCAGATCCTATCTTCTTGATTATGTACAATGCCTGCACGCTACTTGTCAAAGTACTTTTCATTCATTACGTTCCGCAAGTCTGAAAACAACAGGAAACAAAGCCAAAACCTTAACATTTTAGGCAATTTAGAAATCCCAACCAGGGCATGCCCAGGAAAAAGAGGACGTATGGTTACCCTACAGGTATCACTAATAAATAGTGATGATAAAACACTTGCACACTGCAGCAAACTGAACCAACCCAAAAACTGATTATTGAACAATTCCTGACTCTACTGATGAACTATGCTGACCACTTGAACATGCTTATCAGCAGAACTTTTAAGCATGTTTTCATCATTAACACTCTCTCTAAACTGATTTAACAATTAAGTTCCCAAAAACCATTAATAATGTCATGTAGTAGACTAACAAATGAGGGAGCAGAGACCTCCAAAGCACAAGTCCACTCTTGTTCTTCAGTTTCAGGTGTGCTGGAAATAGAGTATGACTCAGAGGGAAAAAGTATCATGTAACTTTCAACCTGTTTACTGCAAACCATAAAACAACACACTTTTCTGGGTATTACACAAGGTCTTTGTGGTACTGCGTAAACTGTACAATAAAAAGAATAGTGGAACATCTCTAAAGCAGCCTATTTAGTCTGTAAGGGCAACACACAATCATGACATTAGTCTGAACACTCTGAATTAAAATAAAAGCCTATGAACTTCACCATGACTAACAGACAACTACAGGATAGCTGAGCTACAGAACAGTAAGTGTTAAAACATCCTGCTTTAAACCAAGACGTCTAAGACAATGTAAAATAACCACTTAGTGAACTGTCCTGGGGTGCGACATGTTAAACTGCATATAAAATTTTTCGAATTGCATTATAATTATTGCTCATGCAGCTTTCATGACTTCATATTAATCTAGAAGCTGCATGAAATATTTCTACTTTTAAAAAATAATTCGTCACAGAACATGTTGGAAAAAAAGTGAATGCCCATGTTCATTTGTCAACTATGCAAGAATAAAAACAAATACAAAATCATAATGAGGCTGATGTGCGGGTCTGTGTTTAAACTATGAAGGCTTACCTACTATTATTTTCAAGATCCACACAAGAGAAAAACAAGCCCAAACTGTCTAAAACCTCAAGACTTTGTTTGCATGTCCTACTTTCATGTTTAAGGGTGGCTGCCTTCACTAAACAACAAGCTGACAAAAGAGCTTGTAAATACAGAGCTGAATAATTCAAGGCTGAGTGTAACCGTACCCACACATCGTAGGGATTCAAACCATGGCAGCAAGTGCCCACAGCTTTCATTTTAAGCAGGGTTTGGTAATGAGTGCCCCACACTCTGAGAACTCTGTCAAATTCCACCAGAAGAAGAAAAGAAGGAGGACAGATAAATAATAAAAAAAAAAAAAAATAATAATTAACATAAATTCCTTACAATTTCACATACAGATTTGGGCCACTGAAAAACACCGCAGTTCAACTGAAATGGGCGCAATCACACAACAAAACATTTTAGCTGTCATTTGGGTGGTTGCTGTAATATACAGTTAAAGATGCAATCAGTATGACTTTGTTTGCATTTTGGCAAACTCTTATTATTTTATTGATTTTGGTAACTGATGCCCTGCCGTTTATTATCAATCAGTGTTAGACTGCTAATTGAGAGATTTTATCAATTGCATGACACGTGATGTCGATATGCCAGTGCCCATAAACAGGCAACCAGTTACGAATAAAATATGATTTTCTAGATGACTGGACTGGAGTGATTGCTATTTATTTCTATACAAGTAAAACTCTTTAATTATCAAAAATTACTGAGTGCACCTTTAACCTAACTACGTTTTTCAGACCAAAAAAAAAAAAAAAGTTTTAAAAATTCATATTATATATATATATATATATATATATATATATATATATATATATATATATATATATATACACACACACACACACATATATATATATACCAACATAATATATCTATTATATTAATATTTATTCGTAAAAATTACTGAGTGTACCTCAAACCTATACATATAATAATCTTATTCTGATTAAATGCACTTGTTATTTGCAAGATTATGATCTTTTGTTGAATTGCCATATGAAGATAACAACTGAGGATGCAGATAAGGTCATCATATAACACAATGAATATAATATCCACTATGAAACAGAAAGAGTACGAGACACACTGCACACAACATGATAAGCTACAGTCTATACAGCAAATGGCAAACAAATATGAAGCACAGGTCAGCATATGCAGTAACACAAACATGACAACCAAATACCTGTGAAGCACGAAGGGTCAGTGGGCTGAAAGGAGTGGCCACAACCATAGGCTGCCAGATGGTAGCTTCAAAGGTGTTCAATAATCTAGAACACATTCACTTTTTACTAATCTAAACCTTTAAAGCCACACAATTTGTCCTTCTTCCAGACTGTCATTGCTTGACCAGTTAAGTTAGTTAGCTGCTCGGCTAGCGGACAGTGAGTCTCTCTCAAAGTTGCTGGGGCACAAATATTGCGTTAGCCCCCAAACTGAGGATCAAGTCTTGTTGTATACATTTAAGAGCATTTAATACGACTTGTAATGAACTTTTATAGTCTGTGACGGTTAGTTAATATAGTTTCAGCAGTTAAAGAAGGGACAACCATTCGCTCAGCGTCCCCTCAGTGTCCAGCCTAAAACATGATCTAACGGCCAACTTTCCCTTATTAACGCTCTACTTTCACACAGTTTTTCCACAGAATACATCTAATCCGGTGTCAAACTGTGTATATAACGGAAATAACGGACACTTTGCTTTTATCCCCGAGACTCAGCCGCTGATGAAAATCGACCCGGTTCCGTTACAAAACGCTCGTGAGGGGTTCTCGGGCTCGCGCAGCTAAAGCTAATGCAGTTGCGCGCTTACCTCGAGCGGCCTCGCGGAATTTCTCTCTCATTTCCTCCCACTCTAGGCCTTTCTTTCGCAGAAAATCACTTCCTCCGGGGGTAATGTGCTATTCAGCTTTGTGTAAATGTCAAAAATACGTCTTGCTTCTTGTCTTAAAAAGACTTGACGACTAAGTACATTCTTACTCCCACAACAACAACAATGTCAACCAAGGCGCTACAAATCTCCGCCCATCTAAGGAAACTCAACTGGCCGTTTGGACCAATCAGAGAGAGAGTTGAGTTTGACAGGCACATGCGTGAACCAATGGCGGTAGGAGTTTCCTTTTAAGCTCCGCCTGTGGGCAGAAAAGGGCAAATGTGAAGAGAGAGTGGGAGCTCAGTATTTCACGCTGGTTGGTTAACCACATTTACATGATGGGCATCGATTCGAGGAGCCTATGAAAGAAAAATCGGACCCGAGTGACAGTGACAAAGCAGTAAGGAACAATTTTATTTAAGGGGGACCGGCTTAGTCATGATGCAAATTGCTGATGCTGGAAAAATGTCATCAGCATCTTGTCTGGTCGATTCCACGTTCTGTCAGCATGACCTCAGAAGTTATTTTTCCTTAGTGAGAAGTTAACTTCTACCATTTCAGTGGAAAACTAGTCTAAAAACATTTCCTAATAGAGATATGACATTCCTCTGTGGTGTAAATTCCAGTTCTGATGAAAAAAGTAAATAAGAGAAAAGAATATCAAAAATTTGTATAATTCCTTTAAACTCAGTTTAAAGTTAGCAATTAAATATGCAAATATGTAAACATCAAAAGTCATTTTATGTCTTAATCTTTAATTTAAAAAACTGGTAAGTTGTGAGAATGTGAGTAAATACAAAAACACAACAGTTAAAAAAGAATTATTTATCAGATTATTAAACTATTTGTGGTCAATGAGAGTCAATATATTAAAGTCATTGCAAAAATTTGCACATGATGGTAGGGTTAAAAAATTATTCTCAAAGAAACACATGAGCACTACACATGACATTTGACTTGTAAATAAAAAAAAAATTTAAACGCATCACATTTAAACTATTTTAGTACTGCATTTATTTGGGTAAACTTGTAAATTCTTCTGTAATTGTAAAAATCAGAATGGACTCTAATACAAAGCATGAAACCAACAGATCTCAAACCAAATTAATTTATTGGAAATATACAAATCCTTACTCATAACAGGTTTCAATGAGTGAATTACATGTCTACATACATTTTAAAGTGTATTGTCATGTTTTGTACAAAAAAAAAAAAAAAAAAGGAAGTGGTGGAAATAGAGAGCTTCAACATGTATGCTTCAGCAGCGTCTGTCATTCTTAAAAGACCTACACAGTTGCCGAACAACTAACAAGACAAAAAAAAAAAAAAAACAAACCCCCTCAAAAACACTAAAATCCTCAGTTTAATGAGATACACGCACACTCCAATCTGACTCCAAACTGTCTTGAAAAAGAACACCAAACTAGCTGGGAAATAGACACTGGAGTCAGAAAAGGGAAAAATCAGCGTCGCCGTCTGTCAGGGCTCCTACTGCGTCTTCTTCCACCCCTAGAGGAAAGCACAGCGGTCCATTAGTCATGTTGTATTACGACCTGTATCATTAACAAATTCAATAGAAGACAAATATCCACTACAAATGAAGTTTGTGTGAGTGAGTGAAACGGTCTGAGTATATAAATCCAGTTTAACAGGACCAGAAACTGACTCACCTCCTCTTGCTCTTAGGGGGTCCTCTTACAAAGCACCAGTCAACGCTGATTGGTTGCCCCATAAGTTCCTGGCCATTCAGCCCTTCCATCGCTGCCTGGGCTTCTTTGTAGGTCTCGTACTCCACCAGTGCATAGCCCTATGAAAAACAAGTCTCTTTATTTGCCAAGATAATGTTTCAAACAACACATGACGCCCACAAAAGGGATGTTTTTCCATTGGGTTGCCTGGTTCCAGAACTGTCTTTTACATTCTTTGTCTTGAAACAGGCCAAACTAAACATTTTATGCATTAATTATCGTGTCAGCTCGACCTGAGAAAACAAACCTGCTAGTAAAAACAGGGTCGAATTTGATGATTGACCAAAACGGGTTTCTCAATGGCAGACAATGATATAAAACAATTTGATAACAGAAATTAGATGTGCACAAATCACAAGGTCTGATTGTTCAAATTCACACTCACTCACATGATCAAAAACAGCTAAATGAAGCACAACTGAATGGACAAGGACAAAAGGGTTGAGTTTTTCTTAGTTGAACTATTTTTAACATAAAACACCATATTAGATACATTGACCAAAGAACTCCATCTGACACGTGCACATAAAAAAAGCCATTAAAATAGCACAAACTAAATTTACTTTCTCTCCCTCCTCACTGCTTGAATTTATTAAAAGTGCTTGAACAGACAATTTATCAAATGTATAATCCTAGTCAAATGCAAAGCTGCTGCAACCACATATTAACCTAAAGGAAATCTGTTGTCATGGAAAGTAACATTCTAAACATCATCCAAGTCAATTATTGCAATGCTTAAAAACAAGAAAGCATCAATATCATCATATGAAACACCATCCAAACACGTGGTCATTATGAGATTGGGTTCTATTTAAAACACTGCCATCTGGTGGACAAAATCAAGCACATTCAGGTGTATCCCTGTTGCATCAGATTCAACAATTCATTCCTACTTTTAACTATTTGTAATAATTTAAGCCCAGCACATTAAAGGCTTTTTATCTTACCCCGTGAGTGCCTTGGAAGTATTTCGTCTACATAATTTGATCTTTACCTCTACTATACCCAATGAGCACCAGGGGCTTTATAAAGACACCCATATAGCACTCTCTGCTTCTGTTCCCTAATTCATTCCTTTAATTGGGAGAAAGATTAGCAAGCATTTCAGAGCCAATACATACATACAGAGAGGAAAAAAAACCTTCCTGAGCTAATAAACCTATAGCAAAATTGGAATGTCAACACAAAATCCTGCCATTTGTAGGATCAGTTATTTCAACACCACAGAAAATAAAAAACATCCATTATAAAATATTCAAAATGATTATAAGAAAGATTAATGTGCATGTGTGTGTGCATGTATGTATGTGTGTATATATATATATATATATATATATATATATATATATATATATATATGTGTGTGTGTGTATGTATATATATATATATATATATATATATATATATATATATATATATATATATATATATATATATATATGTGTGTGTGTGTGTGTGTGTGTGTGTGTGTATCAGGGGTTGCACCAACTAATCGACTAGTCAACTTTAATGCTCTGCCATGACGCTTTAAGCTTGACATCGACTAGTTGCTGGTCCTATAGAGTGCGCAACAGTGTAAGAAATCTCTGAAGGACTTCCACATTTACGCTGCGTTTCCAAACAGTTAAAATGACAAATAGCCTAAATGCATACTCTGAAAGCGCTCCACAAGACATGTGTGATTATATTACTGGATGCTCGAAATTGAACGAGAGAATGCACGTTTTAAACAGCTTAGTACAGGTCAGTTAATCGCCATTCTAATATAATGCGCTGCTGCTCAGTAACGCACACACATAGGCTTCAGACAGTAGTGCTTACATCCCGCGCAGATCGCGCGTGCACAGAATCGTTCAGCGCGGAAATGTATTGTCAACACTGTTCTGTGATTTCTCAATAAAATAGATTAGAAACTGAAAAGTTCAAGCATATATTTCTTAACTAAATCCCACAGCTTCACTACTAGTAGAGAGTCGCTGCCAGGTAGAACTGACTCACACACACAGTCGCTCTCACTAATGCATTCATATGAATGTAATCTTTACTGTGCTACTTTATCTGTATCTGATTTAGAACGAGCAGAAATCTGTGAGAAATATAACGACCCAAAGACAAAAGAACTGATAAAAATTAGCTGTTATAGGAGCAATAGTCATGTGGGCAGCACATTGTCACAGCTCCACACTTATTTGTTCATTAATGACGTCATCAGCGACTAGTCAACTTCGACTCGACTTTCATCACATAAAAGTCGACTTTAAAAAATCAGAAGTCGTTCAACCCCTAGTATGTATGTATGTGTGTGTGTGTGTGTATATATATAAATAACACACACGTGCATCACAATAAATTAGAATGTCGTGGAAAAGTTCATTTCAGTAATTCAACTCAAATTGTGAAACTCGTGTATTAAATAAATTCAATGCACACAGACTGAAGTAGTTTCAGTCTTTGGTTCTTTTAATTGTGATGATTTTGGCTCACATTTAACAAAAACCCACCAATTCACTATCTCAACAAATTAGAATATGGTGACATGCCAATCAGCTAATCAACTCAAAACACCTGCAAAGGTTTCCTGAGCCTTCAAAATGGTCTCTCAGTTTGGTTCACTAGGCTACACAACCATGGGGAAGACTGCTGATCTGACAGTTGTCCAGAAGACAATCATTGACACCCTTCACAAGGAGGGTAAGCCACAAACATTCATTGCCAAAGAAGCTGGCTGTTCACAGAGTGCTGTATCCAAGCATGTTAACAAAAAGTTGAGTGGAAGGAAAAAGTGTGGAAGAAAAAGATGCACAACCAACCGAGAGAACCGCAGCCTTATGAGGATTGTCAAGCAAAATTGATTCAAGAATTTGGGTGAACTTCACAAGGAATGGACTGAGGCTGGGGTCAGGGCATCAAGAGCCACCACACACAGACGTGTCAAGGAATTTGGCTACAGTTGTCGTATTCCTCTTGTTAAGCAACTCCTGAACCACAGACAACGTCAGAGGCATCTTACCTGTGCTAAGGAGAAGAACTGGACTGTTGCCCAGTGGTCCAAAGTCCTCTTTTCAGATGAGAGCAAGTTTTGTATTTCATTTATAAACCAAGGTCCTAGAGTCTGGAGGAAGGGTGGAGAAGCTCATAGCCCAAGTTGCTTGAAGTCCAGTGTTAAGTTTCCACAGTCTGTGATGATTTGGGGTGCAATGTCATCTGCTGGTGTTGGTCCATTGTGTTTTTTGAAAACCAAAGTCACTGCACCCGTTTACCAAGAAATTTTGGAGCACTTCATGCTTCCTTCTGCTGACCAGCTTTTTAAAGATGCTGATTTCATTTTCCAGCAGGATTTGGCACCTGCCCACACTGCCAAAAGCACCAAAAGTTGGTTAAATGACCATGGTGTTGGTGTGCTTGACTGGCCAGCAAACTCACCAGACCGGAACCCCATAGAGAATCTATGGGGTATTGTCAAGAGGAAAATGAGAAACAAGAGACCAAAAAATGCAGATGAGCAGAAGGCCACTGTCAAAGAAACCTGGGCTTCCATACCACCTCAGCAGTGCCACAAACTGATCACCTCCATGCCACGCCGAATTGAGGCAGTAATTAAAGCAAAAGGAGCCCCTACCAAGTATTGAGTACATATACAGTAAATGAACATACTTTCCAGAAGGCCAACAATTCACTAAAAATGTTTTTTTACTGGTCTTATGAAGTATTCTCATTTGTTGAGATAGTGAATTGGTGGGTTTTTGTTAAATGTGAGCCAAAATCATCACAATTAAAAGAACCAAAGACTTAAACTACTTCAGTCTGTGTGCACTGAATTTATTTAATACACGAGTTTCACAATTTGAGTTGAATTACTGAAATAAATGAACTTCTCCACGACATTCTAATTTATTGAGATGCACACACACATATATATATATATAACCGATACCAATTATTTGCATGTTTATGTGCTCGATATAACCGATATGCAGGACCGATATTTATTTACTGTTATAAAGTAAACAAATGACTGAGTGAAGTCCATACTTCACTTTGGTTTTTCCTCTTTTCAGTCAACTTTAATAAAAAAAAAAATAAATAAAAATAAAAAATAAAAAAAGTGTTGAAAATTAGCAGTCTTTCATGTTAAATTTAATCTTCATATTACAATAATAAACATTTTATTTATAAAAAGCATCATCAGCAACAACACTAATATTAACAATAAGCAAAATAAATTAATGTCTAATATTTTCAAATGGAGAAAATAAAAGGACAGGAGTCATAACTTCATTTTAAACCGTTTTAGTAGGTTTATAAGCCGTTTAATAGCTGTAGAGTCAAGAATAATTCACTGGATAATATTCTCTGGAATATTGGAATATAACAAACAAAATATTTTATTGTATTTCTCAACTGGAATGCTATATCAGAATTATTAATAATGTTTTTGTCGTTCTAGATTATGAAATGCCTGCTGACAGCGCGATTTATCTATGCATTTACAGAGAACTATACTCAAACTGTGATCGCTCGCGGAGATAAATAATTAATTTCCATAGAGTTGTATTTATTTAGATGTTTATTAGCGAAATAATGGTTATATAGTAAATGTTAATACAATTTAGGGTGTTTTAAACAAGTGAATCTTGTTAAAAGTTACATGCAGTGGCCGTGCTGGAGCATTTCCTGAGCATCAACCTGCTGAGAGAACAGCAATATGAAAGCGGCTTCACGGGACTAATGATGAGCATATAGACAACAGAGACAGAATTAAATTCAGCGCTTTTATTTCCAACATGTGCTCATTCATGACTGCATATTTAATTCAGGCAAAGTTACGTCTTTACTGGGACAGGACTTGACAGATTATCTTACGTGATTCTGTGAGTTCGTGTCCATTTCTTAGAGCCAAGCTGCATAAACAGCATATCAGGCATTTATGTAATACATCTAATTTGTGCATTAATGGCTATTATGTTAAATAAAGTTTACTAACTACAGGAAATCAAGTACCTGTTATTGTTGTTCCGTCTCCCCTTAGAAGCGCTGCAATGGTGATCCTGCGCGCAATTCTCAAAACACCCACAAGACGGCAGCATTTATCGGGGAATCCGAAATTACAAAACTGATATCAGATTATGGTAAAATACTTAAATATCGGTAAATCGATATATCGTTCAATCTCTCTCTCTATATATATATATATATATATATATATATATATATATATATATATATATATATATATATATATATGTATATATATATATATACACACACATATAGCGGTGTGAAAAATTGTTTGCCCCCTTCCTGATTATTATTTTTTTTTTTTTTATTTCTTTGCATGTGTGTCACACTTTAATGTTTCAGATCAAACAAATTTAAATATTAATCAAATATAACACAAGTAAACACAACATGCAGTTTTTAAATGAAGGTTTTTTTTTTATGAAGGGAAAACAAAATCCAAACTCACATGGCCCTGTGTGAAAATGTTTTTTACCCCCCCTTAAAACATAACTGTGGTTTATCACACACGAGTTCAGTTTCTCTAGCCACACCCAGGCCTGATTACTGCCACCTCAAAAGCTACACATCATGTTGAGATCCAAAGAAATTCAGGAACAAATGAGAAAGAAAGTAATTGAGATCTTACTTTAAAAGAAAGTATTGAGATGAAAGAAAGTAATTGAGATGAAAAATATATTTAATTTTTTTGTCATCTACAGACTTGAGTCATCCTACAAATAAATTATGCAAACAAAAAAAAACTGCAAACTAACCTTAAGGTAACCGGTCCTTCTGTCCAAATTTAAATGTAAGTTCTTAATCTCTCCAAACTCTGCAAACTTGTCGTGGACATCCTCTTCCGTCGCCTCCTCATGCACACCAGTCACGAACAGAATCCATCCTTCAACAGCTGAAATGACACCAAAATATGTTAAAAACATGGAGTGAATTTTGTGCCAATATTCATCAAACAAATCCAGCGTTTTGCAAATAAACACAGAAAAAAAATAAACTTTCAAACAAACACACAGTGATTTGCAAATACAAAACTCTATTTGACAGAAAATGCAGAGGTATGGACAAGTATATGTAGTGTGTTACAACTGTGAGACTCATTTGCCTTTTTACGAGGAAACTTGGCTTGATTTTCTCACAAACGCGTGCAGGCTGATTTTCTCACAAATGCAACTGAGCAACTTCCTTTTCCAAAAACAGTAGATGGTGCTGTCGGTCAATTTACGCTAGTCTCCCAAGACACGAAACAACCCGTTTACCTTTTCAGGGAATACAGCAGACCAACATAAGTGAGGAACAGGTGAGTTTCTGTCTTACTATATCTATAATTAACCATTTAGATGTTTTCACAAAGCGACCCTACTACAAAGTCAATGAAATTCACAATAAGTGCTGTAAAATTGTTAACACATGATTGATTAGTTCAAAACTCAGTAATGACATGGCTAAACATTAAAAACTCATCCATTCTCTGCACCTCTTATCCTCTGCTGGATCACGGGATATAAAATATAAACATGTTGATACAATTGTTCAGCATTCAAAAATAACAACGTCACAATATATTGTAATACTAAAATGCACATTTTTGTGGATAGCCACAACTGTGTACCAAAAATGAAAGTGTTTTGAATTTTATTTTTTATTTTTTGCTATGCTGAGACATAGCCTACAGTGGAGAGTGTTGTAGGCTACCTCTGCAGTATAAGTTTAAACAAGTATAAAAGTACGTGTATCTGTATTTTTAGTTCTTTTCGTGGCCATCAAGAAAACATGACAAAACACGCTGGCCCTAAAGATTATTTTCTAATCATTACATTGTTAAAATCATTCTGAAATACTGGTAAACCAGTTTATTAAAATGCTGAATTTAGTATTATATCAGTGTGAACTTGATCCTTCTCCCCAATTCACAGGACAAGAGTGACACCAGAAGAGAAATATTCATCATTTTGCTTAGCTAAAAAATACATAATTATTTTAGACAAATGATTACAACATTTAAAAAGTAGGGCTGTCGATCCATTAAAATATTTAATCGCGATTAATCGCACGACTGTCATGAGTTAACTCGTGATTAATCGCAATTTAATCTCACTTTATCTGTTCTAAATGTACCTTAAATTAATACTTTTCAAGTTATTAATACTCTAACTGACATGGGCATGGACAAATATGGATGCTTTATGCAATGTGTTTATTATTAGTGAAACCATAGTTAATCTAGAGCATGAAGACAGACGCAGAGAGAGAGAGAGAGAGAGAGAGAGAGAGAGAGAGAGAGAGAGAGAGAGAGGTGTGCACACAACGGGAAAGAGAGAGCTCGCGCTTGTGTGATGTACAGTACCGGCTAGTCTCAGAAACTAAAAGTTTGGCCAAAAAATAAAGATAGGTCGCTAGGCTCTTTTGAAAAAAAATAAAAATAAATATTTGCTAAAGGGGTTTGAAAATTCGCTAAGTTGGCAACACTGACAGCATCTACATCCATTTCTCCAACCACGGGTTAGACCACGGATCAAACAGAAAATGCGCGCTGCGTTAATCGCACGTTAATAAAATTAGCGCCGTTAAAATGAATTTGCATTAACGTGTTAACTTTGACAGCCCTATTAAAAAGTTTTAGATATTGTACTAAATGTGATTTGTTTTCAATTTTTTATTAATAATTAATGACCTCTTGGGTGATATATTACTATATCTGATCGCTGGAGTCCCAAAGCTTTAGAAATGGCTTTATAACCTTTTCCAGACTGATAGATCTCAATTACTTTCTTTCTCATTTGTTCCTGAATTTCTTTGGATCTCAACATGATGTGTAGCTTTTGATGATCTTTTGGTCTACTTCACTTTGTCAGGCAGGTCCTATTTAAGTGATGTTTTGATTGCGAACAGGTGTGGCAGTAATCAGGCCTGGGTGTGGCTAGAGAAACTGAACTCAGGTGTGATAAACCACATTTATGGGGGGGAATTTATATATACAGTGGAATTTTTCACACCACTGTATATCACCACTGTATATCCCCGATCCAGCAGAGGATAAGAGGTACAGAGAATGGATCAGTTTTTAATAGGGAAAGACTGCCTAGTTAAATGTTTAGCCGTGTGTCTACTGATTTTTGAACTAATCAATCATGTTAACAACTTTACAGCACTTATTGTGAATTTCACTGACTTTGTAGTAGGGTCGCTTTATGAAAACATCAAAATGGTTAATTATACTGTAGATATAGTAAGACAGAAACTCATCTGTTCCCCACTCATGTTGGTCTGCTGTTTTCCCTGAAAAGGTAAACAGGTTGTTTCGGGTCTTGGGAGACTAGCGTAAATTAACCGACAGCACCATCTGCTGTTTTTGGAAAAGGAAGTTGCTCAGTTGCATTTGTGAGAAAATCAAGCCAAGTTTCCTCATAAAAAGGCAAATGAGTCTCACAGTTCTAACACACTACATATATTTGTCCATACCTCTGCATTTTCTGTCAAATAGAGTTTTGTATTCGCAAATCACTTTGCGTTTGTTTGAAAGTTTATTTTTTTCTTTGCAAAGCAGATTGTTTATTTGCAAAACGCTGGATTTGTTTGATGAATATTGGCACAAAATTCGCTCTATATAAAAACCACAGCTACTTTATTTCTATCATGAGGTCACAGAGGTCAAGTGAGAGAATTCAGATGCTATGTAGTTCTGCGAGTTACACTTACATCTCTGTGGCCCAGGCTCATCTCCATCCTGTTCTACTGTGTCATAGTCCTCTCTGACTCTAGATCTCGCTCCCTCCTCTGTCAAACAAAGCAGCCAACAACATTAGCACATGATTTACTAAGACGCGAAAACACAAGATTGAAGATGAAGTGACTTACCTGATCCAAACCCACGACCCTTCCTCTTCTTGGCTTTCTCCTTTAACTTGTGAATGCTCTCTGTAAAGTCCACAAAGGAAAATAATCACTCTTACGATGCATTCGAAAGTACTGAATGAACGTTCTTAAAGACAACTTTTTGAGAACATTAAAAGAAACTAAAAGAGAAGAACTCTTTTTAAAAATGAAACAAACACAAATGCAATGATCTTGTACATCTGAGCCTGCGTGCTTAATGGCCATACAAAATATATTTTTGGCGACGATAAACATGGAAAAAAAAATGTAACACGTGTTAAAACTAAAACCAAAGCACGGCAACAAAATAAAGCAGAATCTCAACAGCGCGCGAATCGTTTGGTTTGAATTAGCTAAAGTTAACTATTAGCAGGCGCGCTAATCGAACTAGGCCCGCCGAACATAAACACGAGTATTTCATATATTAAACACTAATAAACAGGTGAAATTGGATCATATCAAATAAATAAATTGTCTTTGCACCGTCTGAATATAAATAACCACTGTACCGTCGCCATCCTCGTCCATAGGAAAGTCTTCACCGCCCGCTTCATGAAGATCCAGTACGTCCGCCATGATGCCTGACTGTGCGTGAGTGAGCGCGCGGCTCTGAGCATGCGCAGAACACTCGATGCGACGTTACGTCTTGTTCGACTTCTGTGCGTCACACGCTGTTCGAGTACTACGCCATCTGTTGTTTTGGAAGAGATAGTAGCGTCTCAGAATGAAAAACACTATACAACCCAATATAGATAAGAAACAAGAACAAATAGGGCAGAAATTAAACATTTTATTAAATAAACATTAAATATGTACATAAATAGACACTAATAAACAATATACAAAACATTTATTACTTCGTACAGCTCAGAAGAAAAACATGATGTCTTGGTATCTTCTTAATTTGGCAAGTCTATGACACTATTACTTTAATTTTGCCAAAATTGTAAAAAGATTAATTCAATGAAACCTCACTAATATGTATTTTTTTTAAATTAATACATTTATCATCCTCATCAATACTTTTAGCAAGTTTCAAACACTGATGACAACTAACTGGTAATGTATTAATACATTCATGATAAACAATAAATCTACTTTAAACAAGGCCAAAAATGACCTGAGTGTAAAGTTCAGTGCTTGTTTCTAACGTTGGACTCCAATAATCCCTTATTGGGCAAAAGGAGACAAGATAACCAGGAATACTCTCCCCACTCCGCAGTCTTAGATAAACCCAATCAGTTTGTGATAGGATAATGGCTGAGCTGGTCAGCGTGGACGTGGAAGTCAAAGCATATGATCTGATGTCTGCTCATTGTTTGTCATTACATTTCTTCATTCAAAGTAGGCCTACTTTGTTTATCTTTTAGAGGCCAAGGAACCCCTAATATGATTTATTACATGATTTACACACACACACAAAAAATATTTGGAAAATAATTGTTACATAATTTTTTTATCTTCACTGTACTGTACTGTTAGTTAGTTAGTTTGTTTATTTACATCAACTGTTTTATTTAATCTAATTTAATTTATTTATTTAACTTTTATCATTTACTTTTACATTTTCACATTGTTTTCTAATTAATTTTTCCACTCCCTTTTGGCCCCTGATTATCCCAGAACCTAGTTTGCAAACTGCTAATGTAAAATACTATGCATCATAGATTTATTAGGATTTAAAATAGAACCTTATCTTTTAAGTTGTTTCCATTGACTAGTAAAAGTAAAACATCTAGTCAAATGAATTAAATGAAGAACTATTCACTAGTTAAGTAAGACTTGTTAAGACTGTTAAGTAAGCTTGTATACACAGTATAGATTTACTATTCCAGTGTTTGAAAGAGTTTATGCACGATAAAGACAAAGGTATGGAAATGTGCTTAATTAATGCATTAGGTATGCTATTTTTAGTAGCTGGATATTTAATATACCCTCAGTATATCCTGACATAAATATGATCTTATGAGGTAATTTGAAACATCACAAAATTCATCATTTGAGCGCAAAGAGTAAAAGAGATTACTGCTGAACTTTGATTCAATCACTTCAGTGTCAGGTAAAGCCTAAAGGTTCAGTGTGTGTGGATGATTTCATCAGCACAGGTCACCCTTTGTACTTGTCCTGGGTCTATATAAACCCAAGGCTCTTTGGAGAACACACCATCAGCTCAAGAACCCCTGGAAGCTAGGTAAGATTAGCTACATCATGTCAAACTCTGCTGTTGATTCTTAATGGGAATTTATGAGGATATGACAAGAAACTGAAATTAATTATTGTCTCTTTTTGTTCAGGCAATCCTCGCCCATCTTGCAACCATGAAATTCTCCCTCATCGCCGTCCTTGTTGTTGCTCTGGCCATTGGTAAGACTGTAAACCATGTTAACTTGTGATGCTCTCAAGATATGTTGTATTTTGTGTATGTAATAACTCAGGTAGTTTAGGGGTTAAATTATATAAACTGGAACAATGTGTGCATTGGCTATTTTATAAGTACATAACAGAATTGTTCACCTGATTTAGCTTGAGTAGTTGAGTGTAAAGACGCAAGACTGTATTGATCAAACATCTCTGTTCTTGTTCCAGGCTCTGAGTCAGCATCTCTGGTCAAGAAAGACGCTCCTGCTGAGCTGGATAAGATCGCCAAGTACTTCCAGGATCTCATGGACAACCTGAAGAACGTTGAGGGCCCTGAGCTGGCCAACAAGGCCAAGTAAGTCCATCATCATCATCATGCATTGTGGTGGAATCTTCATCTCAACTGTGAACTTAAATGATCAACACAATTATCCATTTGAATTGATTTTATTAATGAATTCTCTTTGGTTTGTGTTGCAGCACTTACTTTGAGCAGAGCAGAGCCCAGCTCCAGCCCATGGTTGAGAAGCTCCAGGAGCAGCTGAAGCCCCTCTCCAGTAACATTGAAGACCACATCAAGCCTCTGGCCGCCTCCGTCCAGGCTCAGGTCGCCCCTCTGGCTGGCATGGTCCAGACTCAGTTTGAAGACGTCCTCAAGTTTGTGGCTGACCAGACCAAATCCATCCTGCCTCCCCAGTAAACCAACAGGAATCACCATTCCTTAGTTCTTTTCTATTTTGACACAGTCTCTTTGTACGTATGCTGATATGTTTGAAATAATAAAAAGGTTTAAAAACTGACCACTTCATACTGGATGGTTATTCAATTGTCTTACATTATCAGAGACAATGTCTCTGACATATATATAAATATATATTTAAACATTTTTTAGAAACTTACCAAATTTCCAACACTTATTGTGAGAAATAATATAAAACAAAATAGGGATTTTTAGTAAGGCTGTAATTTTAAATACAATTGTTACAGTGGGATTGATGAATTGAGGGTAGCGTGTTTATTACTTTATGAACTTTTAGCTACTCTTTCATTAACAAATAAGATAACTGTTCATAAAAATGCAATATATTACTGGGAGTGGTTGCATAAACTGCTTAGACTAGTCTTAAATAGTTTGTCATCAAAAACCATGGTTTTACTACTACTACTACTACTACATCAACAATAATACTATACAAGTTACTATAGTTAACCACAAATTAACCATGATTTGCTACACTAACCATGGTTTAAAGATGTTATTAAATGGTAATCAACACGTCAAACAACAACAACAACAACAACAACTTTGTTACTATAATTTTACTATAATAAAACCATGGTTAATTTTCGTCAGGGACAAAAAGGTAGATTGGTAATCTTAATCTGAAAGGTGCATCTAGGTACCCATTACCTAACTAGTTGGTAAAACTAGAACTAGAGTTCTAGTCTCTCTAATCTAGGGGTCTCTGAACTCAGAGACTAGAGTTTGCATTCGCCCACAAATTTGAAGTACCTTAATCGATTTTATTAATTCATTCATTACCTCGTTCGTTTGTTATATCGAACAAAATCACTAATAAAACAGTGTGACTTGTGAAAAGGGCTATTTTAGCATACAAGTAGCCTAAGCAACCATAGCATTTGCAATTGCATTGCAAAACCATAAAACCATCTATTTGTTCCTGACTCTAGATCAAGTTCAAGAAGAGGTTTTTAGTTTTTTTTTTTTTTTAACATTTTAGAGCATTGCCAAACTATTTTGTAAAATAATTGCATTTAAACACATTAAAATGCATTTTACGATAGGCCTATAAAAACATTAAAAAATCATTCCAATTATCTATAATAGGCTACAGTTAGCATAAATACAACTAATTTAATAGAAACAAATGTAATTAGTATATATATATATTTGTCATTTTAAGTTACCTTCTCTAATCTTACATTTATATAGACCTATTCCAATCTCAAATGACAAAGAATAAAAACAATGAAACAAATTAAAACAAAACAGCATTTCATAGACCATGCTTCCAGTCTGCTTTCATCCTAATTTCACTGCATTAAAATATTTTATGCATGCAAGATCCGACTCAGAAAGAGTTATGAGACAGTTTCATACAATAAAAGAAAAAAAAAAAAAAATCAGAGTTAGAATTACATTCAGGTAAAAGCTGTGATGAAGTTCATGAATAAAACTAAATATCAACACATTCACATTCACATCACTTACTGTCACTGAAATCACCACACAAGCAGTCTTGGGGATAAATTTATTTAAATCAAATTCCAAAACAGTATTTTAAGTTCTTGAACAGCCAAAAACACACTGATTGCCTCATTTCTGTGTACAAAAATAAGCCAGTTTATTTCTGAACACACAGAAGACAGTGCAGGATCTTCTGCAATGTCGTCATTAAAACTGACAAAGTCATCAGGTGACTGAAACACCTCAAAAATGCACAAACACAGATTACTATTGAACTTTGATTCAGTCACGTCAGTGTCAGGTAAAGCCTAAAGGTTTAGTGTGTATGGATGATTTCATCAGCCCAGGTCACCCTTTGAACGGGTGCAATCCCAGCGTCCCGGGACTATAAAACCCCATGGATTCAGAGAACTCACAATCACAACATCAGGCCTAAGAACCCCTGGATACAAGGTAAGATTACAGCTACATCATACCAATGGTCATGTCAAACTCTGCTGTTGATTCTTAATGTATATTAATTATTGTCTCTTTCTGTTCAGTCAAATCTCACCCAACCTGCAACCATGAAATTCTCCCTCATCGCCATCCTTGTTATTGCTCTGGCCATTGGTGAGACCTTAAACCATGTTAACTTGTGATGTTCTCACGATATTTTGTGTAGGCTATGTAATATGGTAATGCAGACAGAAACTAGAACAATGTGTGTTGTTGGTATTTTATCTTCACTTTGTAAAGTACTTAACAATGTGCCCTGTAGAAACGTACAGTCTTTCACCTCATTTAGCTTGAGTGGCTGAGAGTATAATACCATTTAAGATGTAAGACTGTATTGATCAGACATCTCTGTTCTTGTTCCAGGCTCTGAGTCAGCTTCTCTGGTCAAGAGAGACGCTCCTGCTGAGCTGGAGAAGATCGCTAAGTACTTCCAGGACCTCGTGGACAACCTGAAGAACGTTGAGGGCCCTGAGCTGGCCAACAAGGCCAAGTAAGTCCATGATCACCTTTGTGCAATGAATCTGCAACTTAAACAATGTTAGTGAAGAACTAGTGAAGTCTTCAGCTGGTCTTCATTGAATACTTACATCATTACACTCTTAAAAAGTAAAGGTTCTTTACTGGCATCAGTGGTTCCATGAAGAAACTTTAAAATCCATGGATCCTTTCCATGCACCAAGTGGAAAAAAGATCTTCACATTAAGAAAAGGTTCTTTTAAGAACATAGTTCTTCTATGGCATCGCTGTGAATCTTTACTTTTCAGAGTGTACTGTCTCCAATTCAAACAACAAATTATGATCTGCAAAAAGAGCTGATTAGTATGATTATAAGTCCTTCATATATCTAATTGTGCAGGCAGAAGAGCAGTGCTCATTAACTTGGTTTGTGTTGCAGCGCTTACTTGGAGCAGAGCAGAGCCCAGTTCCAGCCCATGGTTGAGAAGCTCCAGGAGCAGCTGAAGCCCCTCTCCAGCAACATTGAAGACCACATCAAGCCTCTGGCCGCCTCCGTCCAGGCTCAGGTCGCCCCCCTGGCCGGCATGGTCCAGACTCATGTTGAAGATGTCCTCAAGTTTGTGGCTGACAAGAGCAAAGCCATCATGCCTCCCCAGTAAAACCAAAGGAATCCTTCTTAGTTCTCTTCCATTTTGTTCTCTTTATGTGTATTTAAAATAATAATAAAAGTGATTTAAAGGTCAATGTGAAATCTCCTCCTTTTTTTTCACAAACTTGTTTTTTTTTGGTTTGTTTTTTGCACATATCAATGTATTAAATGCAGTAGCCATTTAATTTTTCTTGAGCTACTAACAGGACTTCCCTAAAATGAGGGAAACCATCTAAAGACATTTTGAGTTGACAAATCTAAAATTATTTAAATCAAACCTTCAGGAGGAAGACTGTCTTTAATTTTCCTGATATTTAAACGTTTGAAAGTGAAACAGCAGAAAAACCTAATAAAAATTCCTACAAAATATATTATAGTAGTAATGTTTATTTAAAAATTCATATTTATTTATTTTTCCCATAGATTTGTGTTTATATTTTAAATCCATATTTAATATGTATGCTCTGAGGACAGATGGTTTTGGGGTGAGGGAACATCCAATGTCATACATAAAAATTGTAAGACATTTAAATTTCTGTGCCATATGTCAAGAATCAGTGATACATTAATTAATTTTTTTTTTTTTTTTTTTTTTTTTTAAGAATTAAGATTTAATGCATTTTAACAAAATATATTTTATACAACTCCAAAATTATTTATGTATAATTGGTGGAGCAAAAATGACCTAAAATGCTAAAATGGCCATATTGTGTCCAAAATGTTAAATGTTGTAAACTTTCCTTTTTTCCTTTTTTGTAATTTTTTTTAGTAGAACTTATGAAAAAAAATATCACCATTTTGTCATTTTAATTTATCTGGTTGAATCTCAATTTCACATCCAATGCCAAAGAATGACAAAGAATGACAAAAACATTTCAGAGAAGCCCAGGTTTACCAATTTGTCTAACCAGCTCACTTTTTAATTCTACTACAGAACAATATTTTATGCCAAGAAACAGAGACAGCTGCATCACAATAAGAATTTTTTTTTTACAGGTGTCCACTTACAGGTGTCAGTTCAGCTATCCTAAATAAAACCTAATGCACATCCACTCCAACCCACATACATCTGAATAACCACAAAAGCAAATTTGGGTACATTTATTTCCAATTGAATGTCCTCAGTTCATGTCAGTCATTTCATTTGGCAGCAGAGGGCAGTGTAAATAAATAAACTCTGCTTATTTTCTGTTTGCATTGAAGGCATTCATCTCAGAGCTGTGAGGTAGACTATGATTTGTTGTCATCTTAGATAATAAAAACAACAAAATCACTAGTCTTCCATACGGCAATGGACTTCTCTGACTAATCACAGAAGAAGCTGGTTTTATTTTCAAAAAAAGTCAAACATGAAAAATCAAATATTAGTCAATTAAAAGAGGCATGCATTATCACGGGAGACCTCTGAGCTTACAAAATAAGAGAAATTCACATACAAACTCTCCAGTTGTGATTTTATTTGCTGCTTCTTTTTGTCAATTCAACACCTGCATGGCCTGCAGACTGCAGTCACTGTCCCATCTGAGCACAAATCAACGTTTTATATACATCTGTCAGAGTTTTAACTCATTATGAAGCAAAAATTTGGTCATTTATCAGCTCACATCCCCAGTACCATGTAATATCTGGTGTGAAGGTCACACAGGCATGAGGGACACGCTGTGAGTCCGCATGACCTTCTCCTTGTACAGCGAGATAAATAAACTACAGCAAGCTTTTCATGCACGTCAGCCTTCATAAAGCACATTTTTGTATCTCTCTTTGAAATTCAGTGCCATGTGTTAAGCTTTTCAAGGCTGTATATCTGCAAAACGTTTGTTATTCCACAGCAAAATTGCATCATTTGACAAAAACGAATAAAGGAAATTAGTTTTTTTTATAGAATGTTACCAGTAAAACAGTGTTGAATGTCTGACAAGATCCTACCTCTAAATTGATAAAAACTTACCAGAATGATGTACAAGCACAAATAAGTCAACGATTGTCCTTTTTCTGTCTCATTAATCTACTTTAACTTGGTCCATATGTTCTGAAATATGCATTCAAACTCCTTAATAGCCGGTGACCTAAAAGGATGGATCAAAAATGGATAAATTAAAATAAAGCAGATGATACAATTGATGTCAAATAAAGCGTACATCAACGTATGTCCTGCCCGTTACAATAACTTGAAAATAAAATAAAACACTTGGTACTCACCACGAACAGCCATTGTGCGTCTCTGAAAGGAATGAGTTTATAGTCGAAAGGGCTTGCCTTTGACGAAAAAGAAAGAAAAATAGGTAAAGAAAAAGAGGAAAAATAAGGCTCCCGCTGATAATTGGAGCCTCTGCAGCACTTGAAAATAAAACAGAGGCCAGATGAATGGAGTATTGCTACAAACTCCAAGGTGCTTTAGCTGAAAATTGGGAACAAAACTACAGGTTTGTTTTGGAAAGACTGTAGGACCAACGCTTCCCGAGGAGTCTTATCTCTTGAAAAAACGGCCGGTCCTGAAGGGCCCCGGGCGCGAGGAAAGCTCTGCGTCTCTGGTCAGTGGTGGATACTAATGGGTAGGTTTTGCAGACATGGGTTATGTTTTTTACTCAAAGCTGACAGACAGACAACCCCCCCCCACCCACCCCCTGCACACAGGTGCTATTCAAGGATATTGTGTAAAAATGACGTCAAGCAAATTTTACTTGAAAATCTTTTCAGCGTAAAAGTCCCGCCCTCTCTTTCCACTATATATAAGTTCATCTGTTCTATAGGCTGGCGTCTTCTTTCACATCTGTGCATTTGATAATTCATACGGAAAACTGTTTTTAATCATTATTTTGCCATTTGGTGCACATATTTGTTTTTAACAAGCCTGAACATCAGATTCATTTAGTACAATCTATAGAGTAATGCAAGCGTGCAGATGAATCTGAAGACAGACGGTGCAGCACGCAGAGCTTTGCCTCAGCAACAATGAAGCGCTGGCCTTGGTGATAGTTGCTAGGCGATGGAGGAAATACAATGGCCTCCTTAGAAACCAAAGGCCGTTTTTGGGCTAAAAGAAGCAGTGCAAAGCAAATTAAACTTGATTTACAGAACTAAACAGTGATGGAGATCATCTTCAGTGGATTTTGGTTTTAATGGCATATAAATAAACTGTATGAATAAATGTAATTTTCACCTACTGCATATGTATAAACGGTTTTATTTATACTGCGGTGACATTTTTAAATGATTAATTTTTCCTGATTAGCAAGATTATTATTAATAGATGGCATTTTGTTGTAATTACCTAATATAATGTTAATATATCGACATACTTGAACTATTAAATCTGCTTTGTGCCTTAAAATATAATACTAATACTAATACTAATAATAATAATAATAGTAAAGGTGGTAAAATAGAAGCACTTAAGGACTTTAATATAAGAAAACCCATATGGCCAAAAAAAAGAATAAATAAATAAAATAATATATAATAATAATAATAATAATAATAATAATAATAATAAATAAAATAAAATAAAAATGCTAAATATATTGAAGCTCAATAAAATATATTTTAAAAAATATATTTATTTTTAACATTCATATAACAAAGTATATTTTAACTTGTATTTTAGGGGCAACAGCACATATTGCCAATCTTATATATATATATATATATATATATATATATATATATATATATATATATATATATCAAATAGCAAATATATATATTTTTTGCCATTTTAGTAAAATATATATTTGAAAATATATTTTTTGCCATATGGCCGATAAACACTTTTAGCGGCACAAACACAAAACACCATTGTACACAAATGACACAATGCTACAAACATTAACTAAAGAGCATAATATGTACATTTAAACACTATAATATACATAACAAAACCAAACAAATAAAACAAATGTAACTCTTAAAATTAAATATAATCAAATGTAATCTGTCATGCCTGGTCTTTTCTCTGTAAATTATAGGGTGACTCACAACTACTTAAATACAAATTTTATAATTATAAAATAATTCATTCTTTTTACATTGACAAAATAATAATATGGTACTTCAACTTACAGTTTATCAATTAACAGGATTTTACATACATACATACATACATATACATATATGTGTGTGTATATGTATACAGTGCTTTCGACTGCATGTTGCAAATTTGAATACAGGTTCGAAACAGATCTCCAAGACCATTTCCTCCTGCCTTTTTCTCTTTTTTGAACCAAAGTTATTCAACTTAACTTATGCGGTAAAGACATGCAATTTTCTAAGGCAAACGCGTAGCAATTAGAAGACCATTCTTTCATTAAGTTGAGGTCAGCCCATTAACGGCGGGGAAAAAAAAGAAATGCATAAGGCAAGTTTGACGCACCCTAGTGAGTTTTAGACAGGTCTTCACAATGGGACCTGCAGCAAAATGTAAATTACACTAAATTGCTCTAATACACATCCAGTGGTCCTGAGAGGCACAGTGGGTCTTTTATGCCCATGACTGATGGGTTCAGCTACAAAGTGGAGGTGAATTAGAGAACAGACTTGAAAACAGTAGAGAGCCAGCGGTTGAGCAAGAGGCAGGCTAGTGAAGGATTGTTCTTTTGTACTGACAGAGGAGGCAGGTGCACTTCGCGATACGCCGAGAAAGACAACGGCTGGCTCGCTAGGATGTGGCATTTCCAAGATTAAAAAGGACAATTAAATTAATTGTATTTTTCTGGAGCTGCTCCCCTCCCTCTTCCGCATTTCCTTCTTAATTAGGAAATTAAAATGAGACTGAATTATTAAAGGTGGCCACACCTTTTTATTAGAATGGTTGTTTTAAAATTAGCCATCATTTAGAAAAGAGCACAATGGGACTGTCATGGTTTTTGGACATGCAAGTCCAAAACTGTCATGTTTTTTGCAAATATCATGGTTTATGAATATGATAATTACAAGGGTTATGCAAAATTCAGAACTGAAGAACTGAATTCCATTTGAATGTGAATTAAATGGACCCTTTTCACATTTCCATCATCATAGTTGGTTAAACTTCTATAGTGGTGAATGGAAACTACAACAAATAAAATTTTTGTGTTCCCCTTTGCTCCAGTAGCAAAAAACAAACAAACAAACAAACAAACAAAAACAAACAAACAAACAAACAAAAAAAACACAGTATTGGTTCTATGACTTTGCAAAAGGAAAAAAAAAAATAAAATATTGAGAGATTATGATTATGTTGGTCAGAAGAGAGCCAAATTTGCCATCATTCCCTCAGCCCATTGCATTAGAAGCAATCACACAGCAGTTAGTTTTTTGTAATTTAATGCAAAGATATATAAAACATGATGCTCTCCCTGTAAAAAAAAAATTTTTTAAAGCTGTAAATAAAACAAAGTTTTCTGGAGTACATTTTAAAAGAAAATACTAATTCAGTGTTTATGCTTCCAAATTTCATGTTTAATTCAATGTGTTGAGTGAAAATTGTTCATACGCTTTTTTTTTTTTTTTTTTTTTTTAGATGTTCGATGTTAGTGCTGCATTTGATTTGCCACAGGATATAGGAAATGCATAGGATTTTTCAAATAGAACACTCATGCAAGTTGAAGTTCCTTCTCGGGAACTAGGTCTGCCTCGCTCAACCCCAAGTAGAGAATTCAAGATGGTTGCTCCCTATACATGAACAAAAGTGAAAGCATAAATCTTCTGTTATATTCTCATGTCATTATTGAGTCATGCACTCATTACTGTCCAACCTCTATCTGTGAACATGTTGCTGTGGTGTATGTGAGTGTCTGCAGTTGTATAATTCTCTGTTTTTGCTAACATGAGTGAACTCCATTACTTTTGTTTCTGACTTCTCTCCTGGAACGCGGTCCACTTGGGTGTGATGTCATTCCCAGCTGACATCTGACTTCTGATGTAAATCAAACACATAATTACTGAGAAAACGTGTCATCAGTCTGTGGCTCCACTGGCCACAACACACTGGAAGTTGAAACAGGAAGAGAAGTTTACTGAACTGATAGTGTGTTCCATTTGGACTTGGTAATTTCGAGTTCCCAGTAGGAACGTTTAGAAGGCCTTCTTAACTCAACTCTATGGCTAATATGCATACAAATATACATTATATTGAGTTCTGCAATCTGAAAAAATATCTTGTGTAATCATGCTGTGTCTGATTAGGACAAATAAAAGTGCAACATAAAATGAGCACATGTAAAATTCCTTAAACTTCTTTTTGTATAACTCTGCTCTAATAATAAAGTACGGCTGCATGCAATTGTTTGGCAAGACATATTTGATGGGTGCACAATGCTTCTCCATTAATGTACCTGCTGTTCCAATGCTGCAATTTCATTTTCATTTTCCCCAGCAGCCAGTTGAGGAAATGGTGAAGCTCCACTCAAGGCCCCCACCCACCCCCCTCAGCCCCACAGACGGCCCAAACCAGAAGTGTTCCACTCCGTTAGGGCTCTTAATGTAAATTCCATTTCAGTGGCTATTATCCCTGCTTATTTTCCAGAGCTTTCCGTTAGTACTACATGCATCGGGCCTGTGGCACTCACTGGCAGACGCGGCCCTCATCCAGCAGCAGCACCACCCCGGGGAGCCCTGCAAACTGCTTATTCAACAACTGCTCACCATAAAGATGCGTAATGACATTTTAGAGGCAAAAAGGCCTGTGTGGTTTTTAATTCATATTTAATGGTCGTCAGGCTAAATAGGTCCACTGCCCTAAATGAAGACTCTCTCTCTCTCACTTAGGGCTGATGCTGTGAAAACTTCATACTTTTTTCTAAATGAATTGCTGAACCCAGCAGCTCTTGTTTTTTTTTTTTATGTCAGGGCAAAACAACATAAATATAAAACATGTATAATAATATATAATATCAACACATTACCAACACTTTTTTTTTTTGTATCGACATACTATAGTTTCTTGAATTAAATTTTTTGTATTTTCCATTTTCATTTTAAATTTAGTTAAAGTTGTAGTAATTTTGTTGTTTGTTTTTGTTGTAAGTATTTTAAGTTGTTTTTTTATTTTATTTTATTTTAATTTTAGTTAATTATAAAGCACAGGCTCGCGGTTTTAAAAGCTTTGGAATCTGAAGGTAAGTCCATAAAAAAGTGCTGTTCTTTTGAACTTTCTATTTATCTGAGAATCCTGAAAAAAAAAAAAATTACCAAGGGTTTCCACAAATGGAAATGATAACAAATAACTTTCCATAAGTACTATAGACCTACTAGGAGCACAATGTAGCAGGCACTGAACTTAATAAAAACGAAAAAGTGTATCAAGAAGATCAAATCTTTGATTTCATGTTGACATTCAAATAAATATTTGAACTTCACATGCAAATCATATAAAATCATAAATATAATTAGTGCAATTGTGCAAGAAGCACAAAGAGCTTCAATCAAAACATGATCATCACCAGTGATGCCTCCTCTCTCTCTCTCTCTCTCTCTCTCCAGACAGGGCTGAGGCGCTGAATGTAAATAAATCTATCAGGGCAAGGAGCTTAAATATCAAGTTACCACTCCTTACAATCAAGAGCCTTTTCATGCAACCCATGAGGGCCATTCTTGTAATGCTAGCACACAAGAGAGGCCCACAAATCATCTCTCCCTCTCTCTCTCTCTCTCTCTCTCTCTCTCTCTCTCACACACACACCTTATTATTTTTCCTCATAAATTCCCTTTCAATACCTCCCTGTTGTATCTAATCCTTCTTTCTTTCCATACGCTGACATCTTGTTTGTTTGATTGTGAAGAACAGAAGCAGAGGGATCTGAACGCTGGACGGCCCGTGATTGATATCTGCTAGAATTTAGTTTGGGCTCATGTAGCTACTACACAAACATGTTGCGAGTACATCTGAACGATGAGACTATCTCTAGCCATGATCAATGTCAGGCTCGGCCGCTATCGATCTGTCCCTGTTGGCACAGCCGCGCTTTGACCAGGAGCGGAAAATCTGCTTACAAGGGTCAGTGGAGTGTTTAGACAGACAATTGAAGAGGTCAGTAGCTACTAGTAAACATAGGAAACGGATGGGCTGGAAATGTGCTGCATGCTATAGAACAATATAGCAGTTAAATATGATAAAATACCTGTGTATCACAATGCTTATTTAAAAGAATCATATATAAGTCAAAGTTCCTTGTAACAAAGACAATAATTTAGCTACTTTAATATAAATAATTAAAAAAAATTTGATTTATACATACTGTTCAAAAGCTTGGTTTTGATTTTGTGATGTTTCTGAAAGTCTCTTATGCTCACCAAGACTGCATTTATTTGATCAAAAATACAGTAATAACACTAATATTATTAAAAATAATATTAAAAAAATGTTGAAAATAATATTAATTCAAAATTACTGTTCTCTGTAGGCTATGAATATATTTTAAAATGTAATTTATTCCTGTGATGCAAAGCTGAATTTTCAGCATCATTTCTCCAGTCTTCAGTGTCACATGATCCTTCAGAAATCATTCTAATATGGCTTTTTTTCTTCAAGTTTCTTAGATGAATAGACAGTTCCAGCATTTATTTGAAATAGATTTTTTTTCTAAATGTTTTTAATGTTGCTTTTAATTAATTTAATGTATCCTTACTGAAGAGGCATTAATTTATTTAAAAGAAATCTTACTGACTCCAAATGTTTAAATAAGTAATTTAAATAAGTAAATAACCCATGAAGTCAAACATTTCTCACTGAATCCTTTCAGGGCCTGAAGCAAACATTGTACAGTTAGTCATGATCCTGATGAGTGACGTAAAAGGCAGATAACTGCTAATGTTATCTGCCTATCGACTTAAGTTCTTTCCTGAAACTGCCAATGATTCATTATCAGTTCAGTAAGTCATCTGATGAAAAAACCCATTTATAGATTTGTTTTTCAGAAATAAAAAAATACTGCTATACAGAGTAAGCCTGTGAATGTGATCTCAAAAATGAACAAGCATGGGCCGCTTTTAGGGATGAACCATGATGCTACCCATCTGTGTTATATTCCCAGAGGAGATGACATGCAGTGTCATTGACTGAAAGATCCTTTACACTTTAAACTTATCCTAAGCTTTACAAATTACATATTAAAAAAGAAAAAGTATATAAAAATAAAATAAATCATATAATTCTGAAAGGTAGGCATTTAAAATCAACATGAAATGGCATTTGCAAATCATTCTACTTCTGAAATGTGACATACTATTCCGATATAATAGAAGAAATCTTTAAAAAGTTGCTCTTACTTACTTGAGCCATGCTACACTTTCATGTGCTTTCCTGAAGGTGCTTGCTCATATTCACAACACACAGTTTCACTTCCTGTGACACAACGAAGAGAACACAATGTATGGCAGCATTTAAACCTAAAGGGCTGTTTATATTTAACACAATAACTAGTTATCATTATAGTTGTCTTTATAGTTCATCATTCTTGGTGTGAATGGACCTTAAATCCACACTTAAACTATTCAATGTTGTATATTAGACACACACACACACGTTTCGCTATGCTTGTGGGGACTTCCATAGGCGTAATGGTTTTTCTACTGTACAGACCGTATATTCTATTGCCCTACACCAACCCTACACCTAAACTTAGCCCTCACAGGAGACTTTTTGCATTTTTAGATTTTCAAAAAACTTCATTCTGTGTGATTTATAAGCTTCTTTACCTGTGGGGACTTCAATTTAGGTCCCCACCGTGACATGAGTCCCCATGAGTCTGTGTGTATTCAGGTTTAAGTCCCCACCTGAATAGAAAAACAGGTACACACACACACGCACACAAATCAGTGAAATATTTGCTTCTTATTAGTGTTGAATCTCTGAAATTGTTGTATAATACATTTTTAGATACCATAATCCCATAATCATTTTCCATGCTGTTCAATGAACACTTCCTGTCACAATGGGGGGTTCTTGGTTCAGTCAGATTATTGCAGCTATGGCATTTGTTTAAAGATCATTTTAATGCACAGGTCAGGCTTCCTCTAACTTGCACTGGAACAAACATCCCCAATAAGTTTCCAATAATGACAGAAAAGGCAAAGTTCCACTGTTGTGTTTAGGAATAGCTTCCATTTACTGCAAAATCATTGTGGACTTATGAATAAATCATTATGCATAAGATAATATAATGCATCAAGCCATTTTGCCCACAGACCTTTAACCCCTGGGTAGGTTATGAGATTAATCAAAGAAAATGCACTCACCCAGATATTTGGTTAATGTTTGGCCTCAAATGCCAAAGCACCCGAACGATTGATCTCCATCAAACACTGAGAAGATGAAAAAGGTTTGTTTTTAATCTCATTAGTCCATCACTAAAACATTATTTATTTAATATTCTCAATGATTTAAAATGATGATAATAGCAGCAGGGTCACTCTTAATATGCAGTATATTTTCATATATGTGTAAATGTATTGAATAAAATATTAAATTCAAAATTTACAAATACAATTTACACATTAAGGGGGTGTGTTCAAGGAAAAAAAGAATGATAATTAGTTAAATTAAATCAAATTAAATTTAAATAGTCGTGTGAGCACTATTTCAGTACAGTTAGCATATGGTGGTTCATAAATAAGAAACAAACATGTTTATTAAATTTACTAATAAACTCAGAATTGCAAAATATAAACTCTGAATTCTCAGATATAAATTGAGAATTCTGAATTTTTTTTTTTGGAGTTCTAAATTTATTTCTCACAATTCTAACTTTCTTCCTCAGAATTCTGCGTTTACATCTCACAATTCTTTTTTTTTTCAGTAACTGCAACTTATTGTTATCTCACAACTCTTACCTTTTTCTTGCAATTGTGAGATTATATCTCACAATTCAGAATTTTCTTCTTAGAATTGCAAGGTATGAACTTGGAAATGGGAGATATAAACTCATAATTCTGACTTTATATTAAATGACAGATTAAAAAAAAAATAATTTATTTAAAAAAATGACAGAATTATGAGATTAAAAACTGACAATTGTGAGAATAAATTCCGAATTGTGAGACAAAAAGTCACAATTACCTTTATTATTTTTTTATTTCATGGTGGGGGGGGGGGGACAATTACAAGATGCAAATTCAGAATTCTGAGGAAAAAAGTCAGAATTGTGAGAAAGTTGCAATTACTGTTATTATTATTATTTTTTTTTTATCGCATGGCAGAAACAAGCTTCCATAGATAACAGCAAGCTACTCCACAGCTGAAAACTTTCTGAAAAACTAAAGTAGCATGAGAATATCTATTCTAATCAGTTATCATTGAAGCAGAAATGGACAGATGAAAAGACATGTCTTTGTTTTTTTCCCCAGTTTCTTCAAGGATCAGAGATGCTCGACATTTCATGTCTTCTTCTGAATGGAAATCGACCCTGAGTGCCCTGAAGCTGTGTTCAGATCCACCAAACAGCCTTGGGCTTTTTTTTGGAGCCTTTCATTTAAAGAAATGAATTAAATACTATTTTTGTATTGAGGTCAGTCATGTAATTGGGCTGTTTCATAATGATGCATTATAATAATTGAATTGATCCGGACCAAGAGCAAACCTGATGAGATACATAGGATTAGTCAATACAGAGCGAAGCGCTTCTGATTCCTCTCTTGCCTCTGCACTTTTTAATACCACTTTTTTTAGAATATTTACAAGGAAGCAGTGCAGATGATGATAGAGCCTTCTTGAAAAACAAAAAAACAAACAAAAAAAAAACCACAATGAAATCATTACGCTTTAATTTCAGCTAAGAGGGGCAGTGGAGATTAGATGGTAAGAGTGAGCTAATACGTACGAAAGAGGTAGAAATGGAGACATTTGGAGTCAGAATGGAGAGTATGAGAGGAGATGCTGCATGTTCATTAGTCTTTGGCAAAGCACTCCTCGAGTTTCGGCTCATCTGCATGAAGACGGGCTTCTCGTGTCCCTAATGAGAGAACCTAGATACAGTTTCATTACCAAAACCCCCAGCAGCATGAGCCAATCGATCCCAGGTTTACCCCAGCGAGTCTCACTAACACTGCTGCTCTGATCGCTGTGATTTGGGTGTTGATGGGGTTTGCTTCCTGTAAGAGAGATGATGTGAGAGGAAGATGAGGCAGAGAAGGCCACACCCTGCAATAGAAAAGCATCATAATATCTGTTGTTTTATTGGCATAAAAACAAAACTGTAAACTTTTCATCTGAAAGCTCTGTTAATTAAAATATGCATTATAGTGCTGGTCCATTGCTTTCTTTGATTTGCACCCTGAAAAAGACCCAGAACACCCTAGAAACCATATATTATGGCCCTGGTAAACCCAGTATACCATAGCAACTGCTACTACCAACCAGAACACCCAAGCAAACATATAACACCCTAGAAAACAACTAAAACACCACAGAACCTGCTAAAAACACCTTAGATCACCATAGCAACACCCTAGAACACAACCAAAACACCAGAGACTGCTAAAAACATTTCAGATCACCATAGCAACACCCTAGAACACAACCAAAACACCAGAGATCGCTAAAAACATCTCAGATCACCATAGCAACACCCTAGAACACAACCAAAACACCAGAACCTGCTAACAATGTCTAAGATAAACATAGCAACACCCTAGAAACCAACCAAAACACCAGAGCCCCTTAAAAATGTCTCAGATCACCATAGCAACATCCTAGAAACCAACCAAAACACCAGAGCCCGCTAAAAACGTTTAAGATCACCACAGAAGCACCCAAAACAGCAGAGCTCGTTAAAAACATTTAAGATCACCATAGCAACACCCTAGAAACCAACCAAAACAGCAGAGCCCGCTAAAAACATCTTAGATCACCATAGCAACACCCTAGAACACAACCTAAACACCAGAGACCGCTTAAAACATCTCAGATCACCATAGCAACACCCTAGAACACAACCAAAACACCAGAATCCGCTAACAATGTCTAAGATAACCATAGCAACACCCTAGAAACCAACCAAAACACCAGAGCCCGTTAAAAATGTCTCAGATCATCATAGCAACATCCTAGAAACCAACCAAAATACCAGAGCCCGCTAAAAACTTCTAAGATCACCTTAGCAACACCCTAGAAACCCACCAAAACACCAGAGCTCGCTAAAAACATCTAAAATTACCATAGCAACACCCTAGAAACCAGCCAAAACACCAGAGCCTGCTAAAAACATCTAATATCACCAAAGTAACCAACCAAAACACCAGAGCCCGCTAAAACAACCATCTCAGATCACCATAGCAACACCCTAGGAACCAACCAAAACACCAGAGCACACTTAAAACATCTAAGATCACCATAGCAACACCCTAGAAACCAACCAAAACCCCAGAGCCCGCTAAAAACATCTGATATCACCATAGCAACCACACAGTAACACCCTAGAAAACACCTAAAACACAAAGCCTGCTAAAACTAGCCAAATCACCATAGCAAATGCTTAGCAATCACATAACACACTAGAAAACAAAACAGCTTATGATAAAAACTCCTCAGATCACCATAGCAACAGCAAATAAAACAAACAAAACACCATAGAGCCTGCTAAAGAATAACACACTGAAAAACACTCTCATCATATGAAAAACTTGAATAAAAGGGAGTGCTTTGGTGAACCACTAAACAATCTTTTTCAGACTGAGGGTGAAGAGTCACATTTTAGGGGCTGCAATAAATTCACAAAGCTTACGGTGTTATTTTAATTTGACATTACTATAATTTAAGCAGATATGCAAATGCAGCGTGCACACGCAGGTCGACAGTTTATTGTGTGTGGCAGTGGACAGCAGTAGTGTGGAGACCCATATATTAACCACTGCAGGTGTAAAAGCCTTTCCTTGTACCCGTTCCAGAAGTGCTTTTACTCCGGTCCACTTCGCACTGGTCTCTCTCTGTGGCAGGACATTAGTTTGATGTGGATTGAGTAACCTGCAGTCCGGTCACTACTCTCCCCTTCTGTCATCATACGTCTTTCATTAATGCTGCTTAAGAAAAAAGATGGAAAAAAGTAAAGACAAAAAATTACTAAAATGATTCAAATATGTTAAAATTTATAACATTGAATGAAAAAAAAAAGAGTATTTTAGAATCAACAAATAAATAAATAAATCAAGACATTTTTATTTATCATAAAAAATGTATTTATTTCAGAGGTAAATGGACAGCACTCGTTATAAAATTGCATTTAACAAATAAATAAACTAATAAAGTATGCCAAAAATAAAGACATTTTTAAAAAAAAATAAATTTGTATTTTAGAATGAATGAATAAATAAATAAATAAATAAATAAATAAATGAATTTCGGAAATAAAAGGACACCACTTGTTAAAAATGGTGTTTAAAATAAATAAATATGACAAAATTTATGATATTTTTATAAATAAAAAATTAAATAAATAAAATGACTACTTTTTAAAATGCTCTTTGAAACATGTATCATTGCATTTTGTTTCATATACTATTTTTAAACAATGTGCTACTTTTCAATTGTGAACACAGTCTCTGAAAAAGGTCTGTTTCCTTCTTATTTGGAAGCTGCAGCCCATTAGCAGTAGTTTTGTTGTGTAGGAGTGATGAATTTGGCCTGTAATTGAATTATTCTCTGCTCTGATTGGCTTGACAGACTTATTCAGTATATCCTGTTTAAAATCACTGATACTTCCTATACGCCTAACTTTAATGGACTGGGAGGGCACACCGGAAAATAACGACAGTCATTTTTAAAGAGAAACTGCAAGTCTGTTCCAAAATGGACAAAAAAGCAAGTCATCCATGAGTCATCCTGATTCATGCATGAATATACTGACTCTTTTGAGTCAAATCTTATTGATTCAGTTCACAAAATCATCTACATGATTTGTTCATGAATCAGTCCTCACTGAATGCTATGATGTAGCTTCTGCAGATTCTTATGGACTACTTTATGATTCTTCCTGGTCATTTTTGAAGCTTGAATGCAAAAGAGGAAATGAAAAAGAGGCCAAATATATGATTTAAAATGTCTCTTTTTGAAATGGTTTGAATGGAATAACACAAGGGAGAAGAATTATGCCAGAATCTGAAGTTTTTTTTGTCAAACTATTCCCTAAATTCACAAGACCTGTGAGGTGTGTAATGGTCAGCATGGATGTTCCTGTGAGTTGTTCTTTAAAGCCCACCGAGGGTGTATTAACAGCCAGCCTCTCCTCACGCTGACGGTTTTCACTATTTCAAAAAGAGTGAGAACACGCTGAAATAAATCAATGGATTGTGGAAGCACACAGGTACACTGCTAGATGTAAAGAGGTAAACAACTGAGGCAATAATAGAGTCCGGAATCTGCGAAATGGTCTTAAAAGCCTCTTCACAAGCTGAGCTTTTAAAGAGCGCGAGAGAACCGTCCAAACTCTCGAGTTGCCGTTTTAGGACCATGGGATAGAAAACCACCATAGATGGATTTTTCACTCGCCCCCTCATTCTCTCTCTCTCTCTCTCTCTATAGTTATATTTCTATCTCTGCTGATTCCGATGAAGAGGGAACGAGAGGAGGAAGTCTGGAGCCATCACTATGTCCTTATTGCACCAGAAAAAGGGTCTGCTCGGGTCCTGCCAGTAATTGGGGTCAGGGCACTATGACCTTACTGCTGTGTGTATGGAGACTCTCTGAGAGGGAGGCGGGACACAATATTTATCCCTTATGGGAGGATGAGACTCCGCAATCACAGCAGTCGGCCGACAACATCCATCCTCCTCTTGTACCCTTTCAGTATCAGAAAGCCTTGAGTGGCTCCGAGCTGAAGGTATAAACCACATGGAAAATTATAACAAGCACAGATGGATCTGTAACACAATGAAGGAAAAAAGCCTTAAATATCAATGAGAAAACAAACCTATTTAACATCAATGAGAACAAAAAGAAATGATATTTGATTTTTTTTTTTTCCTGAAACAAAGACCCAGATAATTTCTGTTGCACATCTCTGGATTTTCATCTCAAAATGTCTCAAGATTCCAAAGTCTGCAATCAAATCTCAAAGAGCTCAGAGTGAGTTCAAATATCTCATCAATTTTTTAAGCTATTCTATCCACCTTCAATTTATAGCTCTATATACTTACTGTAATGTCAATTTTGTTAACTAACATTAACAAAAATTCATAAGCCCTCTAACATATATATTGCTCATTGTTAGTTAATGCTAGTTAATGCATTAACTAACATTAACTAAAAAAGTGTTACCGACAAAGTTGATACTTACTGTAAATGTCACCTGAGCAATAAAAGAGCAACTTCTGTGCATTCAAGTTTTCTGCTGGGACAAAAAGAAGGAAAGAAAAATCATTACATCTTACATCTTTTTAACATCTCAGTTGTTTCTCCTATATCAAAAGAAATAAATAGCAAATGCAAACATTTGCATGGGTTTCTCAGATTTATTCTCCTGAGAAAAAGACACAATAATCTCACGTGTCTCATCTTAAATTTCAGAAGAGATCTCAAAATGTCTCAAACTGTGCTTGGATTTGCCAAATTCTGCAATGAAATGTCAAAAATTTCAATATGACCTCATTGCTCATCAGATTCTACAGCTATACTGTCTACATTTATTTTATCTATATTATTATTATTATTTATTTATTTATGGTTTTTTTTTTTTACGTCAACCATTTTCTATTTGTGTCTATTAAATTTTAAGAGAAATATTTTAGACAAAATTGTAAATATCTCCAGAGCAAAAAAAGAGCATCTTCTGAGCATGCAACATTTCTCTGGGACAAAAAGAAGGAAGATCACAAATTAGTTCTCTTTATAATCTCAATTGTTTCTTCTTGTTTCTCCTCCATAATATCAATGGAGAGCAATTGGAGACTTTTGCTAAAACCTCCTGCTTCTCAGATTTATTCTCCTGAGAAAAAGACACAGAAATCCCACATGTATGTCATCTAGAGTTTCAGAAGATTTCTCAAAATGTTTCAAACTGTGCTCAGATTTCCCAGGATCCAAAGGTCTGCAATCAAAAGTCAGAGATCTCAATATGAAGTCAAACATTTCTCATCAAATTCTAGAGTTAAATTCTGTTTTCCTCTGATACCTGCTCATTGAGTGAATGAAGACTTTCGTTTGAGTCTCCTGCTACTCAGATTTACTCTTCTAATCTCACATGAGTTTCAGAAGAAATCTCAAAATGTCTCAAACTGTGCTCAGATTTCCCTAAGACCTCAAAGTCTGCAATCAAAACAGTCTCAATATGAACTCAAACATTTCTCATCAAATACATCCAAGGTCAAATGATCTGAGTTATGTTTTTCACATATGCATTTTATAGCTCTGAACATTTACTGTATACTAACAACTGTAAAATTTGAGTCTGTTTTTTTTTTTTTTTTTTTATCTTTAGGAATTTCAGCAGGAAAAATCCAAAACGAAATTGATACTCGCATCTGAAATCTCTATAAGCAGCCTCAACAATATCATTTCCTCTTGATCACAGGTAGGAAAGAAAACAAAATCACACAGCATCTCTTAATATTATTCACAATAAATTTTAAATGGAGAGCAAATTGAGACTTTTGCTTCAGTCTCCTACTTCTCAGAATTATTCTCATTATAAAAGACCCCAATAATTTCTAATTCCCTACTGCAGAGTTTCAGAAAAGATCCCAAAATATTTCAAACTGCACTCAGATTTCCCAAGAACCTAAAGTCTGAAATCAAATGTTAGAGATCTCAGTATAAACTCAAATATTTTTTATCAAATGATCTGAGTTATGCTACTCACATTCATTCTATAGCTCTATATATTCACTTAATTAACCCAAGGAATTGTAGCAGGAAAAATCCAAGACAAAATTCTCACATCTATGAAAGAGCAGCCTCTGAGCAATATCATTTTCCTCTGATACTTGCTCACTGGTAGGAAAGAAAACAAAACTCACTTCTCCTGCTTCTTAAATTTACTCTCCTAATCTCACGAGTTTCAGAAGATACCAAAATACCTCAAACCCTGCTGAGATTTCTCTATGAGACCTAAAGTCTAAAAATCTAAAATTAAATTTCAGAGATCTAATACAAACTCAAATATTTTTTCCATCTAATGATCACATTCATTTAAATATAATTTGTTCATTTTTAATGAAGCCAAGGAAACTGCAACACATTCTCACTACCAACTCGTCACATATCGACGCTTGGTCAAGACCCTTTGGAGTCACTTTTTGACGCACAGTGGGTCCTCCATTGCTTTCAGCAAGAAAACTTTGGTGTCAATATGCCGACACGAAAGGCACTGGGAATTTTATCATCATGAATAAATTATATATTGGGTAATAATATTGCCATTATTGCATAAATGTTGGGGTGTGATTTTTCAATGTAAACAGTCACAACAATTTTAATTACATTAGACTATTTACACATTTACAGTATGATCATGTAACCCAACCCCTGCCCCTAAACCTACCATTTGTCAATAAAACACAGGATACAACAGGCAGATACAACTACAGTCATAATTTATTTAAAAAAAAAAAAAATTAATATTCCAAGTCTTCCGAGGCAAAACAATTGATTACCGTCTCCATCTGCCGTAAAGCTCAGATCCTGTGTGCAAATTCAAAAATTGCCACCAGAAGCAGTGCTATGTCAGTTTGGGTTGTGAAATGCCATTGGCTCTTGTGTGTCTCGTGACCAACTGCATCATGCTAAAGTACGGGAGTACTTTTTGAATGAGATGTGATGTGAGTGCTTTAACAGAGCGGGATCATTTTCAGCAATTAAAACCTTATGTTTTACTCTCTTCTTCGCATAAAGATATTGTATGGCTTCAGAAGACTTGGAATGCAACATGACTTGTTTGAAATACTTTTATACTGCTTTTTATGGTCAGTTTTTGCAATAAATACCTGTGACTGTACTTTTATTTGCCTGTTACGTTTTATATTGTTCAGAAGTGGGTAGGTTTAGGGTAGGGGTAAGGTTGGGGAAAGTTTATATAAAATGATTTCTGTTTTTACAAATGCATGCAAAATATTAAATTAAAGCAAACAACTGAAAGCAATGGAGGACCCTGCATGTCGAAAAGTGACGCTAAAAGGATACCACTGATACAAAAATCACATCTCTTTAATATCTGAATTGGTTCTCAAGACAGCAATGAGGTTAAATACAGTTGAAGTAAATGAAGATTTTTTTTTCTTGAGCCTTCTCAGATTTCAAGACCCTAGTCATCTCACGTGTGTCTCCTCAAAGATGCAGATGCATATGACTTTAAATAAACATCGGACAATCCTAAAGGTGGAGCCGGATAGGGAATTGGCACGATCCTTGCCCTTTGTGCATGGAAAGACATGAGTGTTTTTTCCCTCACAAGCTCAAAGTTCACAGTCAGCTCTAACAGGTGGAGCAACTCCAACCCATCCGTGTCAACCTGCAGTTCGCGGGTTTGGCTTCCCCGCTCGCTTCAGCAAGTGTCACAGAGGTGTCTGGTGACCACTGCTCTCTCTCATCTCACACTCACACTCAACTAATGGACTGCTTTGCCCCTCCCCTCCGTTTCTCCATCTCGGACTGGGAGGTAGTGAGAGGAGGAGAGGAGGCAACAGCCCACCGTTCCCCTGGGCCCTGCTACACGGCTCAGTAGCTCAGCTCCTGGATGGGATCATAACCCTGAGTGCTGGCCAAGAGAAGAGCTGCTTCTCCTCACATCCAGAGTTTCTGCTGCAGGGTGGAGTTTCCTCCAGGATAACAAAACTCACTCGAACCCCACCATGGCTGACCGTAAGGTGGTCCAGGTTGTGGTTTTGCTTCTCGTCCTGGTTGCACCAGCCCTGAGCGGATGCCCAAGCGCCTGTCGCTGCTCCTTCGCCATGCTTCAATGCCTGGAGCCGGACGGAATCACCAGCATCCCTGCGTTGGCAGCGCAGGAGAGCGAAAACATCACTGAAATGTAAGTTGAGTTTGGCGTTTAGGCAGTTTACATTGAGAAAAGCTGTGTGGAAGTTCAGCGCTTGATCTTGGAAGGAGATGGAACGGGTGGCAAGTTCAATCAAAGTGATTGGCCTTCATGAATTTTCATGGGGAAATCTGGGCATTTGGATATATAGTTTGTGCATGGTGTAGCCTAGTGATTTTTCCTGGCAGACCACCCCAATTATCATCAGCATTTAAATGCATTTCACTTAATTTGTGGAATCAGGATGTGATGCACTGAAAGCAGAACTTTCTCAAAACAAGGCAATCCTTAGGAACGAGTCAAGGACTGGTGGAAAGGCCTGTAACTCTCTGCTGCTGCTGAGCGGCTGTGTGCAGCTTCTCTTTAAGTGCTTTTAAGAGTGTCAGGTACATAATCTATTCTCGGAAATGGTGAGAAAACATCTCCACGTTCATGTGTGTACAGTAAGACGGATGGATCCCAGAGGTGCAGGACTTGAGATCAGTTTAGTGCACTTCATTCAGAATAGTGTTTATATTACTATAGCACTCATGCTTGTAGTAGGAAACATAATCGCCACACCTCTTACAATCGTCTCAGTTTCATGCATTCTCTGTTGCCCATCCTAGAGTAAACAATGCAATATTTAAACTGAAAGAAATGCTAGAAAATGCCTCATAACCGGTTAACTCTAAGTTAGTTTACTATACGCAACAAAGAGCCAATGTATTTTTACACTACAATATTGTTTTAAATATAATTTGTGCAAACTGTATGATTCAACTCATAATTTACAGTCAAAACAATATCCTTCACTTATCTAAGACATTTTTTTAAAGCAATGCTGCATCTAATTTTCTTATTATTTATGTCCATTGGGGTGTTAAATGGCATTTACTTAGTTAATGTTTATTGCATTACTTTAGTGGCATTTAGATGTGTGTTCCCTTGATGGTCATTGTTTGGGTCACAATGTGCACTGCACAAATCTGTGTATCAGTCACAGATGCTGGAAGACCATTTTTGATGAACTGTACATCATCATGTGCATCATGTGTCATTATGCTGAAAAGGAGACCATGATTTTTGAGATCATGTTTTCAGGATCTGGCTCTCTTGGTTCTCTGGAAGAGATGAGACATAAAAAAGGGGGGAAAAAAATTACACTTTTTTTGAACCTGGGTACAAATCCCAAGCTATTATATTGTTTTAATAAACCAAGCTTAAATTGAAACTGAAGAGATCAACATGTAATTTCATCATACAGAAAAGAGCACCTTAGTCATTTTTTAAAATAACTCCTGTTGTTTCCCATGGAGAAAAATAAAGTCATATCAAGCAACATACAGATAGATAGATAGATAGATAGATAGATAGATAGATAGATATAGACAAAATGTTTCAATTTACTGATTTTTGCCACAGCATTTAGGCAAAAACTTTACCTACAGTGATTACAATGCAACTTACAACAGATTTATTTATTTTTTTTTCTTGGAAGTTGCATTGAAATCCACCTGAAATCTACCAGTCGATCAACTGGTGCTTAATTTAATAACTAGGATAACTGGATGTAAAACACCGCTTCCAAAATGCCATCCCACAATGTCTGACGTCATCAATGTATTTTTATGGTAAAGTTCTGCACAGTTGTTTTTCTCAGTACACCTGGTCAAGTGTGATTCTCTGAAACCCAGAAAAGTCTACATTTACTGCAAGCATTCAATCAATAAATGAGAATGCTCTTTCGCCATGTGTTTACACAGAACACTTTGTGCCCATAAAAAACGCAGCATTTCACCATATTAGTGAGACGGGCACAGTACAGAGGAACAGCGCTTCTACCAGGGAGGAAAACAAGAGACCATTAACTTCATACCAGGGGCAGAAATACATCATTCATCATGCTGTAAATTCCATTCTGTGAATTGCTTGCGAATGCACTGCTGAAAACAATAGATGAAATATTGCCCACTCGACTCGATTCAATAAGCCAAAGCAGTTTGAGATGTCGTCCCACCTGCTCTGTAATTGCATTACGGCTCTCTGGGTCAATCAGATGCTAATAAATATCTGTTTGTGCTTCTCGAACACAACTGGACAGAATCACAGATCAAAGGATTCCAGTAAAGGCAGTAGAAATGTCTTTGGTTATCAGCACATATATTTGAAGGTTATTATGTACAATTAAAAGAGGATATAAGGCAGCATCATTATTATCAGCATGACTGTACACTGATAAAATAAAAAATAAATTTTTACTACGAAATTGCTAGCAAATTTCACAAATAATTACACAGAAATGGCAGGTAACACACTGTAAAGAGTTGAAGTTGAAAGACTAAAGTAGTATTTTTTTGTAAAACACTTTTTAAAAACTTTTTTTTTTGTTTTACTGTGCACATATATTCAATGCCTTGTTACTGGTGAATATATATATATATATATATATATATATATATATATATATATATATATATATACTGCATGCTACAGTAAATGCAATGATTTGTGAATGCTTGAAAACATCATACTGAATTGAATTTATTTGGATGTGCACTTTAGAATCATACGAGTCTGTAAAAATGGCTTACAAAAAGTATTTCTGATATGAGTTTTGTGGTTTATTTGGTTTTTCCAATGTCAAGTGCTGTTGTCAGTTGACACTGACCAGCAGAATGAAATGTTCTAGATGATTAGAGACATGGTGCACAGAACCATGGCAACACCATGGATGGTTTTGGAAAGTTTTTTAATTTGTACTGAATTAGGGAACACATCATATGATATATGCATATTGTCATACAGCTCTATATAGTTTGATTCACTGAGCCATTGTGGAGAAACCATTTAAACTTTTCTCTAAAAGAATATGAGTTCTCCTTCCTGGAAGTACAAGTGCTTTTCAGCGAAACTGCGTGGAACTGAAAAGTAATCGATTTCAAAATACTTCACTGATGGTGCTTATGCCTCGTATTAACGGCTGCAAGGGCACAGCGCTATTTCATTTAACTCAGAGAGATCTGGAGCTTTATAGTGGAGAGAAAACAAGTTTCTTCTGCTATATGTACTCAGGTGAACATTAGAGCGTTTAAGCATTTCCAAGCTTTTCAATATTTCAACAAAGCAAGATAATTCTTAATCCAACAAGAAATTCATTTTGAAAACTATTTTACTTCCATAATTTAACTTAGTTATGATTGGGAATAGATAGGATGGGAATTGATGAGATCATAAAAAGTGGGCGTTACATACCAGAATGGAGTCTGATGATTGGAGAGGAACGTAAGATGGATTGGCAACATCATCTGAAAAGGAAAGTTGTTTCAGAGGTGAAGCAAGTTATTGTATTTTGATCATGCAAACAAAATCAAGTGCACCAATGAAATGCATCAGGAACTTATGGTAAATAGTTTCAGATTTGAGTTAATGACACTGAGTCTGGAGGTGCCTGCTAAGGATACCCTAGAAACCACTTCTAGCAACCCATAGAAATGTACTAACTACCACTCCAAACACTGTATCATATAAAGCCTATTTTAATGCAACATCATTTTAGTTGAATTTCAACCTGTTCTTTAATTTCAACCCTCTAGCTACATAGAGAGTCAAAGCAACTTGGAGAACATCACAGACATAGACCTCGCCAACTACAGAGAACTCAAGAACCTGTAAGTATAACAGTCTACAAAAGATATATAAGATTCCAAAAGATTTTCAAGTAACTTAAGATTTTGTGCATTTATATATGTATTTCAGGACAGTCACAGATTGTGGGTTGCTGTACATCTATGAAAATGCCTTCCAGCATAATTTCAAGCTGCAGTATGTGTGAGTGTTCTTTACATATACGACTGGCTTTCCCACAATACACTTGGGTCTCAGGGCTTGTACCTGTCAATCACTTCAAAACCTCTTCCCTTCTGATGAGTGAAGCTGCTTTATTGGTCTCAGGCGGTAAAAACCCAAGACACATTTAAAGTTAGTCATCAACCAAATGAATACTGAGGAAAACATTTCCACATTTCACTTCCAGAAATCATTTAAATGAATTCATTTTTCTTGTAATTCAAAAGGAAATTTGCAGAGATTAGTTCATGATCATCATGTATTCATGATTCGCAAGAACAATCTGAAAACTGTGTTTGGTAGGGTGGGGGAGACTTTATAAAATCAGCTTGGCTGATTTTTAATAACATAACATGACATCCAGTAGTTCTTCTTGCAACCGTGTGACAAAGGCTTTTGCTAAGTTATAAAGGAACAGTTTGCCCAAAAATGAAAACAATTCTGTCATTATATATTCACTTTCCTATCGTTTCAAACCTGTATGATGTTATGTTTTCTATGGAACCATAATCTGTTTAAAAATTAAAAAAAAAAAAAAAAAAAAACATGAAAAAAAATAATATCATATTAGTTTGGCAATGATATGAGGGTGAATAAATAATTAAAATTAGAATTTATGGGAAATCATTCATTTAAAATCTCCAAAAATAACAATAATGGTTTCTAGGCCCTTGATCTTATGAAAATCATGTATACAACAAACCAAACTTCACTTCATGTCATAAAAAACCTGTATGCAGCTATCTTTTTTTCAACAGAATTTCAAAAGAATATGCTCTTATGTATGCATTTATGTATGCATTTCAGTTTGATTTTTAAATCATCATAAAATGTTGCTAGATGACAAAGTAAAAAAAATAAAAATAAAAATTAAAAACAGGAACAATAACATCATATTAATTTGGGAATGACATGATGGTGAGTAAATAATGACAATTTTCATTTATTGGGTAAATTATTCACTTAAAAATCTCAAGTAATAATAATAAAGTTATTTCCCAAAAAGTGAGACAGCAATAATAGTTTATATGTTCTTGATCTCATTTAAATCATGTATACAATAAATGAAACATCACATACAAGAAATCTTATAGAAGCTCCTAATAGAACAAAGCTACATAACATTAACAGATAAATAACTCAGTAACTAAAAATAAAGTCTAAAAATTATTTTTCAAAGTTGTAAATAAAACAAAAATATTGGAGTATGTTTTTATTTTATTGGAGTATGTTTTAATTAATATTTTCATGTTTCATTTTAATGTTTTAGTAATTTTTCTTGTGTTAGTTGTTTAAATTCTGTATAGGTTTTATTCAAATTTTAGTACATCAAGTTAAAACTAAATTAAAACGAAAAGTGGCGCCTTGCAACTAACTGAAACAAAATAAGTTTGTGTATATTTATATTTTATTTTATTTAATTTCAGTCAATGTTTATTAACAAAAACACTTTTTAGTGTTTTTATTTTTATCTAACAATATCTGACAACACAATTTACTAGAAAATACAATTCAAAATTTTGCAATAAATTCAAATTGTTACTTGATTCTTTGTAATTGTTTGTGAAATTTACTAGCAATTTCTGAGAGAAAATCGTTTCTACACCTTTTTTCAAATCATCCTTTTTAAGGCTCAAAGATGTGACATCTATTCCCTCCTGAAGGGCAGATTTCTAATCACGGCGTCAACAAAACACTAACGACATTAGCCGAAAGGTTGTTGACCCTTATCTCCACTATCTTGTAATCGTTATCTCTGTGTGTGTGACATGCCCACTGTTGTTGATGTGGGGGAAAGCGGTCATGCAGGAGGGGGGAACGGGGGAGTTCTGGGGAAACATGAGAGCATATCCAGCAGTCACCTTTTACTCGCCCACTTTGGCGTATTATTGACAACTGATGCATAATAAATACACTCCACTAAGGGTCCATTATCACGCAATCAATATTTCACAGAGGGCTGCATGGAGGACCAGATGTGTCTGTATCTCTGCGAGCATCGTGTGGCGGTGGGGATGTACAGTATGAAAAATCATAAGCATAAACGAGTCTCTCTTTTATTCGTCCGTGGCTTCGGTTCTTTAATCCACGGCCTGCCCCTCCCCTCAACGCCAGCTGCTATTCTCAGACGCTCCCTCCCCATGGTAGAATCGAGCTGTAATAGATAGGCCCCGATGGCCGACCCATCTGACATGAACTTTTGGGAGTAGGGAAAACAAATATTTGAACCCTCGCTGGCCCCCATTAGCCCTGCCACAGAGAATCTATATGTGCGAATCCATCACTGTCCCTCTTTATTTAGCGTTAGATTTCAGCTTCCGTCTCGCAAACTCAATTAGATAGGACAACAAATATCTCTGAATCGGAAACCTTGAGTTGAGAAGTTTTTTCTGTACGCAAAACGATGCAAAATATCCATCAAACTATGTCTGCGGTCAACACACAGGCCTTCAAAATTCACTCTCTCACTCTTAGTCAAACCTGGTCTGCGAGAAAGAGAAGAAATTCACTCAACTAATTAAGCTTGAGTCCGGTTGTCAGCCAATACAGAGAGATGCGTGCCAGTGTTATTTAGAAATACAGTGCTGCTATGAAATATTTTGCTGCATTGAATCTTGTTACTGCTGCTTGCTATTGCACATATATGAGGGTTGAGATTTATACAAACTCCTAAGCTTAAATATTTTGCTCTTCGGAGCATAAAACATCCTTTATGCTTGTGCTACAGACATGAAAAATACCTCAAATCATTTTTCTAAGTGATTGGACTTTAGATTTTCAACTGGGGGACAATAAAATCCACTTATTGATGGGTCTAATGGATTCATATCTAGAAACCAGAACAATGTCTTGTTATTCTTGTCAACATAGAGTTATTTTAGTATTATTTATATATTACTAGAGTACTTACTATTATTTTGAATTAGCTGTTGTTTTTATAACTTTGGTTTTCATTTTTAGTTTAAGTTTTACTAACTTTTAATGTGCTTTTGTGATTTTTCTTTTTTTTTTTGTACATTTCAAATATTCATTTCATTTTTTAAAAGGCTTTTAATTTAAAATGTATATTTTTATTTCAGCTTTATTCTAAATAGCAAAAACAATTTTAATAGTTTTAATTTTAGTAACTATATTCCTAAATATAATAACTATATTTAATAACTATGTTAGTGAATTATAGTACCACTTTGCTTGCAGCCTTTATTTATGCATTAATGCGTTATGAAAGTATTTTTAATGCACTAATTATGCCTTGTAATGCCTCATGAATAGCTGTCACCACATTTATAATGCATTATAATACTTATTCATTCTTACACCTTTAGAAACAAACCACCAATTTCAGATGTAAGGAATCTAAAAATATTATAGTGCATTTCAACTTTGGTTACAATTATTTTTGAAAAGATATATTTGCATCAATGTATATTATATTAATGCATTATACATAAAGTCTTTAGGTAAATTGTTACTGAAAATACTATTTTGTTTTTCTGCTTTAAATTTACATTTAATTCTGTGTTACTTGCTGTTTCTTTGTAATTGTTTGTTAAATTCATTAGCAATTTCTGAGTGAAAATTGTTTCTATATTTCTATTTTTTTTTCAGTGTAGCATCACATTTTACACCATTTACACTCTCTTCAGAAAACATGAAAATCTAGTTACATGATAAAATTCCTCCAAACAGGTTACGCTCTCTATATCTGAGCTATCTACACATTTTATGTAACATTTTTAAAGCGAAATAGTCCTATTTATTATGAGTCTGTCTAACTATTGCACAACAGAACTCTGTTGTACTGAATGCAGAATATGCATCTCTCTTTGGCATGTGTAATTCAGATCTTCTCTTCTTTTACAGAAACCTGGCCTCTAACTTACTGGTGCACATCAGTTGGAGGGTGTTCCAATCAGTCCCTCTGTTGAGTCTGTGAGTAACACTAAACTGAGATTTACAGGTTTATTCTGCTCTGCTGGTGATTTGAGACTGAAAATGAGAACAATTTACCTCTGTCTGAAAAGTTTAAATGATAGAGCTGAGGTCTTACGTACATATTATTTTTCTGAAAGCATGAAATAAGCATAAGAAATGTCACTTGCTTCTCTTTTGCACAGAATCTTGAGGGACAATCCACTCACCTGCTCATGTGACATTTACTGGCTTCAGCAATGGCACAGAAGAAGACAAAGCGACACTGATTCTCAACAAACCTGTGTCTACAATGGCAACAGCATTCAGCTGGATTCATTTGAAATGGATAACTGCAGTAAGCGCTCCTATCTGGAATAAAACCTATTTTTTTTTTTTTTTTAAAAAAGTATGTCATTTTACTTACTTCTATCCCAGTTTAATATGACGAGACAATAAGCAAGCCATTCACAGATTGATTTCCCCAAAAATTTGGGACAGAGACATTCGTTTGACTGACCAATGGCAGTGTTTAGGAAACTTGTTTGAAATAATCATTATTTATGGTAAATGACATACTTTACCTTTAAGATATTGAAACATATTGGATACTTTACAATATCACATACACTATTGTGCAATCATTTGGGGCTGTAAGATTTATGTTTTTGAAAAAATTCTTTTACACCAAGGCTGCATTTATTTGATCAAAAATAGAGTAAAAATAGTGAAATATTATTGCAATTCAAAAGAACTGTTTTTTATTTGAATATGTTTTAAAATGTAATTTATTCCTGTGATGCAAAGTGAAATTTTCAGCATCATTACTCCAGTCTTCAGTGTCACATTTCCTTCAGAAATCATTCTAATATGCTGATTTGCTGCTCAAGAAGCATTTCTTAATATTGTCAATGTTGAAAACAGTTGTGCTGCTTCATATTTTTGCGGAAACTTTGATCCATTTTTCAGGATTCTATGAGTAATAGAAAGTTCAAAAGAACAGCATTTATTTGAAATAGAAATCTGTCTTTACTGTCCCTTTTGAACAATTTAATGCATCCTTGCTCAATAAAAGTATTAATTTCCTTAAATTTTTTTTGAATAGTAATTCATAAGAATATTCCATGTACTCACACACTTCATATTGTGATATTTCCTGATCTTCATCCCCATTTTCCAATGTCCATATAACTAAAACTGGCAAAATGTTTTGTGGTCTGCAGGTATTCCTGAGGTCACAATTCACCCATCGACACTGACCACTCAAGAAGGTGGAAATCTGACATTTACCTGTCTGGTGACCGGAGTACCAACACCGACGATCCGCTGGAGAACAGAGCACCTGCAGTCCAACTGGACCCTGCAGGTACATCACACTGCTTTCACATAAGGATGTAACCTATAGAAATTGACCAATGTGATTATCCATGTACTTGAATGAAGATCACATACAAAACGTGCAATCATAACTCTAACCCTATGATGAATCACTTTTGTTGCAGTATTCCACATCTGAATTTGATTTGAAAAGCTGGACTTCAAAGAGTTGTTTACTTTGTCAATCAGTTAAATCTTGGCTACGTCCATCTTTGTCCACAGCGAGGGATCTGGGGATCAAGCCTGGAGCTGATTCTGTACATGAGGAACGTGTCGTCTGGAGACAACCTGCATAACCTCACCTGTGCGGCGGAGAATCGCGCTGGAATGGGAGAAGCCATGGTGCAGCTGGACATCGAATGTATGTGATTTCTGTTCTTTCATTTCTGTCAATTTTCTCACCTTGTAAGCTGTTATTTTTCTGGGGAGAACCAAGTCGTTTTGCATAAATATCTACCAGCGTATTTTAAGATCAGAAAATCTGAACTCGTTTCTGTATATGAGGAAAAGAAAAGATAAAATTTAAAAAAGGAAGTTGCAATTCCAAGATTGTGAGATATAAAGCTGCAACTACCTTTTTTTAATTTTTTTGGTTTCAAAACTCTGGGCTTTCATGGATTTCTGAGATTTGGCTGTTTCTTTAACAGTGCAACATAAGCGACATCTCAAACCATTAGTTATTATGAAATTTATTTGGCCAACCAACTACACATGTTCAAACTGTGAAACCCAAGCATGAGATTTCTTAAACGTACCATCTTATGTGGATAAGCAAAACAGTGCTATTTTAGTATTGTTTACATATTATTATAGTTTATTTTAAATACATATTTTAATTAGCTTTTATTTTTATGTTTTCATTTTAGTTTTAGTTTAATATTTAGTCATTTTGTTGTTCTTTTGCTACTTTTATTTATTTATTTATTTAATATGCAAGTGAACAACACATTATTGTGCCATCCCAAAGATGCACAAAATCACTCTCACGGACTTTTACATTAACTGTTCCCTCCTGGTGGAATGACCTGCCCAACTCAATCTCTTTCATTTTAATTTGACCCTCTAACTCTAGCACTCTCTATTCTAATTCTATTTAGTCTATTTGTTTTCTTTATTTATTTATAAAAAAGGCCTCTAACACTAGCTTTCTCCATACTTTTTCTATTCTATCTATTTTTTTTATTTTTATTAATTATATAATTTAAAAAAAAAAAAACTTTGCTACGTGTACTGTGTTGGGCTAACTAAGACTTGTCAGCGCTTACATATTATTGCTCTTTTGTTGATTTTGATTGCTTCCATTGTCCTCATTTGTGAGTCGCTTTGGATAAAAGCGTCTGCTAAATAACTAAATGTAAATGTAATATTACTATTTAGAATCAGTGTTATTTTTTTAACTGAGATACTATCAAGGTTTTATTAATATTCATGTAGTTTTTATTTTTCTATTTTCATTATTCTTGTGTTTGTATTAGTTGTTTGAAGTTTATATAGTTTTTATTCAAATTCCTTTCATTTTTAGTTATTTTAGTATATCAAGTAAAAAATGGTGCCTTACAACTAGTTGAAACAAAATAAGTTTAAGGGCCAGATTTACTAAACAGGGCAAAGTAGCGTTAGAGCGCAATTCCATAAAAACGCAGATGAGAGGGAAAAATTCTGCGTGTGAATTACTGACAATGCGCACATTAAAGAATACAGATGCAGCCAGATCATTTCCATAATTACCAGCGCAATCTACCAAGAGCAGCACAAATTACCGCCTGCTTTAAGACATGCTTTTTTTGGGGGCATTAAATAATGGCGTAAATACCAGTAATTTTAGTAAAGATTCATTTTAATACTCTCCTTCCATAAATTTTGCTCCTACAAATGCATATTCAATAAGGTCAGGCGCAAAAATAACTGCCCACGCCTTTCAATGCTAATTCTTCACTGCGTGTCTTTAGTAAATCCTAACAGTACTATTTTAACGCCACGGTTTGCGCTGGCGCAAGCTGTTAGTAAACCTGGCCCTAAGTGTATATTTTTACAAAAATGCTTTTTTTTAGTGTTTTTATTTTTATCTAACTATAATAACTCTATTTAGGTTTCATTTATTTCAGTTTTAGTTTGACTTGAAATTCAGTTTATCCATTTCCACTTAGTAATTTTTGTTTAAACATATTTTAGTTAGCTGTCAAGGCGACATTTCTAATTTTCATTTAAAGTTTCTCACCCAATATTTATATTTTATTTTATTTACGCTGTATTTCAATTTTAAAATTTTTTAAAGTAGTTTTAGTAATGGATAATAACCCTGCTCTTGACAGCAAGCAAGCAAAAAATCCTCCCATATGACTGCACTCCACACCACAGCAATTATCACTGTTTATCACCTCCTCTTCAGAAAGAAGAAAAACAGTGCTTGACTTCAGACAAATGTATAGCCATCAGGGGAGCGATAATGACTGTCAGGAAAATGGGATGATAACCGTCTTGTTTGTTCTCTACTAATGGATTTCTCTCCCCCATAGTCCGGAAATATAATTGTGAGGACTGATTGGCAGATAGCAAGTGTGCTAGATGCCAGTCTGTCAGAATCATGTGACGAGTGGACAACGGCTCGTCAATGGCCACTGCTTAATTAGCTCGTAAATTAGCAGGACGGTTATAGCAACACGCTCACAAAATCCCGCACCACGCGCAGATCCAAAACCTCTTTTATTAAACCCAGACGCCAATCGATAATATAATTCCCCAGTGTTAGTTATGGCCTTGGCATACTGTACTTACTGCTAACTAAGCTCCAGATGATGAAATACACCTACAGCCATCTACCTCAACCGCAACCCGATGGATTCAATTATTTAATTCCTTTTGAATACCACAATTAGTGGAGTTCACAGGTGGCACTCGAACTCGACCAAACTCAACTGTTAACATGGGGTCAGTGTAACGAGGACGGTTTTTAAGCGTGAACTCTAGGTCATGACACAAATGACTATGATTCTCCGTGCGAAGCACTTTCCGCAGGCAGGGTCACGGGTTAAGAGCAGTGAAATGGTTATGAAGCAGAGAGCGGGCCGTGCGCATCAGCATGTTCTCCCGGCTAAAAGAACCATTTCCTGCATTCCACCTTCAGCGGGCTCTCAAGTGCCTCTTGTGGTTAGGTCCCCTAAACAGACTGAGATTTATTATTTATAACGGGTCAACAGGTTTACTGTAAAGATGGAGCACATTGATTCGTGGAAAAAATTATGACGGATGTGCCAGTCATTTCAGCTATTCTGAAGATTGGGTACTGGATATAGAAAAGCATTATCCATACAGGAACATTATGTGGACTTCTTTAATTGTGTGTGAATGCCAAATACAGCAATGGTTTCAAGCAGCAACCAGTTTTAACTTTATGCTCAGTGATGCAAAGCAATGACTACCAATAGGAACGCAGACAGCTAGGTGACAGAGTTGGAACGCTGTTAATGTGAGAAACACAATAAAAAAATTAAATAATAATAAAAATAAAAAATCACACCATGTTATAATGCACAGTATGAAAGATAATCTTTAAATATTCTTTTCTATATTTTAAGTTAAATAAAATTCTTATGTAAATTAATTATTTAAAATTTGTTATTATTAAAATTAAAATAGCATAGATTTTTAAGTATATTTTTTAGACAATATGTATTTTAGAGCCAATTTTACAAATAGTATTTGTTATTATTATTATTATTATTATCAATATTAATATTAACATAGCATATATTTTTAAATATTTTTTTAAACAGTATGTACTTTAAAGTCTATTTTAAAAATAATATTTATTATTATTATTATTATTATTATTATTATTATTATTATATATTTTAAAGTAGATATTTTATAAAAAGCTGTTTTTAAAAATAGTATATGTGAAATAATAATAACAATAATATAATAATAATAATAATAATAAATACTACTTTTTAAATCCATACTGTTTGAATTTGAAAAAGAAAATGTTTATAACAATAGAGCAGGGGCCTCTTGGATATTGATTAGATTGTCAAATATAAAAGCTGTTGCACATTTTTCCAAAACAAACAAACAAATAAAAAAAAAAAAACAACTCATTTCATACTCTAATGCTATCAGTGAGACAAATAATGAAACACACACACACACACACACACACACACACACACACACAAATAAAAACACTAAGTTATAGTTATTCATTAAATACTCATATAATAACGAAAGTTAAAATTCTTTAATAATAATAATTTCAAAATATCATTTTTGAAATCTTAAAATATAAAGTTAATAAAAAGTTAAATAATAAGATTAGAAAGTTAATAATTCTGTTATTTAATACAAATAATAATAATAATAATAATAATAATAATAACAACAACACTAATTTAAATGCTTTCATGCATATATGCACACAGCTCTGAAATGCGCTCTTAACACTGAATTGCTCTTCAAGAGATGTTCTTTGCCATAATCTATCCCTTTACATTAGTCAAGATGATATCAAAAGTAATCTAAATATAAAAACAGGTAGAAACAATATCCCCAATACTGACTGATACTGTGACTGTGATGATGTCTCACTGCACACGTGTGTAAACTCATTAACCGTATGTGTTTAGTTCCAGTGCGGATCTTGTTTCTAAAGGACCCAGAACCACAACATCACTGGTGTTTCCCATTCGCTGTGGACAGCAATCCTCCCGCCAGCATCAGATGGCTGTACAACAACCTGCCTCTCGTCGAAACACGCTACACCTACACCGAACTGATCCGAGATGCGGCCGACGGCTCCATTCAACACGGCTGTCTGTTCCTCAACAAGCCCACGCATCTGAACAACGGCAACTACACGCTCATCGTGGTGAATAAACTGGGTAGAGATCAGGCTACTGGCTACGGGAAGTTCATGGACAATCCTTTTGACCCTTTTGACCCGGAGGGCATCATTCCTGGTGAGTGGACATCATCACAAAAACATGTATTTCATCAACTGTGTGGTGCACTGAGTAATTTATTATTATAATCTCTTTCCACATGCCAGTCCTCACCGATGCCCCAAGTAAGTTACTCCAAATCATATTCCTATAGGTCAAATATCAAAATGTCCTGTCCTAACTCACACTTGGTCTGACTATTAAAATACTCATTTATCTCATCCACTGCACATACTTTCTCAGTATATTCGTCTTGTTTTCCACAACAATCAAGATGTATTTACTTGATAAGCATAATGAGTAATATTAAGTCTTGTTTTATGAAAAAAGTAATTAAAAAATGGGGTCAGAAAATTAATTAATTAATTCAAAGGGAAAATAAGATTATTTTTCCTCACTTCATTTTTATATATTTTTCAGAAAACAAGAGTTAATATCTTGAGTTATTTTACTTCTCAAGTAAATGTATCTTGATTTGTATCTTCAGTTTAGATCTTTGTACTGGAAAACAAGACAAAACATTAAGTAAGAAAGTCATTTTTTTCATAAAGTAATATTTCATGAAATGTTTTAACATTAGCAGCTCCTACTAACCAATCAACGGAGACAGAGAAACTGGAGAGCAGAGTATTTGGGGTGAGAGACAAGTCACATATGATGCACAACTTCTTGTTATTTTTTTAGATGCTTTTATAACTGTCATTGCTTTAATTTTGCCCATTTGCTTGTTCATAGGTGTCAGTAGCGGTGGGTCTCGCTGTATTCGCGTGCACATTTCTGCTCATCATGGTTGTCGTCATCAATAAATGTGGACAGCACTCCAAGTTTGGCATCCACCGTAAGTTTTACTTCCACATATAGACTTAAAAGCCAACATGACATCAAAATCGCCCATATTTACTTTCTCAATGCACAGTCCTGGTTTTATTGTGCATACTATGCCAAATTAAAAAAAAACAAAACAAAAAAACCATTCTCAACATTGAAAAAACTTAAGTCTTCTTAACCTTGCTCTGTCCTGCTCTGAAACAACTTTCCTTTTCAACTGATACAAATCCCTTTACTTTTCATGTAACATCCATTTTTCACAATCAAATGAATTCTCAACGGATACAATCAAGCCACACCCTACATTTTTTCCTCATTAAACATCCTGTTCAGTTCGGAAGTACATCAGATTACGAATACAAAACGAGTTGTGATTAAGATTTAATGTTGAATTTATACGTATTACCAAAGTCGTTTTCACAGAAAGTCACTTTCACTCAACAGCCATATTTGCAACGTATCCGAGCAGCTATTTCAGGCATGCAAGACTAACTTGAAATGGGAAATGTCTGCCAAATAGCATTTCAAATCAGCAACAAAATCTGACATGAACAACTTGGCATTAAAATCAACCATATTTAATGCATACATTTTGCTTCCCAAATCTTGCTCTGCACTGCTCTGAAACAACTTTTCATTTAGCTGATGCTACAAATCCAAATATCTTCCCACTAGCTATCAAATTTGATATGTAATTGTATGTAATTAAGCGCCACCATACATTGTCTCATTAAATATCCTGCTTCACTCAAAAATACATCAGATTACAGAAGCAAAATGAGTTGTGATTCTATTAATAATAATATTATATTAATAATTAGTAATAATATTTTATTACTTTTTAAATGTATAACTGGTTGATACAGCAGTCATAGTCATGTAATCTAAACATAGCAGCCACCATCTGCAGGATAAAACTGCTTTTCTGGGCTACCGATATGACTGACTTCATTTCATTTCATTTGTCAAAAGTACAACAATTTAAAATCGTACTTGGACGCCAAAATTTCTCCAAAATCCAGATCAATTTGCAGTTAATCAGAAGACTAAATCAGCTGCATTTTCACTTAATCAGAAGACAGTTTACTCAAATGAAGATGTTTTGGTCTTGAAGAGGTCTTTAATGGGAAAGACAACTATCGCAAGCAAATGCGCCGCAGAAACAAACCAGGTGCAACTCAGAAGAAGAAGTTGTTAGCGTTAACCGAAAGCCAGAGACAGCACAATCATAGCCCATGCCAAAATGACTTTCTCCATTATTATTTTGGAATCTGAATGAGTTTCACAGGAGGCATTGTGTTGCTTTTAAGTAAGGCACAAAAAGGCAGTGAAATACAGTCTCTTCTAAGCTGTAACTTTGTACAGTGTCAGCCTAACAGCTTGGCAAAGTGCTGCCAGGTCTTAATTACAGCATGCAAAGTAAATAGCATCGGGAGCCCCAGCCGTGAGCGAGCCATTAAAGAAGAGTGATGGAGCCAGGCTTTTCAGGTCCACTCGCTCCGCTCACAAAGTGCCTAAGTGGACCTGATTGCCTCCCTCCCCTCTCGCCCTCTATTCCCTGCGTTCCTCTTCTCTGCCCAGTCTGGGGTCTCTGCGGTTATAGCTTGAGTGGATTTTGTGATTTGAAGGAGATGCTTTTGCGTCTAATTCCGCTTCCTAAAAACGAGGTGATTTGCTTCGGAGCAAGCAAACATTCTGCTAGATATCTGTTTTGTAGATGCTGTTATGTATATGCACCTTGTTGTCAATTTTAAACAATATATTGTTAGCGGTGTTTGCCAAGGCAAGCATCACTAGTACTACTTCTCACACTTAGGGTTACAGATTTGGACAAACTCTTAGTCTGAAGTATTAAATTACACTATGTAATCATTTGCGCCACATGATACCTCAAATTCTGCAGCTTGTTGAGGAAAGTTGTGCTACTACTTTTTTAAACCAGGGAATTTCAATCTTGTAGATGGCACAGACCACCAAATATAAATTTATATATATATATACACACACAGTGCCTTGCGAAAGTATTCATTTTTTTTCACTTTTTGTTATGTTGTAGCCTTATGTTAAACTGCTTTAAATTTCTTTTTTCCACGTCAATCTACACTATATACACCATAATGACAAAGCAAATAACAGGTTTTTAACATCTTCGCAAATTTATTAAAGGTAAAAAACTTAAATGATTTCATTGCATAAGTATTTATACCCTTATCTGGGACAGTTGAAATTTAGCTCAGGAGCATTCAAAAGTCAAAAGTCAAAGTCAAAGTCTGCTTTATTGTCAATTCTGCCACATGTACAGCACATACATACAGAGAATTGAAATTGTGTAACTCTCAGACCCATGGTGCATACAGTTAACAATAAAACACTAACAGTAGACGTAAAATGCAGATAAATACAGTTTAAAATATAAAAACAAACTATACAGATATACAAATAAGGACATTGTAGAAAAGAGTTAGATTAAGTGGCATAAGGCACATGGCAGATAAAATGCAAATCGGTTAAATAAATAAACAAAACTAAAAACAAAACTGTGCAGATATGAGTGTAGTGCAAAAAGAGCTTAACAAAACAAAATTGTGCAGATATGAGTGTAGTGCAAAAAGAGCTTATCAGTCTGTTTAAAGTGACAGAAGAGGTAGTTGAATGGGGTCAGTTCAATACTGACTGAGGTAGTGGGCAGTCCAGTGGTGCACTAAGTGACTGGTGCGGGTCACAGTGTGTAAGTGGTGCGTGGGGCAAAAGAGGGGAGGGGGGGCAAGGTCGGGAGGGAGTTCAGCTTCCTGACAGCCTGATGAATGAAGCTGTCCTTCAGTCTGCTGGTCCTGGCCTGGAGACTCTGCAGTCTCCTCCCTGATGGCAGCAGACTGAAGAAGCTGTGTGTCGGGTGGGTGGGATCACCTGCAATGCAGAGGGCTTTGCGGGTGAGACGGGTGCTGTAGATGTCCTGGAGGGAGGGGAGAGAGACACCAACAATCCTCTCAGCTGCTCTCACTATGCGTTGGAGTGTCTTGCGGCAGGACGCATTGCAGGCGCCATACCACACAGTGATGCAGCTCGTCAGAATGCTCTCGATGGTGCCTCTGTAGAAGGTGCACATGATGGGGGCCGGGGCTCTGGCTCTTCTCAGTTTGCGGAGGAAGTAGAGACGCTGCTGTGCTTTCTTGGCCAGTGCTGCGGTGTTGTCAGTCCAGGAGAGGTCCTCTGTGATGTGCACACCCAGGAACTTGGTGCTGCTCACTCTCTCCACGGTCGCACCGTTTATGGTCAGAGGAGCATGCTGAGTGTGCACTCTCCTGAAGTCAACAACAATCTCCTTTGTCTTCTCCACATTCAGAGAGAGTCCTGGTTGTTCCAAACGTCTTCCATTATG